>WEIU01024052.1:737260-780834 GCA_013389925.1 Aegithalos caudatus
TTTTTTTTTTTTTTTTTTTTTTTCCCCCCACTTTTCCTTAAATGCACGTGAAAAGCAGCCCATCTCAAATTGTCCTGGCGAGTTCTTGTACAAGGTGAGAGGGAGTGACTGTGCAGACTCAGCCTCCAGCTCTGGGAATCCATAGGTGTTTCAGAGAAATCCCATAGGGAAATGCACTAAACTCTGCCAATTTATACTGATCTGCAGTGGCTGCAGTGGGGAAGTGGAAATTTGCAAACAGCTCGCCATTTGGTGAAGACTTTAGGGAATGCTTTTTCCAAGTCTGGAGAAATTGTTTTGTCCAGCATATCCTGACTGCTCCTAGCAGAGGTAGGAGCTGAGGGCACAGGCTGCTGGCAATCCACACAGAAACTGGAGCCTCCAGGAGCAGGCTTCCAGGGTCTCAAAATAGCCACTTATCCAACAGATGTTGGCTCACCCGCTAGGCAAGGCCTGATCTCCAGCTCCTAACCCTGAAGCAATATATAAAAAACCCCCCCTAAAATTAATTAATCAAATAAACAAATAAATGAATAAAGCAAATAAAATTCCTCCTGCTGCTCCAGAGGATCCCTCAACCACCCCCTCCACATTCACTAAGATTTCCCACTGCCCCATCTGAGCAGACACGTCCTCCTACTCCCCATTCTCATGCTCCAAGCAAAACAAGGAGCTCACCCATCTTGCTCCTGGAAACAGGAGCAGGAAAGGAACCAGCCCATCCACTGGCAGCCAGAGCCCTTTCCCCACACGACCCTGCTCCTGGCTGTCCGTCCTTCCTTCCCACACCACTGGAGAAACTCTGCCTCACCTGAATGTGGCCGAGGGGAAAAGAGGGGCCAGGGGTGATCTCCTGTTAATCCACAGCTTTTACTCCCTGGAATGAAGCCAGTGGTTGCATTTAGTGCCAGACTGAGAAGAACATGCGCCTCCCTCCCTCTCATTCCTGGATAAACATGGACATCTTGGGAGCCTGAAAAGGACAATGATTTATACCTGGTGCTAAAACCAGTGGTTAGTCTCGCCACCACCACCACCTCCAACGCCCTTTTCCAGGGGCACCACACCTTTTAAATCCATGCAGGTTCCTCCCAGACCTTCCAAGCAGCAGGAAAAAAGCTGCATTATGAAATACTTTGCAATTGCAACTGCTTCGATGCCAGGGTCACAGTGAAGAAAAAGAAAGAAAGGAAGGAGGAAAAAAAAAAAAAAATGCCGTGACCAGAAGTGTAATTCACGCTTAGCTCAGTCCATAAAACTTCTCCCTGCCTGGATCTAAGCCATCGGCTTGGATTTGTAGTGAACTCTCAAGTGGAGTTGCCCTAGTGATAAATGCATCTGTGGGGAAAGGGGTGTGGGGGGGGAAAAATCCCTCATCCCCCTGTTTTTAGCACAGCCCAAGGTTTTTCTGGGGAATTGGTGTAGTTCCTGAAGTGGACATGAAGGCGTGCATTAACAACAGAAAACAGGAATGAGAGATGGGAGGAGAATTGAATTCCAGCATCCAGGATGTCATTAGGGCTGGGGCTGGAAGCACATAAGATGGCAACAGAAAGGTTGCTTGGAGTCCAGGAAGTTAATTCCGCTGCAAATGGGCCTAAATACCTCTGTCCTGAGGGAAAGCAGGCAGCACTGATGCATCAGCCAGCTGAATTTTAACCTTCCATCAGGTGTCCAGCACTTTGCTCCTTCGATCCTGACTGGGAGAAAGCAGAGGGTGTGGAGTGGAGATTATACTGCAATGCCACAGAAAGGCAGGGACTAGAAAATCCCACCTATCATCATCATGGGACAGAGCTGAACAGTCACCCCGCTGCTCCCAGAGAAACTGGGACAATCCGTCCTGACAGGGAGGGAAAAGGGCTAAAACTGAGTGAAGAACCACCAGGATTAACATCATTAAGGAAAAATGTCCCAAAGAAAGGGAGCATTCCCTACTGGTTGTGCCCAGAGGAATGTGGGTCACACCATCCTTGGAATTTTGGTCAGGATTTTCAGCCTTGCCCAGAGGGTGTCTGATGATAAGGAAACAGGACAGAGATTGTCCTACACTCCCCCTTCATTTCTCCCAATTAAATTATGGGCTTCCCTGCTTTTCTTTTCCTACCATTTATTTCTGTTAAGGGCATGAAAGGCTCTGGAAATCCTTGTGCACTGTGCTGCAGGAACACCTCAGGAGCGTGAAGAACTCAAATCCCTCAGCCCAGTGTCCCCATGTCTCCAGCAGGATCCAGCCACAGGTTCCCAGCTCATGGATCAAGCACAGTTGCAGATATTTTTTCTCCAGGGCCATCATCATGAACAAGTTTGAGGCAGGGAAGGAAAACACCAATGGAGTTTTTAGCACCATTTTCCAGGAGAAACAAGCATCCTTTGATGGCAGATGTGGGAATATCAAGAGACGAAGATGTGGGAATATCAAGAGAGGCGCCTCCTTTACCTCAGTCCACAAGGGAAACACTTCCTTACAGGCAGGTTAGAAAATACCAGAAAATCTTCTGAGGACAAGTTTCCATCCACGGCAAAGGGCTGCCCAGGAATGAATCACTCAGGAACGTTTCAGCCCAACTCCCACCAGGGGATTTGCAGACAAAAGGGATCTATTTATATTTTAGCTGGATTTTTTTTTCCACATCTTCAAAAAATATTCAGATTTTGTTGGGAAAGTAACACTGGAAAGGTTTGGGTTGTTTTTTCACACCCCTCACCCTGTAATTTTTGCCACTTCTTTCATCACCCGTGTGGAATTGTCAGAAGAAATAGCTCAAGGAAAAGCAAGAATGGGGGACAAAAAAAGAGCTGGGGAGGAGAAAAGCTAATTTCCAAAATGCACAGGAAATGGACCTTTCTGATCCTTGTAGGTCCCTTCAAGCTCAGTGATTCTGTGGTTCCACATCCATCCCTCTTACCGTGAGTGTGGCCACTGTTCACTACATCCCAAACCAGAGTTTCTGACACACAGAGAGGTCCAACAGTGAATGTTTCATGGAAATCATTGGATTATTTGAGCTGGAAGGGACTTGCAAAGACGATCCAGTCCAACCCATCAAACAGTGAATATTCCACAGAAATTATAGAATGATTTGGGCTGCAAGGGATCTTTAAAGGTCATCGAGCCCAATCCATGAAGGCATTCCAGGCAGTCCAGATCCATGCCCAGGGATGCAGCTCCCAGTGCCTTGGGAGTGAGGTTTTGAATGACGTCTGCTGCAGAATTTGTTGTGATCAACACTGAGTAACCCTGTCAGAAACCTGCATTAGGGACAAAAAGCCCATCAAGAACCCCACAGCAGCACCTACACCTCCACACTCCCTCAGAGGAGCTGGTTTGTGAGGTGCATCCCTCTAGGAACAGGCGTCAGGAGCTCCATGGCTTTGGACATCTATGGAGAAAGCACAAAGGTGAAAAATTCTGTCAAAAAGGAGAAAACATAGCAAGCAGGGGACTGTGCAAACATTGGAGACATAAACAGATGAATTAAGCTGGCTCTCCAAGCAGCTCTGGTCTTGCAAGTGCTTGACTTTCCCACCTTAACACCATGCTCTCGGCACACTTTTCCCCCCCACCCCGAAATTCCTTGAAAATACAGCTGCCCACCCAGCTGCTCTGCAGCTAGAGGATCCCAGCCAAGAGTGAGTGCAGGCACTTAGGGCTGCCCCAGGCACAAGGGGCTCTTTATGGAGTGGCTCTCCAGGCACACGGGACCTGGAGCAGCCTCGGTGAACCAGCAGAGAAAAATAAACATCCTTCTCTTGGAAGTGCCTCGCACAATTTCATTAAGCCGGGCTGCGGCGGATGTGTATTTATTGAATGGAGCCCTCAGAGAAACAAAAAGGGCGGGAAGAAGCCCCTGGGCTGCTCTGCTGAGGGGGGATTTAATGAAACCCAGCAAAGCAAGAACCACCTCCACCCTCCTCAAAGCCCAGCACTAAAAAAAGAACCCCCAAAGTCACTTTTAGCCGCGGTTTCCGCGAGCGCGCCGCGGGCTCCAGGCCATCCCCCGAGGAAGGAAAGAAAGGTGTCTTTGGGAAGGAGGGGTGCAGGAATTCCGAGTGGGATCCCAGGCAGTGGCATTCCTGCCTGTTTTCCAGCAGGCCCTGGATGCTGGCCCACCTCCGAGGTGGGGTGTGAACACAAAACACTTCCCCCGTTGTTTGCCCCGCTCCCATCCCGGCCTGGCTGCCACTCGCTAATTAAGAAATTGAAATTAACCCTCAGCTTCACACATTCTCTCCCAGGGAAGGGATTTCTCTTTCAGGGTATTCCAGGTCGTTTTTCTTTGCTTATGTTGTCTCTTTTTCTAATTGGATGTGGCTCCAGGGATGCTACTTAAAATGCTTGAGTTACCAAACCTCAGCTTCCAGTCTTCTCAACTTCCAGAGAAGCTGTGGTTGCTCCTGGATCTCTGGAAATGTTCAAAGCCAGCTTGGACAGGGCTTGGAGCAACCTGCAATAGTGGAAGGCGTCCCTGCCCATGGAATGGGATGGGCTTTAAGGTCCTTCCAGCCCAAATTCCATGATTCTGTGAAAAAATAACTCCGATGATCCTTTATACAGCATCTCTTCCCACCTCTGTGATGCAACATTTCTTTTATCAAACGACCCTAAGTTCCTGTTTCTCCTCTCAAAAAGAGGTCATGCAGCGGGGACACATTAGAAATGTCACCCTGCTGTGCTTGAGATACACAGAAAACATAGCCAGCAGTGCCTGAAGGGCATAAAAACGTTTTACTTGTGATCAGAATGGCAATATAGCACTAAAAACTTTCAATGCAGCTAGAAAGGTGTGATTTTAGCTTTCAGAATCACAAAATGCTTTATTTCTGCACTCAAAAAGGTTTGCAAAGGGAGGTGAGTGTTTTTGCTACACATGGCTGCACTGTGGCAGAGGAGCAGAGATAATCATTATCCCTAATTAGGAATCCATACAAACCTATTAAGGCTTTGTTCCTCACAGAGTGAAAGTTAATCTCTTATACAACACAGTTCACTCTTACTTTTGTTTTTTTATTAAAAAGCTAAACCTAAAGAAAATGGCAAAAAAAAAGAAAAGAAAAAAAAAGAAACACCCCCCCCCAGTCACCAGCACCTGATTATTGCCAGAATCCAAGGGTATGGAATCTGACTCCCATTGCCTTCATCAGCTCAGGATTTGACAAATCAAAGATTATTTAGATTTTTCGGGGCCTTATAACAGCACAGACCAAAAGCTGAGCACTCCAGCCTCAGCCTTATTAGCAGCCATTTTCATAGCCATAAACCAAGAGAACAATGTCTCATTTTCTAATTAATGCAGATTGTCATTAATAGATCCCAACAAAGCTGCCTTTCATTCCTTTCCTTGCTGGTGCATTTGGTGAAGCACTTAAAGGGGGCCAGCCCAGTGCACGCACAGAACTGTTTTAATTACATCCTGTGAATTTATTTTTCCAGGGAGAAATATTTCTCAGGGAAAGCGTCTATAAAAGTAACTTTAGAAGCAAAGTAATTTTGTCTGTGTTTCCTATAGGAAATCTGTTTAGTTTAAGTCCCAGGTTCTAACACTCTCTTTCTGCAGCAGCGTGACCTGGAGAATGCTGCTGACAGCCACAATAAAATCCTGCTATCTCCTTCTGAAATGAAATTCCTGATGGATTTGGGAGCTATGTCTTGATGGGACCTGGCCTCCTCTCCTTTGGTTGGATTTTCCTCATGGGGTGGGGATGTCACAGACACCCCCCAAAAGGAGCACCTCACCTTCAGGGCTGCTCCAGGTCTGGGTGTTTGTTTTTACTGTCATTTGTTTAACCAAAGGCTTGGTTGGAGTCTCCCAGCTCCAAGGAGAAAAACTTTATGGATTTTCCAGGCATCAAAGTGAGAGTTCCCAGGAAATGTATCCTCCAGGAGGGGCTTTGCTCAGGTTTCAATGGTTTTTTCTTTCCCTTAGGAAGCGACAAAGCTGGAAACTCAGCCCACGGCCCCTCTGTCACCCTTAAACTCCTCCTTTCTGGGTTCTGCTGTTGTTTCACCTTCCAACTTCATCCTGATTCCCAGGGAGCTGCACCAGGAGCAGCTTCCCTCGCCTGAGGAAAAGGGCCTGGCTTCCAAAGGGAGGCAAAAGCAGATTTTCGTCTAGATAACTACGAGGAATTGGTCACTGCAGAGTGTCCAGTGTGTGCCCTGCCTGGTGAGGGAACACGTGTGACCAGGCTGGCCCTCCCAGACTGTAGGACTGGAAAATCAGCCTGGGTTTGTGCGTGGAAGTTTGGAATTGTTTAGGCTGGAAAGGCCCTCTAAGACCACCGAGTTCAGACATTTCCCAGCACTGCCAAGCCCAACACTAACCCTGTCCCTGAGTACCACATCTACATGGCCTTTAAGTCCATGAATAAAAGTCCATTTCAGGCATCAGCCAAAGAACTGAAAGAACATCCAGGGAATTTAGCAATTCCATCTGCGGAGCATGGAGGATCAGCTTTGCCAGCTAAAAAACCCTCTCCTGGTTCCTCCCTCGTTGCGGTGATGGAATGTTTCCACTTCTCACTCCAGACAGTGCATTAGTGGTACCACAAATGAGTCTGTAAGGACCAGTTTTAATTTGGGGAAAGCCAGTCTTTCAGTGCCACAAAATGTGCTGCCACATTTCCACTGCCAAAGACACGTGGGAAATGTGCGGGAAGTGCCGGAGGCCAATAATGCAGGAGAACCCGGGAATCACAGAGGGATTGGGGTTGGAAGGGATCTTAAAGCTCATCCAGTTCCACTCTGACCACGGGCAGGGACACCTTCCTCTATCCCAACTTGCTCCAAGACCCATCCAGCCTGGCCTGGAACAGTTCCAGGGATCCAGGGGCAGCCTCAGCTTCTCTGGGAGCCCTGTGCCAGGGCCTCCCCACCTTCCCAGGGAACAATTCTTTCCCAATATCTGAAATAAACCCACTCCCTTTCAGTTTGAGGCCATTTCCCTTGAAGAAATTATGGCTACAGGGAGGATCGACTCACCTGAATAACTCCTAAAACTCTGGGAGAGTGGAAGGTGCTGTGCTGAACATGGAACAGCAAGGCTGGCACTTCCTAAATGCTTTCCAGTTGGATTGGTCTGAAGGAAAAAGCCAATCTTGGGGCCAAGGCCTGGAGGTCTCCAGGTGGGTGAGCAGCCCAAGGCTGGAACATCCCATCTTTCTGCAGGAGATTCACACCGACTCCAGGAGACACCTTAGATTTGTTCTTTTAACCAGTGAAAAGATTTAGTGCCTAATGTGAGAAGAAATCATGGAAATTCTTAGGATGCACAGCAGGCCGCAGCTCTCGCCCTCGGCTGAGGCCTTCCTTGAGGGCTTCCATGCACCAAAGGGTTCAAACAACTTTTTCCATTGCTGATACTTCCCTGCTGGCTTTCCTGGCAAGGCAAGGACACCCAGCTGCTCTGTGGCAGGGGACAGAGGAGGTGTTCAGGCTTTAAATCCCATCTCCCAGGCCCATCCCTGGGTAAGAACCACCCCATGAGAGTGCTGGGATTTCCGTCATTTCCTCCTTCCTTCTCTCCAGGGGTTTTAATTAGCATTGCCATTGCACTCCTTAATTTGACCACACGCCTTGCTTCCAGTCTAAGCCCCCTTTTCATTTTTTTCCCCCTTGTTCTAATCCCTTTAAGACTCAGCTGTAAAACTCTGCAGACCTTGTGTGGTAACACTTCATAATCACACTTACACTGTGAATGACCCGACACAAATCAGCTCGTTCCTGGTGATCCAGGGGGATAGGGAGCAGCATCTCATTCCTTGCTGCTGGATGCTTCCCACTGCAGGTTTCCTTGGCAGGGCTCCATGGCAACCACTGGGATGAGCTGAGGCTCCTTGTGGAGGGCCCTGCATTTCTGTGGAGAGGGGTAAGAGAGAAGGGGAAAAACAAGATTCTTTTTGTGCCATCAGTGCCCAGGGAAGCAGGAAAACAATCTGTGTGTGAAGGCAAAAGCCTGCCAGTGCAGAAAATGGAGTCATGAATCCTTTGGAGCACAAACACACACGTGTGGGCACGTTCATCCACCAAAACTGGCCTTTCACTCACAGGTCATGGAATGGTTTGGGTTGGCAGGGATCTCAAAGCTCATCCCATCCCACCCCCTGCCATGGGCAGGGACACCTCCCACTATCCCAGGCTGCTCCAAGCCCCAATGTCCAACCTGACCTGGGACACTTCTAGGGATCCAGGGGTAGGCCTCCCCACCTCACAGGGAAGGATTTCTTCCCAATATCCAATCTAAACCTCATCTCTTCCACTTTAAAGCCGTTCCCCCTTGCCCTCTGACCGATCATTCCCTTCCTTCACCCTGCAATGTGCCGCAGCCCTGTCCTTACACATTTTTCCTCCTGGCTGCACTTTTCAGGCCCTGATCCAACCCTCTGAGGAGCTTCCCAGCGGCTGGAGCAGCTCTTGGATCAGGTGCCTCCAATGAAATCTGTCCCAGGCAGATCCCACGGTGGGGCTGTCGTGTGGGAGCCTCAGTTGCAAGCCCAGGCTTGGCTCCCTCGCTGACCCCTGCACAAACCTCTCCTGGTTTTTCTTGGCTCCTCCCGCGGTTCTGCAGCCGCCCCTGGGTTCAGCAGTGGCTCAGGTTACTCGCTGATGGCCTCTTCTCCTTCTCCTTCTCCCTCTGCCTTTCAGGAAGGGCTCACTCCAGGATTTATAACGGGTTCTTGGTAGCACCCTCTGTACTTCGATCTGTGAAACCATTTCACTTTAACCACCTGTTTTCACACACTCATAATTTCACAAGGCATCCACCTTTTGGGATAAAATTTTCCATGCCTCAGCTCTTGCCCGAGGTGCTAGTTTGTTGGGGTGGTTTTTTTGCTTTTTTTTTAGTTGGTTTTTTTTTTTTTTTACTTTAAATAAATTTCCAAAAGAAAAAGTAAGTTTGATCCAAATCCATTCCACATTTCTGTGCTTGGCCCTAGGCAAAAAACTTTCCCTATTAAAAAAAAAAAAAAAAAAAAAAAAAAATTTTAACCACACTTCTTGTTGTGGAGCTCAAAGGAAAAAAAAAATCTGTTCGGAACTGCCACAAACACTGTAGGAAAAGGATTGGAGCCCAGCCATGGGCTGAAAACCCTGATCTACCCCAAAGACTTGAAAATGAGGTGCTTGTCCTTGCCTTGCTGTCAGTCCGTGGGTGGTACAGAGTTTGTGGTTCCTCTGACACCAGAGCCCATGGCCAGGCTCTGCCCCAGCCTCTCCTGGAGCCAGTGGGAGCTTTTCCATAAAAATGGGATTTTTTTTTTTCTCATGGTACATCCTTCATTAATTATGGGTGCCCTCAGAGTGCCCTGTGGTCAGGAGGAGCTTCCCAGTGACATTGGCCACTGGGCAGGGTCAAGAGGCTGCTGGGCTCTGGGGGAGAAGCCAGCACAGGTTGTAAAATATATCCCAGGTTTTCCTTGGATTTTTCACTCGGGGCACCTTGTGAAATGGAATGCAAAGAAGTAACAGCAGGCTGTGAGATCAAGGAGTCAAAGCAATCAGGAAATGGTTTTTAAAAGCTTCCCATTGCTCCAGAAATAATGTCTCAGCTTCCCTGAGCCATTTGTGTTCTCCCTGGTGTTGACAAACACATCCCTTGTCCTGTTTGAGCCTGTTCTCATTCCTGTCACCAGAGCACGCTGTCCCAAGCCACCCCAGAGCCCCAGACAGGGCAAACAGAACAGTCCTGACCCCAAAACAGGGCTCTGCCTTCCCCCAACAGCATTTTCCTCCTCCTGTCCTGGAGAGCTGTCCCACTAATTGCCTCCATGGATTAAT
Organism: Aegithalos caudatus; assembly: GCA_013389925.1. Classification (NCBI taxonomy): domain Eukaryota; kingdom Metazoa; phylum Chordata; class Aves; order Passeriformes; family Aegithalidae; genus Aegithalos; species Aegithalos caudatus. The sequence goes on from WEIU01024052.1 coordinate 747,039, forward strand.
TCCTGGTGGCACAAGCCTTCACTCTGAGCTCCAGCTTAGAAATCCATAACCTGCAAGTGTCCAAGGCCAGGTTGGACACTGGGGCTTGGATCACCCTGGGATAGGAGAAGGTGTCTCTGCCCCTGGCAGGGGTGGGACTGGATGGGCTTTAAGGTCCTTTCCAAACCCAACCAGTCTGGGATGCTGTGATTCTCAGAGTGCAGATACATGGTTCAGCCCTGGCTGGATATTTTTCCCAATATTCAATCAAAAGGAGTAGGAGATGACCATATATAAACACATGTCCACATTGATTAATCCCTGCTGGGAGCACTGGGAGTGTGTGAAGGTGTGGAGGTCACCTAGGACAGATAAAACTGTGCTTTACTATTTGATTCAACACAAGGCATTTTGCACTTGCACAAAATAAGGACAAACTTTTTGGCCAGATGCTGGGAATGAGCTGGAAGTGAAACCCTGTGGGCATCAGACACTTCCCACAAACCCGTGGCAAATTTCAAGGTTAATTAGACACCAAAATCTGCCTTTGATAACCCAACACTTCCCCAAAAGTGCAACAGAAGCTCCCACCCATCTGCAAGCCCTGCATGGCCATCACTCCATGAATTTGGGAAGGGCTTCCTGCTTTCTGGAAGGGCTCCAAGCACACTTTCCTCCCCTGGGGAGCCATCTCACAGTGGCTCCCTAACAAAGCCCAGCCTGATGCTGAGGGCAGCAGTGGAAGCTCCCACACATTCCCCACCTCTGGAAGCAGCTGGATGCCTTGGGGTGGTCCCGTGCTCCCGGAGCTCTGGGCAGTCACATGTGGAGAGCAAACACAGCCCCTGACACCTGAGAAAGTGACATTTGAACAAAATCCCACGTTCTCAGCGCGTTCCCACACGGCTCCCGGTGGCTCCACTGGCAGGTTTGGAGCCAGCACAATGGAACAGTATTTGGGTGTGAGAGACCTGGGGCTCCAAAGACAAGGATCCCATTAATGGGAGCTCCCAGCTCCCAGCCCAGTGGGGTTAAACATAAAACCAGCCTTTTCTTGACACTTCCCTGGAATGCCAGGAGCTCGGGAGCCCTGAAACTGGAGGAGAACACCTTTCCTTCCTGACGGGTTACCTGAGCAGCACAAAGCTACCGTGGGTGGCCTGGAATTCCTCCTGGCTGCAGGGCTGGTCCTCTGCAGGAGTGCTGAGACCATCTCTTGCTCTCCTCTCCTCGTCCCATGTCTGTGGACAGGCACAGATTTCACACTGAAAACCCATCCCTGTTGGAAATGCTCCGCTGGCTCTCTGCTCAGCAGCTTCTCCCCATCCAGGCTGCTCAGGATCATGCTGGGATGGGGTTTGGAGCCAGTGGAAGCTGTCCCTGCCCATGGCACGAGATTAAGGTCCTTCCCAACCCAAACCATTCTGGGAATCTATGCTCACTTTAAATTCAGGTTTACTGGAGCACCCTCCAGAACTGATATCCCTTTGTTCTCCTGTCAGAACATTTGTGTTTGGACCCAAACTGTTGGGAATTTTGTTCAGCTGCCTCCCTGCTGGGAGCAACAAGATGCAGGAATAAAGCTCTTAGTGAGACAAGAATAAATGAACCTTCCTGTACATCGAGCTGAACATCCCACAAAGGGCTGTACATCTTTGTACAGCCTAAATAATGCTTCCTCTCCTCCACGTGAAGCTGTCAGGGAGGAAAACCCCACAGCAGAGCAGGGAGATGCCCACAGGAACCTCTGCCCCCATGGGAAGCTGCTGCTGGAGCAGGGTCCTGGCAGGATGTGTGGCCCCATGGAAAGAGGAGCCCACACTGGAGCTGTTCCTCAGGGACTGACCCCATGGATAAAGGGACCCACACTGGAGCAGTTCCTGCAGGACTGAGCCCATGGATAAAGGGACCCACATTGGAGCAGTTCCTCAGGGACTGACCCCATGGATAAAGGGACCCACACTGGAGCAGTTCCTGCAGGACTGACCCCATGGATAAAGGGACCCACACTGGAGCAGTTCCTGCAGGACTGACCCCATGGATAAAGGGACCCACACTGGAGCACAGAAGAGACTGAGTCCTCCCCTGAGGAGGAAACGGCAGCACAGCCCATGAGTGAGGAGTTAGCACAGCCCCCATTCCCTGTCCCCCTGTGCCATTGGAGGGGAAGAGAGAAAACCAGGAGTGAAGTTGAGGCTGGGAAGAAGGGAGGGATGTGCAGAAGGTGTTTTTAAGTTTGGGGTTTATTTCCTGCCCTAATCTGATGGGACTGATAATAAATACATCTAATCTCTCCAAGTGGAGTCTGTTTTGCCCGTGACAATGATTGGTGAGTGATGTCTCCCAGCCTTTATCCCAACCCCTGAGCCTTTCCTTACATTTTTCTTTCCTGTCTGGTTGAGGTCAAGCAGCTTTGGCGGGCATTTGGAATTCTGGGCAGCCAGGGTTAGCCCACCACAGATAGTCAGAGGAGTAAATTGGGTGTTGTGTTGAGAGGAGCTTCTCAGGCTCTTTCTCTTCCCACTGCCACCTCTCTAGTTAAAATAAAATAAAATCAAGTAAAATACAATCAAACAGCATTGTGCAAACAGTTAAGGGCTGTTTGTCTGCCTTTAGCAGGATGTGAGGAGACAGAGCTGCTGGCACAGGGTGCCCAGAGCAGCTGTGGCTGCCCCTGCATCCCTGGGAGTGTCCCAGGCCAGGTTGGATGGGGCTTGGAGCACTCTGGGACAGTGGAAGGTGTCCCTGCCCATGGCAGGGGTGGAATGGGATGATCTTTAAGGTCCCTTCCAGCCCAAATCTGGGATTCCACACAAGGCCAGGTGTCACTTGTGGTGGTTACTGTCCCCTCCTGTGCTCCAGCCCCCGATGCTGACCCAGGCCCCACCTCAGGTTCACTCGTTTCCAGCCCTGTAACGTGCACTGGAAGTTCTGCCGAGATTATTTGAATTGGACAGGAAAACTTCCTTTCTCCCTCCCGAGGCTAAAGCCAGAGCAGCTTGGAACCTCTAGCTTGGAGCAACTGCTGCTTATCCAAACAGCTTCTCCTTCCCAGACATGGATCCCCAGCTCCTCCCAAGCTCAGCTGACACTTGGGCTCCAGCAGCAGCAGATGCTGTTCCAAAAAGCAGAGAAAATCTGAAAGCACAGGAGGAATGAAGCACCTCTTGCCACTGAACTAATCCTAGGGAAAGCTGCTGGCCAGGAAGCAATCCCTGTGGCTGGGCTGTCAGCCCAGGAATGAGGAGACACTGGGCAGCTCCGGTCCCACTTCCCAGCCCTTGCCTTCTAGACCCACTCAGTCCCCTGTTTGTTATCAAAGCTCTCTCTTGAACTTTGAGGTTTGTTTAGGAGAGTGGGACAGAGGTGAGATGCTGTAGTTTTGTCCTGGATGCAAGAAAACATTTTCAGTTCAATGTCCCATCCTTCTTCAGGGATGGGACAGGTCCTGTTTTGCCCCAGCCATGCAGGATTTCCCAGGGAAAGGAAATTCCTTCTGTTTGTGTCTGTACTTAGGCTGGATCTGTCATTTCAGGTACTTTAATAGCTTCTCCTTTTCCTTCTCTGCCTGATCCTGCACAGGGCAGAGTGAGCCCATCGCCCTCTGCCTGATGCTCCTCAGTAGCCAAAAAAAATCCGGAAAGAGAAGAGCTGGGAGGGCAAATCCCATCCTGCACGTTCACCATGGAGCTGGGCACACCCAGCCCGGGCCTCAGACCCCAGCAGCACCTGAGCACACAGTGGCTGCCAAAAGCAGCCAAACCCATCCATCCCTGCCCATTCCTGGGCACACAACAAACCCAAGCCTGTGGGAGCCAGCAGGGAATAAAACAAGGCTGACCCCAGCAAGCCCTGCCTCACAAGTCGTAAATCTGAGGGGAGAATTCCTCTCCCTTTTCTCCTGGGAAGCGTTTCCCTCCTGTGGCTCAGTCCTGGCTGCCATTGGCTCGTGGATTTGGGTAGGAGGGGGTGGGAGCTAATCCTTTTTTCATCACGTTAAATTAAACTATAAACCTTACCTCTTAATTCCTTTTAATTAAATTTCTCCCTGGAAAACGGAAATGTTATTTTGCCATGTTTTTTCACAAAACAGGGCAGGGAAGAGACAGGCCTTGGTGTTTTCCAAGGAGTTGTGGGGGGTGCCTGGGGCTCTCCAAGAGCTGAAGGGGACTCCATGGCTGGCAGATCCCAAATCCAGCCCTCGTGCTAGACTGGCTCACCTCCACAAGGGTAAATCTGGGAGGAGGGAAGAGCACAAATTCAGCTGAGGCAGAGTCCAGCCATTTTAGGTAAGTCTTAGTGCTAACCCATCCCTTTGGATTCTCCTGCTGGACAAAGGACACACTCCCAAAAATCCTTGAAACACTTCTGCACAGCCACAGTCCTGCCTTTCTCTCCTACAGCATCAGCCTGTGGTGATTCCTTCCCCAGTGGGTGGACCTAAGGTGCTGTGGGGAAAAAAAAAAAATTAAAAATCACTGGAGTATTTCATATTTCAAGCAAAACTGTTGGAGCAAGACCAGCAGGAGCGGATGCCAGCTCAAAGCAGTGAGAAACCCAGACCAGACTCAGGGACATCACAGATGAGTTGGAAGTGGGATGTTCCACACATCTGAAATTCCTGATTCCAAGGCAAAAAAAGCAATGCTGATGAGGATGACGAGACAGGAGCAGAGGTAGAACTTTTTTCCCAGGTCAGCAGACAGCCTGGAGCCACAGCCTGGGAAGGCACAAAGCCCTCAGCATTCCCCTCTGAGGCCAAAGCTTCCACAAGGCTTCCACAGCACTCTGCACATGTTCATTCCACAGGGACACATTTCCCAGCAGGGCCACAGCAAGAGTGAGCTCTGGCCCCACTGGGGACCCTGCAGGGCACCAGGGAGTGGGAATTTGGGGCTATGGGTGTCCAGAGTTCAAAGGACCACAAGGATCATTGATCCAACCCCTGTCCCTGCACAGACACCCCAACAATCCCACCCTGGGCATCCCTGAGAGTGGTGTCCAAAGGCTCCTGGAGCTCTGGCAGCCTCGGGGCCGTGCCCATTCCCTGGGGAGCCTGGGCAGTGCCCAGCACCCTCTGGGGGAACAACCTTTCCATGATCTCCAGTCTGAGCCTGCCGTGGCTCAGCTCCAGCCTTTCCCTCAGGTCCCAGTGTTCAAGAAATCAGCTGGATGTGGAAGCAGCTCAGATGAGCAGCGTAGCTGGACTGGGGACACCGGGCACTGGTGTTCCTGGTGTGGTCCCAGGTGAGCAGAGGGTCCCTCACAACCCCAGCTGGACCCTCTTGTACCTAAATTCCATCCAAATCCCAGGTCACACAACTCAGCCCTCCAGCCTTCCCCTCCCTTGCACTCCTGAACACAAAATCAAACTTCTGCCATTCCCATCCTCGGGAGCAGCCTCCAACACCCAGAGCACTCAGGGATGTCCGAGTGGAGAGCTCTGAGCTCACGCCACTGTCCCCTGCCTTCCAGCCTCTGTCCCCGAGTCCTGCTGGCCTGGGGAGGTCCTGTCACCCCGCAGTGTCCCTCCACGGCGCTTTGGGATCCTGCCACCGGCTGCACCTTTCCAGCTGAGAAACATTCCCGGCCCGAAGGCAGAGGGGCTGGCAGCCCCCTCCCGGCCTGCTGCACGGCGCAGGAATGTCAGGCACGTCGTGAAACACAAATCCTGCTTCCCAGAACTGTCAGGCTCCATTAGCACCGCAGGGGCTGACAATGAGAAGGGCTTTCAATCCCAAACCACGGCTCCGGCGAAGTTTCCTTTGCTAATGAACCACCCACAGGCTGAAACACAACTCCCGGCCCTGGGTGTGCACACACACATCCCCTGTCCCCTCCTCTAGGCACAGCTGCTCCGTTTGCTTTTCTGGTGCTGCATCCTCAACCTGCCCCAGCTCCCAGGCTTTGTTCCATCCCTGCAAAACAGAACAAATCCACAGAGTTAAGGCTGCGTGATGTTAAAGTGCTATTAAACCTTAATACCAACCAGTTCTTGTTTGAAGTTGTATTTGGCCAGCAAGCACAAGGAAATGGGCACATAAAGAAGCACAAAGTCATCCCTGAGTTCTCCCAGGCCTCCAAGCCCAAGCTCCCCACCCTGAGAAGGGACAGGCAGTTCCAACACCAAGGACAGATGGACACAAGGGTCATGTCAGCAGGCAAAGACCACTCAGAGCCCACCAGCAGGGACAGGGTGAGGGGAGGCTGAGGGGAACGTCATGGAGCAGCTGAGGCAAAGGAGAAGTCGTGACTGAAATCCTGTTTAACCCAGAAATCCCTCCATGGCTCTGGGGAACACCTGCTGGTGCTCCCACTCTGCTTTCCTGCCAATCCCAGGCTCCAGCAGCACCACACTGGATTTTGTGCAGGCAGAGAGGTGTGGGAGGGGACCAAGGGGTGATGAAGGCTGGGGGACAGGTGACAAATCTCTCTGTGCCCTTTAGGGGTGGCTTGGAGCAGTGGGAAGCTCATGGGGCAAACACCACCTAAGCAGGAGTCTAAGCAATCCCACCAAACCCTGTATTGTACAATCCAAGTATTTAATGGAAAAAAATGCTTTCACCATCAGTTCTGGGCTCTGGGGGTGCTGCTGGACATCCTGAAGCCCTTTTCCTTCATGTGCTGAGATCCAGGATGCAGTTCAGGTACTCAGGAAAAGTTCAGGAAGAGGGCCATACAAACACAAAGAGCTCAGTGTTGCAGGCTGTTGCTACAAGACATCAAAAAATTTCTCCTCTTCCTTCCCAAGCCCCCACCCCCTCCAAGCCCCCAGAGAGCAAAGCCTCCCACCCTCCCAAATGTCTATATCCAACGCCCTAAACACTCACGTTATGATGATCATCATCATTTGGTAGATTTTTAGGTCCAGACACCAGATAAAGAAACCACGAAGGAAAAAAAAATAAAAAGGAAAAAAAAAAACAACGAAAAAACATAGATACACCAATCAAAGAAGGAAAAACAAGGCCACTAACACTTCATCCACGACCCAAACAACATCATAAAATCCTTGGCAACAGCCTTGCAGGGGACTAAAGCCTCTGCACCCAGCACAGTCACACAGTTGTGTCTGCGCTAACACTCTTTGCAGATTTAGGAATCACTAACGCTGGACTCTCATGGGCAGAACACTCCAGGGGTCATTAGGAAAATGCTCCAGACATCTGCAGTTCACTAAAGAAAAATCAGTGGAATTATTCCCCTAGAAAAAGCTACGAGGACATGCATTGGGGAGGAAACAGGTACTTAAATTAATCCTTTCCAAATGAACATATGCAATAAAAATGGAATTAACACCTGTGCAGATAAAACACTTCAGCTCCCTTACGTGGTGATGCTCGAATTGCATTTTTCACTTGGTCCTAATCAGATTCCTGACAGCTCTGAACAGGATTCAGGAACCTTCTGACCTGCAGGAGTTTAGAACATTTACGGGGGGAAAAGAGTTCTTTAATACTCATTTAGCAGGACAGTGTGTTCAGAGGGAATTTCAGGGGAGATAAGGAGAAGGAGCTGAAGGGAGAAGTGGCCAGTGAGGCAAAGGGAAGTGGGAAACAGCAGCTCACAGTTAAACAAACAAGTTCTTTTAATAGCTCTGCAACTCGAGCATTCAAGTAAATATAATTTTATCGTGCATAATATCAACATCTAGAAATCAATGCAATAATGGGGCTTTTTATATAATTTTTAGGGTTCTGGTCCCTAAACATTTTATATCTGAACAAGGCATATGTGCTATTTGGGTTTTGGTTTTTTGGTAGCAATGTCAGTCAGTGAGTCCCAAGGCTCTTCCATTTCTTTTCCCTCTTCTTCACCTTCTTGAAGACAAGTTTATGCTAAGAACCATCCTCTGGATTTTTTCCTCATTATTTAAAATGTTTGCTTTTACAGCACAGATCTTGTCCTGCTGGTCTTTAATCAGCTGCTCCAGTTCAGCCAGGTCAGCTTTTAGTGGTTCCACAGCGCTGTCTGTGATGCTGGAAGAGACACAAGGAGCGTGATGTTGTTGGAAACTATCCAAGCTGCTTCAGGTTATTTAACCCTCCAAGAAAGTACATTTCAATACTTGAAAGGCTACAAAGTATTTCATGGAATCACAGAATGCCAGGATGGTTTGGGCTGGAAGGGACCTTGAAGCCCATCCACTCCCTGCCCCAGGCAGGGACACCTTCCCCTGTACCAGTCTGGCCTTTTAAGTTGTTCCCACCCTTCCTTAAAGAAAGTCTGGAATAAGAAGCACAAAGACAAAGCTAATAACATGGATAGAGGGGAATATTGTTCAGAGGAGATCACCCATAATTCAACAGTAAAAACCACTTATTTGTTCATCTGGCTTTTCTGCTAAACTCTGAAACAAGGGATGGAGAAGTTGTGGCTGCCCCTGGATCCCTGGAAATGTTCAGGGCTGGGGCTGGACAGGGCTTGGAGCACCCTGGGATAGTGGAAGGTAGTCCCTGCCCAGGGCAGGAGGTGGCAGTGGATGAGCTTTAGGGTCCCTTCCAATCCAAACTATGCTGTGATTCCACAGTGTAGAAAAGGAGCCATCAGGAGCTGCTGCCAAGGACAGGCAATGCCACCCTAGCAGGAAATTCCATAAATCCTACACTAATGAACACAAGTTGCATCTTAATAATTTTCTGCAATTTTGCTTATCTTCAGGAACACTGCACAGCCAGGAAATGCCAGTCTGCAGGAGCTTGAATTACCCAGTCACTCAGGGGCTCATGACCTAAAGGTCAGATCTCCAAATCCTTTGGTTTTCCCCTCCTTTCCACCACATAAATCACCAAAGGCATCGCTAGGGATCACACAGGTATTCCCTCACTGGGATCCTGCAAGTGTCTGTCACAGAAGCAAAGCAAATGGGGATGAGCTTCCCAATTCTCCATAGCTGCTGCTCTGCAGTCCTGTCCTGAAGGACTGGAAGTGCCTCACTGCACTGATTTGGGGCTCACATGTGAGACATTTTACCAGGAGAGAACTCAGCTAAGAATCCGCCCATCCTGCTTCTGCACAAGGAATCAGGGAGCAGCAAATCTCTCTGGGATGTATATGGCTCCAAAAATACTGATCTCTACCTCATGTTTCAGATCACAGCACACACAGCTGGAAGGGTTTCTCTGTTTTCAAGGAGTGTAAGGACACAGAGGTGAGACAAGGCCAAAGAAGCTGTTTCGACGACTGTCATTGACACCAGAACATGATGAATCCATGGCAAAAAGAGCAGGCTAAGATTTAGGAATCCACTGCTGTTCTGGGATCAGTATTTACATTGTTTTTCAGTTTTAAGAGCCCCTAAAATCAGTCTCCAGAGACAACCCCAGGTGCCCCTGGCCACGCTCACCTCTGCTCCCTCTGCAAAGCCTCCGCGTGCTCCCTGTTCTCCTGGCGCCACGTGTGCAGCTCGTTCCTCATGGCATCCATGTCCTCCTGGATGTAATCCACGATCCTGCCCAGCCTGAAGGCATTCTGGCACACAGTCTGAATGGACACCTGGAACTTCTCAATTTCTTTGGCTACCAAGTCTCTCTCCCTCTTCCTGGATGCTTCCGAGACAATTGGCTTCTCCTAACAAGAGAGATGAACAGGGAAAGCATCAGAATTAGGGAAAACTGTTCCTGCTGGCTGAATGAAGGATATTTGGAGACTACAAACGGGGAAGTAGCTGGAGAAGTGTTTATGACAGTCTGAAATGGAAGAGTCATGGAATCACAGAATGGTTTGGGTTGGGAGGGACCTCAGAGCTCATCCCATCCCATCCCCTGCCATGGGCAGGGACACCTCCCACTATCCCAGGCTGCTCCAAGCCCCAATGTCCAACCTGGCCTGGGGCACTTCCAGGGACCCAGGGGCAGCCACACCATTGTGGGCAAGCTTGGAAAGCAGCAGCAAGTTCTGCTGCTGTGTGGAAGCTCCAGGGCACAGCCTCCTCTGAGTTCTCTCCATCAGCCCCTTCAGGAACCTCCTCTCCCTCCACAGTCCATATCTGGATTTCCAGCTCCTAATGCTGCTCCTAACAAGAGCACTTCAGAGCTAAAACAGCCCCGTGCTTATTCCCTGCCTTGCACTCCTGCTCAGGGCTGTAAAGCCATACAGGCTGCAGGTGTGGCCTCCGTAAACTCCACTACTCCAAAGGAATTTGGGCTTGTGCTGCTTCCCTCATGTGCAGCCAGCAGTCTCTGTGGTGCAGCTCCTGAGGCCTCTCAGCTCCCTGCAAGTCAAACTCAGAGTTTGCTCCAGAGGTAAAGCCAGCAGGAGCAAAAGGATGCTGTAAAAAGAGCAAAGCGATGCCACACTGCTAATACACTGGAATAATTTTATTCCAGCACAGCCATTAAGGAAAAGCCCACTGGGATTTTCTCCCTCGTGAAAACAACCTCCTTTTTCTTTCTTTCCAACACTCCTGCAGGTCAAATTCCCAAACCCAGACACACAGAGCTTGAAGCAGAGCTTATTTAAAGCCATTTTGGTCGTTTATTATATGCCAGACAACTAGAAAGGCCTTTCCTCGCCACCCCAACCAGAGGGTGATCCAATTCCTAGGCACAATTCCCGTTAAACGCCGAGGTGGCAGTGCCGGGATGGGGAATCCGTCCCGCTGTCCCCTCCTGCCCTCCTCCCAACCGCCTGGCTTCCTGTGCGAGCTGGGGGCTGTTTGCTCAGCTGGCTTTTTGGAGGCTGCAGGGCCTCCTGCCAAGCACATTTCAGCAGCCTGGGCTGGCTGGAGGGCTGGGAGACACGGAGAGATGTGTTCCAGGAAAACACCTTGCCGGAGCGCCGAAGGCTGAGCCTCGCTCGGGGCTCCGCCCGTGCCGTGCCACACACGGGGAGCAGGGAAACGCCGGATTTCTGCCTTCCCTGGGAGTTCACGTTACAGTGGCTGCGTTAGGAACTGGGCTGAGGTGACAAACGCTTTGCCCTCAGCTGCCAAAGGCACTTCAGGAGCGCTGGCTGAGCTGTTAAAAACAACACGGCCCCGAATTCCCTCCTGTTGAGACCGTGCCTGCCTGGCAGCAGCAGGTGCTTCATTACACACCAGCCACAGGAGTCAGAGCTTTCCTGGAGCCATCCATGCTTTTGCTGTCCTTTAGGATGGAAGAGCTGCCATCTCACAGCTTTCCAAACCCTTCTCTCTCTATCCTGACTCTTTTCCTACTCCTTTTCCGACTCCGGGCCCCACCAAAGCCGGAGGGAAGGCTCAATCCGCAGCACTGGATTTTCCACATGGGGCTGGGAAGTGAACTATGCAGACAAGCACCTCCAGTCCATCAGCAGAGTTGTATCAGATCCAACAGCTTCCCAGGAAAAAAATCCCATTCCCTTGTTTTTCCTCTCCTAAGTGCTCCAAACCCTCACCACTCTCCTCCCCACCATCCATTATCCAAAGGCTCAGCCAAGAAATAAGGAATTTATTTCACATACAGCCCTCTCAGAAGGGAGAAGACTCAGCCAGGCCATTATCTGAGGGTCGGTGTGTGAAAACCATTTTACTTTCATTTTATTTTCCAAATGCCAAGTTTTGGAGTGTTTCCCAAGGCATTCTGCTGGAAAAGCTGGCAGTCCACGGTTAGGATAAGTGCACTCTTCATGGGATAACTACTGGCTGACGGCAGGGCCCAGAGAGGGGTGGGGAATGGGGCCACACCCAGCTGGGATTGGTCCCCAGTGGGGTTCCCCAGGGCTTGCACATCTTTTCTGACCAAAATGATTCTGTGATTCTATTTCTCATCCTTGTAATGCTGGCATGACCTCTCCGATACCTAGACAGACCAAGCAGCCACACTTCCCTCCACAGGGAATTACAGATCAAAATAACAAATAAAACAGAAATGAAAATCCCACAATTCAATAAAGAAGCAAACCAGAATTGTATGGTTTAGACACAGAATATATCTATATACAGATCTATAAATACAAGTCCAGCTCACAATTTGAAATATTCCAGGCTAAAATACACAGCTGCTTGAAAAGCTCAAGAGAAAACAAACAAAAAATTGGAATATTTTTAATGAATTATTTCCTTAAATTGCATTAGTAAATACTGAAAATTAATTCTGGTGTCCCTGTCATTCCAGTTCTTTGTGCAGTTGAATCTTTCAGAAGTGAGATTAAAAGGAGAAAATATTATATCATCCAAAGTCAGTCATGGAATTACAGGATTGTCATGGTTGGAGAAGACCTTTAGGATCATCAAGGCCAACTGGCACTGCAAGAACTGAAACATAAGACCACTAAAAATCAATTAAATACTATGTGAAATAAAAATCTAGCAAATACTATTCATAGAGGTTCATCAATAGGCTTGTTCAAAAATAAAAACAAAAAAAAATTAGAAATTGATGTGTCTTTGAAATACTTATATGATATTGAAGTGGTGTAACAACTCCCAAGCTTCAAGAAAAATCCAAGAAAAATTTCCTCCAAAAAAGACTCTGAAGGCACAGGAGCTCAAGGGGCACATTGTGTCCCTCAGCCCACAAGTTAGAGAAGTCACCACCCATTCTTTCTCTGTCTCATTAATGCCTGTGCTACCAAGATCCCAGAAGGTTTGGGTGGGAAGGAACCTCAAAGCCCATCCAGTTCCAAGCCATGCCATGGGCAGGGACACCTTCCACTAGCCCAAGCTGCTCCAAGCCCATCCAAGCTGCCCTTGGACATTCCAGGGATGGGACAGCCACGATTCCACATCCTGCAGCTCAAGGCTCAGAATCATCCCCGTGACGCTCTCAAGCTTTGCCCTCTCGGGCTGATTTTAAATACTGAAGGGAGAGAGGCCCATCAGTGCCTGTTCCCAGCTCCCCAGCTCCAGCTGTGGGTTGGAATCCCAGCAGTGATGGCAGATGGTTCCCTACGCGCGGCGACGTGGGCGGTACGAGCCCCCAGTGCCACCTTTGCTCGCCCTGCACAAACACAGAGGAACTGGAGATTTTCAGCTGGGAGAAAAATGCCAGAACCGAATTGTTCCAGGCTTTTTCATTAGGCCCTGCACCTCAACGAATTCCCCTTTCACAACAGCCCCAGAACCAATAAATTATCCCCGTATAAAAGGCTGGATCACTTCTGTAGGCCCAACACGTTTCCTTTCCTTCGTGTTTTTCATAAGGCACCAAGATAAATGTTTACTTTGGATTCCTGGGAAAAAAGGCTGCTTTTCCCATTACCTCAATGTGAGCAGAACACAATGTGGACTCGGGTGTGGGGACCCAAGGAATCTGAAAGTAGGAATTTTCTTTTTTAATCAAGAAGGGGGAAATTATCAACGAGGGTCCAGAAACCACCAGAATTTCAAGAACAGCATTTGCTTACTTTTATATACCTTCCCCTTTGTTTCTATTTTTTTTTATTAACCGTTTTTAAAATATGAATCAAATTAGTACAAGCATCTATCAGGCATTTTAATAGTTTCTACAGTCCCTTTTAACTCTATTATTATGTCCCACTAGGAAAACAGACCCAAGTAATCACAGTTTTATTGAGCTCCACCATTTCCCCCTACCTCTTTCTCAGGACAGGGCAGAAACTTCATTTTGGAGAAGTAACTGGGATATATCCAGTGCAAAACCAACAAGGTGGGGTGCTTTTTTTATTGTATAAAATATATTTTTTGATCATAAAGGGTGTTTTCTTTTCCTGGGTTTTACAGAGTCTGTGTTTTAAGTAGATTGTAACTATCCACCAGGGATCCCCATAAGAAACTCTTTCACAGAACCAGGGGGGAAACAGTAAATGTTAAAGCATTTCAAATGAACAGGATGCTTTTTCTGCTGATGCCAGGTATGGGGTTCAGGCACAGGCCAAGGAGTTGGAGACACAATGTTCTTTATCACTGCATTTCCCAGAGTCAGTCTGACCTGCTCCTGAGCTGGAAGGCTCCATAAGAAAATAAAAGAATGGTTCTTTCAAGAGAGCTTTTTCAATCTCCTTTCTCTCTTTTTCTTCTTTTTTTCTTTTTTTTGAGGGTGGTGGTTTTTCCTTCAGTTCATATTTGATCCTTCCAAAAAGAGATGGACTTTTCACCCACCCCAGCCCACACACCCACCCTGCTTTCCTGGTGAAAGTCAGTTCCCAAAATCTCCTGTATTTGGGGCAATATTCAGCACACAAAGCAAAATCATGGAATGGTCTGACTCGGAAGAGACCTCAAAGCCCATCCCATTCCACCCCTGCCATGGGCAGAGACACCTTTCACTGTCCCAGGCTGCTCCAAGCCCCAGTGTCCAACCTGGCCTTGGACACTGCCAGGGATCCAGGGGCAGCCACAGCTTCTCTGGGCACCCTGTGCCAGGGCCTGCCCTCCCTCCCAGGGAACAATTCCTTCCCAATATCCCATCTATCCTTCCTCTCCAGCAGTGGGAGCCATTCCCTGTGTCCTGTCCCTCCATCCCTTGTCCCCAGTTCCTCTCCAGCTCTCCTGGAGCCCCTTTAGGCTCTGAAAGGGGCTCTGAGGTGTCCATGGAGCCCTCTCCTCTCCAGGTGAGCACCCCCAGCTCTCCCAGCCTGGCTCCAGAGCAGAGGGGCTCCAGCCCTGTGCATCCTGAGCCAGAGGAGACAAGCCAGGAGATTATTCCAGCTGTCATTAGTGACAGCAGAGCACATTAATTCACCTGCAGTGTCACACTGGTGCCAGTTCTGCCCAGCGTTCCCTTTCTCCTCGTACTCCCTGTGTCCAGAACCTCTTCCTCCTGAAAGAGCAGCCCCTCCTGGTGAAAAGGGGCTTGGAATAAACCTGTTCCTTGTGTTCAACAGCTTCCCTTCCCCCAGGCTGTGCCCCAGCACCTTGAAAGACGTGGCAGGCCCTGTGCTGTGTCCTTTACACACTGCACCCTCCCCTGGGGGCAACCACAGCTGCCTCACCACTTTTACACATCCTTTGTGTCCACAGATCCATCTGCTGTCTCACTTGGATTTATAGTGCACCCACAGGACAGGAACTCCGGGGTTTGGAGCACAAAGGAGCCCTGACACCAGGATTATTCCAAGAGGGGCCAGAGCCCTGTTCCTGTGTTCACAGCTTGTAGCACGACTGCTTGGGGGTCACAGTTTTGTTCCCTGGGAGCTGGGAGCAGTGGAAGGACCCTGGAGCACACACAGCTCCCATTTGAGCTCCCGTGCTACTCAGCTGCTGGGTTAAAAATCCTATTTTTGAGGAACTGTGTGCTTGCACCAGAGATTTCCCACTGAATTGGCGTCACCTCACCATCAAGAGAGATGTCACAGAGGTGAAAGCCCTTCCATAGGAAACTCCTCCATTTCCCTGTCAGCATTCCTGAGGACACACCAAGCTGGCAGGATGCTGTGATGGGAATGATGAGCCCCCTCCCAACACCTGAATGATGGCATTCCTTACTCCAGCTGCTTAACACAGCACGTTAATTGCACACCAGAGGGCACACCCAGAGCTGTAATGTAAAAATATCATTTTTTAATGTAAAAATCAATGACCTGCAGCTCTTCAAACAAACAGAATCAGCACTGATTATATCTGTCCTGAGCTCTGAAGTGCATAATGTTCCACACTGGTAATTCAAGTTAATATTGCCCAGGTGCTGAGCTATTCAATACCACTTGTTCCTCCCAGAAGCCTCCAAGCTGCTGCTTTTCTGAAGCCCTTTTGGTAGTGCAAAGATGGGAATTCTGTTATCCCACTTGCTTCAGCTATTTAATAACCTGCCTACGTTTTTCCACACGTCAAATAAATGAAGTGGAATACAAAATGGAACATCTGTTTCTTTCTCTGGTTAACATTAGAGGCTTAGATTCTAAACAAATACATTTAGGAAGTTTTTTTTAGGAATTTGTTAGGCTGAACACAGCTAATCAAGGCAGTAAAAATCTTGTGTATTTCCAGAATGACCTCTTTGTTTGACCTCAAAATTGTGTATATTATTTTAAGTTTCTGCACATGCAAAACCTAGATGATTAAAGTCCCAGTTTTCTCTCCTTTCTCCCTTCTTTTCCTTTATTGAAACTCCTTAAAAAACAAATGCATGTTTGGGAAACACAGCACAGAAAGGGTTTTGGAGGAATGTTTTTAACATAAATAAATGTTCCCCAGCCATCAGCAGCTGGAAGGTGTGAAACATCCCTGAGAGGGCACCACTGTTACATTTGGATTAAGTATTAATCCACCAACTTCACCTCATTTCTGGTTGATTAATCCCCAATAAATCAGGTAGATCCATTGATCTTTTTTTTTTTTTTTTTCTTGAATACTGGAGTTAATAATGTATTAACCAAAATTTCCAGCACTCAGCCTGCTCTTTTTCCCTCTTCATTTTCCTAACTGGCAGAAGATCAAGGCTTTAAAGACTAATGAATAGAAATGGGAAAATACTTCATTTCTTTTGGATTAATTGAATACTTTAATCAAATGAGGGAAAATGAACATTCTAGTGACAGATAGAGGGAAGATGGAATTTCCTAAAGCAAGTTTTCTGTCAAGTATTCCCTGGATTTTTGGATACCTTACTCCAAAAACACGGCAGTACCCTTAATTTTACTCTGTGATGCACAACGCAGTTTGGAATACCGTTGCATCCTGACGCAGAAGATATTTCTCCTGGAGAGTTTGATGGAAAACAAATTAAATAGAAAGAAACATTCCCAGAGGCAAGGCCACGTTGGAAATTTGGGTTTTTTTACTTTTACTGTCACAGCAACTCCATTCTCTAAAATCATTTCCCAGGATTCAATCATGTCTCCAGCTCTTGTTTTCTGAACTGTTAAGTGCCTGTCACACACTCTGAACATTCAACTCTGCTGTCAGGAAAATCACACTCCTGTCTGGATCACAATTTCAGGAAAACCACATTCCTGTCTGGATCACAATTTCAGGAAAACCACACTTCTCTCTGGATCACAGTTTCAGGAGAATCACACTTCTCTCTGGATCAGTATTTTAGGAAAACTACACTTGCCTCTGGATCACAGTTTCAGGAGAATCACACTTCTCTCTGGATCAGTATTTTAGGAAAACTACACTTGCCTCTGGATCACAGTTTCAGGAGAACTAGAATCCTGTCTGGATCACAGTTTCAGGAAAGCCACACTCCTGTCTGGATCACACCTTCAGGAAAACTACACTCCTGTTTGGATCACAATTCCACAACTAGACCCCTCTCTGGATCACAATTTCAGGAGAACCACGTTATCCTGTCTGGATAGCCATTTCAGGAGAACCACAGTTCACCGTAGATCACAATTTCAGGAGAACTAGACTCCCTCTGGATCTTCCACACCATAATCTGAAAAGCAGTAGCAGCAGAGGAACCTCCTGCAGTAGCAGGCAGCTGCTTGGACAGGCGATCCCATGGTGTTCCAGGAGCTTAGGCAGGTTTCCACGTGATGGACTAGGAAGTCAGCAGGATTTTTTTCCAGAATTAGTTGTCTATTCTCGGCACTGCTAACTCAGAGCAGGGCTTCAAAAGTGGAACAAAAGCCAAACAAGCACTGAATGAATGTTTCAGGGGCGGAAAACCAGCAATGGGACTCAATGCTGATTGTAGAGGGTCACTGTTGGCTGTTTAAAATATTTAAGGGGTTAAAAAGGGACTGTTTTAGTTTGTTACTCTCAGTCAGGGAAAAAAGCCAACCAGAAAATTTAGCACAGACACCAGAGGAAGATTTCTGAGCTTGAAATCTATGTGATTGTGTGAATCCTCACCCATTATCCTGTTCTGTGCCCAGTGCTGGACAGGACACACCACCAAACAGGGCGGCCCATGGAGAGGGAGTGCTCAGAGACAGCATTAATGAATTCCTAATGCTCTTCCCAAACTGAGCCTGGGAACTGATGATCCAACAGCACCATCTAGTTATAAACCCAGGAACAGGAACAGCTGCATGGCTTGGGCTCACGTGCCAGCTCAGGAATGAGCTTTGGAGCTGCTGCAGAAACAGCAGAATCAACCTGGAACCTTTCTTTGTCTCCAAACAATTCTCTAAAGGCAGAATTTCGCCAAGCAGGCAAATTTTTGCCATTGGATAACCTCATGCCAAGCAGCCAGAGGTGTTTCAGTGACCACAGAGACCACACGAAGCACATTTCTAACAAATGGATGCAATTCAGCAACTTGGGCAAAGCTAAAGCCACTCCTAACAGACTATGGGCAGCAATCTAAAGTTGTTTTTCTCTTTTTAGAAGGATTCAGTTTCTTCATTTATAGAATCATCCCAGAGGAATTTGGGCTGGAAGGGACCTTGAAGTCCATCCAGTGCCACCCCCTGCCATGGGCAGGGACATCTCCCACTGTTCCAGGCTGCTCCAAGCCCCAGTGTCCAACCTGGCCTTGGACAATTCCAGGGATCCAGGGGCAGCCACAGCTGCTCTGGGCACCCTGTGCCAGGGCCTGCCCACCCTCCCAGGGAACAATTCCTTCCCAATATCCCACCTAACCCTACCTGGGCTCATCAACCACAGCCCTTGCAATACATGAAAGGAATTTTCTTCCTTTTCCAGGCCTGGATCTCAGCTAATCCCAAACTCCAGAAAGGAAGATACTCCCCTCAAGAGTCAGATCTGCCATCCCAACTTTCTCAACATGCTGGAAGAGAAAGGAAAGCCAGAAGAGGCAGACAGGAGCCTGCCTCAAGAGTCTTCAAACATCACCACTGATTTCACAGAGCTGTCAACAGCTGGTCTCAAACACTACAGTCCATCCTACAGATAGAAAAACCCTACAACACTGAATTAAGATTAAAATAAATGTGATTGGCAGATTTAAGAGCTCATGAAATGCATTCACCTCCCCAAAACATCATGTGCTTGTCCAATTTCATGAGACTTTTATCACATGAAAATGGATTTAGAAAGTTTCCATGGGGCCAAGGGCTCAGGAGATCCATCTCAGTGTCCTTCCTTTGCTGCCCCTCACACCAGGGCTCTGCAAGGCAGACAAAGCCAGAGCTTCCCGTTGTAACAGGAAAACACTCACATATGGTGGGTTCAAGCTCTTGCCTCTGGTTTGTGATCACTGCTAGACCCTGCCCACACACTTTCTAAGGGATAAAAACAGAAAAAATCTACAAAACCAAAACCTACCCTCCTTCTCTCAACTGTGAAAAAAACACATAAGCAAGACAAGACATGACAGAGAAAAGCTTGATCATAAATGGAATAAAACACATTTAAAGCAAAGAAAAGGTCACAATTGCAACATTTAACCTCCCAGTTCTTTGAAGGCCATTGCCACCTCACCCTGTCTGTGGTCTGTGATGATTTCTGTGATGCCTCATAATCCTTCTTTGTTTCTAGGATTCTTTTCACCAGCCCACCTGTTCAAAAACAGGGATTTTTCTAAGCATTGATGCACCCTGAGCAGTCTTACACATTTAGACAATAAAATAAAAGCCAACTGTTTTGTTTTTTTAATGCAGACATTTTTAGAGCAACATAAACAGCATTTTGTATTTTAAACAGTGACACACAAGGCATTTGTTATTTGACCTTTTTTCTCCCAAGCTTTTCTAGAACTTGCCTTTAAATCCAACCTCGTATCTTAGAGCTGACAAGCTGTACCTGACTCTTGAAGAAAAGTTAATTTATGAGCTTTATGCAGAATTTTAAATCCTGCTGACATTGAGGATGCATAGAAAATATGTCCCTAACAAAGCTGTAAATCCAGCTGCACAGGAAAACAAGCCTGGGTAAATAAGTTGGTTTTCCTGCAAACGTTGCAAACCCCTTCCCTCAGGAGGGATTTAACTGCTCTGTTCAGCATTTTAAGTGTTCAGCATTTGGTTTAAACCCAGGGGTTGACTCTAGATCTGTATAAATATAGATAAAAGCAAACGTACCATGCTTTTGATCTTCAACCAGCTCCACTTCTGGCTCCTACACATGCAGGAAGAGAGCTTTAGTTGCAAAAAGTTGGCATTGCTGTCATATGGAACTATTCAAAAATACTCAGCTGAAGGACAGTTCAACAAGTCAGGGAATCATGGAATGGTTTGGGTAGGAAGGGTCCTTAAAGCTCATCCCATTCTAACCCCCTGCCATGGGCAGGGACACTTTCCACCAGCCCAGGTTGCTCCAAGCCCCAGTGTCCAACCTGGCCTTGGACATTTCCAGGGATCCAGGGGCAGCCACAGCTGCTCTGGGTATTCCAGCCCAGCCAGGAATTCCTTCCCAATATACCGCCCAGCCCTGCCCTCTGGCAGTGGAAGCCATTCCCTGTGTCCTGTCCTTCCACCCCTTGTCCCCAGTCCCTCTCCAGCTCTCCTGGAGCCCCTTTAGGCCCTGGAAGGGGCTCTGAGCTCTCCTTGGTACCTTCTCTTCTCCAGGCTGGACATTCCAAACAAAATATGGAAAAAGGTTCAGTAAGCTGCAACAGGAACAGACCTTTGGCATCTCTGGCAGGGGCTCTGCTGCCTCCACCACAAACTGCTCGTCCTCCTCATCAGAAAACTGCTGCTCTCTGATCACCTTCGGAGCCGTCTTAGCGCTGCCACTCCTGTCAGGGACACAAGGAAAAGGGGAATGAATGGAAATACTGAGATCTATCCAGAATAAACAAAACTCAACTAAAAGCCTTCAAAAGATCAGGGAATGGCAGAATCACTGAGGCTGGAAAAGCTCTCCTAGTCAGACCTGTGAGCAATCCCCACCCATGGCACGTGGTGTGCCAGGTCCAGGCCTTCCTTGGACACTCCAGGGATGGGACCTTCACATGTCCCCTCCATGAGGTGACCACCCCCAGCTGGTGATGCCAGGGCAGCTGGGAAGGGTGTGCTGCTCCAAGGAACACCCACCCTGCATCTCCCTCATCCCTCACCTGTCTGGGATTAAGAGCTCGGTGCTCTCCTGACGTTTCACTCGTGGAGGTGCCGGCCTCGCGCTGCCAGGCCGGGGAATCCGCCTGGAATAACAGCGGGAATGGGAAAAATCATTTTCGCAAGTGACACAGCTACACAAGCCTTTGCTGAGCAAAAATTAAATAAATTCAAACATTCAAATTGAAAAGCAAGTTCACTTTATCCATAACACCATCCCACAGAGGAAATGCAATGTTCCCCTCAAAAATGTTACTAACGTTCCACAGAAGCAGTTTATGGATGAAGAACGGAACACAGGATGGAAACACACCTTTGGGCAGGCTGAGGTGGGACATCAGGAGGTGCTTCCCCATTTTCAGGCTTTTCAGGATCCACATTCTCCACTTCTCTTTCTATTAAACAAAGCAACGTAAAACTGGGGCTTAGCTGGGTTAGGAAAACATCATTTTTTTATGACAGTGTTTGGAATCTTAGCACTGCATTAAAAAAAAAAGTTAAATTTCTTTATTTTTTAAGTTTCTCAATATTGTGAAATTCCCCCCTCTGTGAAAATGACATCATCTCACTCAATGCTTTTGTTTCCCTTAAACTCTTATCATCCCCTGCTGGGATTCTTGGTTGAGGTGGTGGCTATTCCTTGAGTAAAGTCTACTCAAAGCACCTAAACTCAGCCCAATTATGTTTAAAAATTCTATAATACATGACAAAAAGGGCAAAAAGCATTAGAGAAGGACTTGATTTATTAAAAAGCACTTTTTTTTCCATTAAAAGTTTTCCATTATGATTGATGCTGTTGTTTTGTCACTGGAATGTTATTGAGTTTCTGGCAAATTAATCTGTAAATGACAAATACACTGATTTTTCAGAGAAGTTCTACTTATTCTGCAATCTGATCAAGTTAGTTAGGCATGAAGCACACAACAGGAATTACATCCAGAACCTGGGAACTACTCCCAGTGCCAGGAAAATTGGGATACAGAGCCTCGTTGCTCTGCAACAAAATAGAACTGAAGCAGACAGAAACAATGCTCTGAAAGATCCAGGAAAATCAGTCTATTTCAGCTAATAAACAATGTTTTATAATCCTGGGCTCACGGAATGGCTTGGATTTGGGATCTTAAAGGTCTTGAACCTAAAAAATGAGGGCTTTACAGTGCCTTGGTGAATAAAGCTGAGAAACAATAAAATAAAGGCTGAGCTCGACGATACAGGTTGGACTTGATGATTTTGGAGATCTGTTCCAACCTTCCTTATTCTTCTCATTCGGAATACTTGGTTCTTACACCACCAGGGGAGCCAATCCAAATCAATAATGAACCTGGGGGTATTCCTCTTACATCCATCCCACAAATATAACATAAATTTATTTTCCATCCCAGATGCATTCCAAAGGACAAGACAGCTCCAAGAGATGAAAGGGAATTCACATGGAAGTTCTCCCAGCTGGGGAAGGTCACACAAATGTCTTGGCCATCCATCCATATTTCCTTAGGCTGCCATAGCCACGAGGCCCTGGAGGCCCAGGGTGGGCTGGGAACACCTCCCACATCCAGGGGGTCCATCCTCCCACCCAGCCCAAGCATGAGGACCTGGAGGGAACAAAAATGCAGCTTTTTGCTGCAATTTCTGCTCCTCCCCCTGCGTTTTGCTTCCATGGCTCCAAGCGTGTTGTAGCTGGATTCAAATCCATGCCTTGGGAGCTATATCCAGCTTGGGGGGGAAATGGAGAAGTAAGAATGCAGGGATGGAATTTTCCTCTGGAATCCTGTAAAATGCAAGCACTGAGACTCCCAAATAGTTGCACAAAAAGGCAACATGCAAAGATTCACTTCTTACAGAGAGAAGTCACCGAGGGAGTCAGGTGCAGAATAGGAAAAAGAAAATAAAAGTAATTTCTTTATCAGGGGATGGACATTTGTCAAGGCAAAATATGAATCAGATGTGATTAAAACACATGGCAGCAGTTGGATTAAGTGTAAATCACCCTCCTTACATCATTTAGCTGCATGGATCCAAACACTCCAGCTGGGCTTTCCATGGCAGTCACACTTTAACTTTCCCTACCTTTCTGTTTTTCTGCAAGGCCTGGTTCATTTTTCTCCTGCAGCTCAGCAGCACCATCCTCTGAAATCCCATCTGCCACACTCCTCGTGTCCACAGCTCCTGTAACAAACCAGTTTATAGTCAAATGAAACCCAAGAGCCAATAAAAATTCAAAATAAAAAGCCATGCTAAAAACCTGCTAGGATTTCTTTAAGGGCTACCCTAGTTTAATAAACCCTCTTCAGTGTCAATAAATCACATTCAAGGTGCACAAAGGCTTTTTACATGAGTGCTGACTGAACTCCTGAAAGCTGAAATGCTCAGTATGAACCTCTATCATTTATCTGCCCACAGAGAAGAGACATTCCCTCCTGTTGGACATTGATTTATTTCCAATGAATAGATGATAAAATAAGAAAGCTCTGATCATCATCACTGGTGTGTAACATGCATCAGCACAGCTCCAGAAAGTTTTCCTACCCTCTGGATTTATTCACCTGTGGCACTCCCACTGTGTCAGAAAAAAAAAGAGGGGCAATGCCCCAAAGTATTCCTGGCTCTGGTAAACTAAAATTTAAGTGCTGCATCAGGGGAAGAGGAGTATTTTAAAATATTCACCCTGGAAAACTGGATTCTGGTTTTAAAGGGACAATCCCATAAATGGGGTGTGTCTGTTCCATGCAGTTTAGTGCCATATAAAACAAATACTGAAATCTTGGGAAATAAAAGAAGTTATAGGATCAGCTAAGGATCACTGAGTAGTAAAATAAGGCTGCAGTTTTAATGGAATCCAGACAGGGGGGTTTTCAGCTGCCAAATTATTCAGACTTCACAGCACAGGAGATGTGACATACTTGAATGAGGCTCCTAAATTAACACACATTCAAATCCCAAGTGCCAGGGTTTTTCCAAGGTATTTATGGTGCCCAAACAGGGCTATTCATTATCCTGAAAGCAGGACTGATTTAACTCCATGCTTTGCCTCAGACACATGGAAACCTAAACCGTAAATCCAAAAAAACCCATGGGTGCTTGGGAAGACACCCAGCAACATATGATCTCTTTATATAAGTTATTAATAATGAGATTGGCAAATGAAGTATAAGAATGCCTTCATTACTCTAAACAGCACCAATTTTTAACCAGAACTGGCTGTTTTTAACAGGCATCAATTCACAGGTGCCACTGAATCTTCTGAACAGAGACATTAAAGTGATTTATGTACGGTGACTTCTCTAGGATAAAAATACCAGGGGCACAAAGCACTGAAAGGAAATTAGGGTCAATCACTGAAATCAGAGGAGGGGGAAAGGTACTGAAATACAGACAGAAATTGCAGTTCCACTGCTGCTGTCTGAGCTCTGGGAACCAGCCACTTTTATTCCTTATCCAGGAGTTTCTCCACGCTCTCCCTTGTGGTTTCCTCCACAAAGGGATGGTAGTGCTAAGGTTCCTTTCTTCCTGATGTGCAATATTTGGGATATTCCGAAGATAATCCACTTTCCAGTCAGTGTGTAAGTATGATACTTAAAGCCTGGACTACAGAAGTTGGTGACATAATTGCAAGGAAGCACCTCCACAGAGAAGTAATTTATTTGGAAAGCCTGGCCCAGCAGCCTACTAAACCAAATAAAAATCATTTCAAGGCTCAAGCCTTCACTTTGCTCAGCTGTAAACACTTAACTAATGTTAAATGTCAGAAATAGTTGCAGACAAGTCCAAATGCTCATTTAGAGAGTAATTACACAGAAATTACCAGAAGCAGGCTGAATTTGTATCTGCAACTGTGCATGTGGAACGAGAGCAAACTGAACTGAATCTCGCTTCCTGTATCCCAAATCCAGGTAGGAAAGTTGCCTCTTGGATTCACAAATGCAGGCTGGGAGTACAAACCAAACCCTGACAATAATAAACAGGGATATTTAAGTATTTCTGCTATTCCTACTCAATAACCCTTCAGCACATTTGATAGAAATAACAATACCCTCCCTGTGGTTACCTTCTCCTCCGGGCTTGGAGCGATGCCTTGATCCTTTTGCTGAAGGCTGCTTTGATATCCTTGCAGGAGTTTCAGTCTGGAAAAAAAAAAAAAAAAACCAAAACAAAACAAAAAAGGCCAAAAATTATATAACAGTAGATTTAAAAATTCTATCATTATATCTAAAATTTACTTCCTCGTGTTGCTTTTCTAAGTATTACACGGAGCAAATATTGACCTAAGAATTGATCCACACATTTATGCTGAATTTATTTCCCTCAAAGCCTGTGGATATTTTTTCCTGGATAAATGCCAGCTATTTTCTTACACAATAACTTATTTGATGGAAAAACAACTTTCAAATGGGAACTAAGAGTATCCAACCTTGTGGAATCAAAAAGTTATAAAAAAGGAGGAAGATTCCTACAATCACCTCTGTGTTTCAGCTGCATCAGATACACAGCTCCTCTTCAACCTGCTGCAAAATCTTTTATATTTCATTCCAGAACAGAAGCAAAGATTTAAAAAATTGTGCTACCAGGCTTGCACAGTCCATTACTTAAATGGCAACTTCCCTGGATAAAAATC
Source organism: Aegithalos caudatus (assembly GCA_013389925.1). NCBI lineage: Eukaryota > Metazoa > Chordata > Aves > Passeriformes > Aegithalidae > Aegithalos > Aegithalos caudatus. Next base: position 772,402 of record WEIU01024052.1, read on the forward strand.
CTGCCTAATACCCAAAATCCTGAAATATGTTTAGCACCTCCTCGGATCTCCTTCCTTATGTGCTTTTTTGTTCTGCAGTTTTCATCCAAGAGTTTGTGTCAGCCCTGCTGATCATCATTAAGCTTGGAAAAGACCTCCACTGTCCATACTGATAACCTGACAATCACAAATTCTGCCATTTTTATGCCACCAAAGAAAATGGTTTCAGTAGAAGGGACGTTAAAGCTCAAAGCTCATTCCCCTTCCATCCCCTTCCACCAGAAGGAAGTGTTTTTCCTCTTTAGGATATTCTGGCACATTCTAAGGAAAAACAGACAGAATTCCAATCTTCAAGTGGTTCATCTTAATTTTAATTCTTCATAATTACCTCCACAAGCCCAACACTCTGGAAGGAGGGAAAAGCAAGCTGCTGTCCCATCAGGAGCACATCTGGCACACTCCAGCCCCAGCAGCTCTCTGGGTGAGGTCATTATTAGCACAGGTGGGGAGGGAGCTGGGAATAGGTGCTGAGGCTGCTGCAAGAGGGGATTGGGTCATTTATTTATGTGGCTGCAAACAGAATTTCTGTGGAGCCACACGTGCAGCCTGGCAGCAGGTGCAGGGTGAAAGCTGACATTTACTCACTATGGCAGCACACAAAAACAGAAAGGCCCCAATATTTATGACTGGGGGGGTTTCCAAAGGGAGATAAAAGAGGTTATTCCCCTTCAAGACTTTGAAAAGCAGCCACCAGAGCCATTAAAGGGAAATCTTGCACTTCATCTCACACCATCCTGGAAAAAACACATTACAGTGGAATCCTTGATGGATGCATGCACGCTTCCCAGTCCTGAGTAATTATGTTTCCACATGGAGAGGATCCAGAGCCTTCTGCAAACCATCCAGGCTGCTGCTTTGTCCTAATTATTAACCTTTAAAGAGGCCAAATTTCATTTCAAGACAGAAGAAAACGTTTGCTGGTGTTGCAGAGCTCATTACAAAATAAGCCAATGTAATTTCCCCCTCTAATATATCAGCTCTACTGATGGTTCTGCAATAACAAATAAGAATTAAGTCTATAAACAGCAAATTCATTCCATCAACCCTCCACAGTACTTTTCTTCTAACTAAATCTACAGTTCCAGGAGGTATTGTTCCATCTCTACAATATAAAATGTGCAGGTATAATTTTATATAAATAAAGCCACAGACAAGGAAAGATCTCCACTTGCTAAGGCCAATTTGAGTGCTGTGCTGATAAGACTTATTAGGAAAACATCCATCAATTATCTTCTCTTCACCTAAAGTCTCACAAGGTGATGTTCTATTAGTATTAGATTCTGCAAATTAAAACTTCTCAAACACAAAGAGCTGAGGAAAATCTCTGTGTTTAAAGCAGTTTAAATGCTGGATTTCTGACCTAGTGACACCAAACAGAGAGGGACATTCCCAGCTCCACAACAGAAATAGTTGAGCCATGTCCTGCAGATTTCCATGGAGTGATTCTCTCTGCTGTCCTTTTTATAATTCCACAGTTTCATTACATAACCTAAATAAGTTCCAAGAGGAACAGAAGTTCATTAGGTAGGACTTAGGGGCTGCTTCAAGTGACTGCTTCCAGAGCAATAGAGCTCGCAGGGCAAATATCAAACCCATTCTGCAAGTGGCCAGAAGGGACAGGATATTACAGAAAGCTTTAGCCAAGAGTTCCAGCTGCCACGGGAAACATGGAAGAGACTTTTCCAAGGTGTTTGGCCTTGGGGGGAAATGATTTACCTGTTCTGCAGCCACTTCCAGCACCAGATGCTCTGTGACCTCCCCCACCTCTTGTCAAGTCTAAATAAAAATGATCTCCATTATTTAGAAGGTCCAAAAGGCCATTTTAAATCTGGTTTTTCCCTGAGATGGACTGAGAGTGAACAGAACACAACTCAACCCTGATCCCAAACTGTGGGATGCAAGAGCCAGCCTTGAGGCAGCTTCTGATTGCCATGTGGTAGCCAAATGTCTCTTAATTCCTACTTATCCCTGCTTTCTTCTCGCTCCAGAAAATTATGGATACCCATGTGATGACTACTGCACACTGGGTAACACAGAGTTTCTTTAGCAACAGAAAAATATGTTTAAATTACACAAAGGAGTCAGCCTTTAGTAGATTTGAAAGCTGGTGTTGATAATTAGCAGCAAGAAAAACTGAGATTTGCATGAATAGAGAAAATCTCATTAAGCAAAGCCAGAGACTAAACTTTAAGTGACAGCTTTGCTGTACACATAGAATATTTTAAAAAAACCTAAATTGATCTGTTCTCTAAATGCAGTAAAAAGTTAAAGATGTTAATCCTGAGGGGAAAACAACAGTGGGTACTGCCTCAAACTTCTATTTCACTTCTATTATAGTGAATATATATATTCTCTATCTACAGAAAAAATACATATAAAAATCTAAAGGGACATGATGAAGATTTATTAATTCTGCAGCAGAGACCACAAAATACGATCCAATATCCTCCATGTGCACAGAAAATTGTTTGCCTTCTTTTGAATACATTTGTTTCCCTGCCACATGACTCAGGTGGAGCCACTGGTTAAATGGGGGTAAATCCCTGGAAATAAAGGCTGGGAAACTCCTGGGAGGACCAGAAGATCCAGGAGATGCAATTTCCATGACTTCCTGCTGGAATTCCCTCTAAATCACTTTGTGCAGCTATCTCAGCTCCCAAAATTCCCTGGGCACGTTTTCATGTCATCCCTCCCTTCCACAGCTGTAAAATGATGACATTTGCTTTGCTCTGCTCCAAAGTTTGTGCTTTCATCACCCCAGAAGTGAGCAGCCCCCACTGTTACGCAAGCAGGCAGAGGCAGCAATGTCATTTGGATCTCAGGTAATAATTCCAAAGCCTTGGAATCCCTCCCAAAAGCACTTAGAAGGGGAAATGAAACTTTACTGCCCTGCTGCATTATTGTGGTGCCCAAGAGCACGACGAGACTTTGGGATGAGGCTCAGAATTTCCATTAGAGACCCAATTTGCAAGAAGTTTGACTTGGCCATGAATATTGGTTGGAGGCTACAAAAAAATCCCCTCTTGTATAAGCTCTCCCTCCCAGTGCCAATAACTTAAAGAGTTTGGTTGGACTGGAGTCAAGGAAGAGCCATAAATTTGCCATCTCACAGGGAAGACATGATCATGTCAGTGGGCCCAGAGACTCCTGACAGACTTGGGATCCTGCCTGTTTTTTTCCTCAGCCTGTGATGCTTTAGGTTCATTTACTGAAGTCTCCCTCTTTAAACATTTGGCCACGTGGCTCCATAATTCCCCAGATTGCCTCAGGTCATCAGGAAGCAGCAGATGGAGGCTCAGTGGTGTGTCACAATCTTCTGGGTAGAGGCACTGAGCTGCTCTCCCAGCTGCAAAACATGGACCCTGAAACAACACTGGACTCATTTTTCTCTCCAAAAGAGTAATTTCTGATGAATTCAAAAATAAATATAAAAGCCCTATCAGCTTTCCAGGAAAGATGCTGAGGAATAAAGAAAACTCATGGCAGGGGGCTGGAATAGATGAGTTCTAAAGTTCCTCCCAAATCAAACCAGTCTGTGATTGTAAGAATTAAAATCTGAAATAAAAATCTGCAAAACAAAATAAATTGAATATACTTTGGTTTTGCTCAAAGCTCAGAGAACTTTTTTAATAAATAAACAACCCTAAAAACCTAGGGAAGCATCTATTTCACGTCTTTCCCAGCCCTAAAACTTGCCATTTACCTACCTTTCAACCCTACATTGTTTTTGAGCAGATTCCCGAATCAAAATGCAACGCTTTGAATATTCCTGCCTCCTCCACCACTAACCTCAGTGTCTGGCTGGCACTTGCTGTCTTTAGTTGGCCTCTGTGGTTTCCTAAGCATGGATTCTTCAGGATCCGAGGGCTGGAATAAAATGAACTTGTTCAGATTCAAGAGAAGCATTTTGGTGCCCATCAACCCTGAATTTCTACCAACAGAACAGCATGGCCGAATCAGAAATACTCAGAGGAGGAGGAAATAGAATAATAAAATAAAAGGCAATGAAGAGGTGGCTGTCAAGGCAGTTTAGGACTTAAAATCCTTAGAATATCCAGGAATCCCAAACTGGTTTGGGTTGGAAGGGAGCTTAAAGAGCATTCAGTTCAAACTCTGAGAAGGCCCTCCAGCACCTGAAGAGAGCCAACAAAAGACGGAGAGGGACTTGGGACAAGGGATGGAGTGCCAGAACACAGGGAATGACTTCCCACTCCCAGAGGGCAGGGATGGATGGGATATTGGGAGGGAATTGTCCCCTGGGAGGGTGGGCAGGCCCTGGCACAGGGTGCCCAGAGAAGCTGTGGCTGCCCCTGGATCCCTGGCAGTGTCCAAGGCCAGGTTGGACACTGGGGCTTGGAGCAGCCTGGGACAGTGAAAGGTGTTCCTGCCATGGCAGGGGGTTGGAACAAGGACCCTTCCTGCTGAATGAGCAGGAATACAAACATGGAAGGCCACTGGAACAAACACAGTCCCAACCATAGCATGGGGAAAGTCCTTCCCCAAAGTAACATTTCAATTACCTTTTTCTCTGCTTTCTCTTTTCCATGTTCCCTGAAATGCTCCCCATCTTTTTCTCTGCCCCGATCTCTTCCTCTCTCTCTGTCTTTCTCTCCTTCTCTGTCCCTGGCCTTATCTTTGTCTCTTCCTTTCAGCCTGTCCTTTTCTCTTCCTCCTTCGTGTCTTTTCTCTCTTTCCTGTCCTTTCTCATGCCCAAGGTCATCTCCTCGCTCTGTGTCTCCTTTTCCTTTGGTTTTTTCTGCTTCTCTTCCTTGCTTGGTTGTTTTGCTTTTGCTTCTTTCCCTCTCTTGTTTTTCTCCTTCCTTCAAGGTCTCTCTTTCAGGTTCTTTGTGCCTCTCTTCATTATTCTTCTGTTTATCCCTCTCCTTTTCTCTTTCTCTGCTCTCTTTCAAATCTCCTTTGCGTTTTCTGTCTCTGCTGGGGCTCCTGTCTTTAATTTCAGTGTCTCTTCTGCTCTAAAAAGAAAGCAAACATTACAAATTAATTCTACAAACACAAAAATGCTAAGAAAAGCCCCAAGCAAGTAAATTGTGGTACTCCAGTACCCACCCCCAAAAATGCAAATGCTACCTCTTTATCCCTATGGCTTTTTTGTTCTTCTGCTTTGGGCTCTCTGCTTTCTTTGTCTCGAGGTTTAGAGGGTGGAGGTTTCCCTTTAGCATCAGCTTTTTCCCCAGCCAAGACCCTTTTTACAGCAGCATCACTGGACAGCTGCAAGGAACAGAAAAACACCACTGAAGTGAGTAAATCGTTTCATTACATGATTAATGTAGTAATTAGTATTTTAAGGATGTAACAACTCAGTGTAAAAACATAACAAGCCCACAAAAGAATGCAATAATTCTGTGTAAGAACAGCCCCTGCAGTTGTTTTCAACCAGCTGTCAAATTTCTCCATTACTGTATTTCCATAATCAAAAAAAGCACGGAGGTAAAATTACTTTCATTCCACAATTAAGAGATTTGACTGAAAGGAGATAATGTCAAAGGTCAGCAACTGGTCGTGTAATTACTGTGTCTGTACTCCAAAATTTTAAAGGTTCTGAAGCTTCATTTTGTGCTTCAAATCTAATAAAAGTTATTAAATAAATAAAGTGAACAACAGTGAACATTAAAATCCTTAATGTTCAGAACGCATTTATGTGGGAAGCTGGCTCAAACTCTTGCCAAAGATCATGAACTCTCCATCTGCTGTTATTAAGGGGTGACAAAATGTTTCTACTGTGCAATTAATGACAGCAGAGGGGTAATTAAGGCACAGAATCGTTTGGGTTGGACAAGGCCTCCACGGTTATCAAGTCCAACCTGTGACTGGTCCCCACCTTGTCACCAGCCCAGAGCAGTGAGTGCCACATCCAGGTGTTCTGTGGACATCTCCATGGATGGGGACTCCAAACCTTCCTGGGCAGCCCCTTCCAAGGCCTGAACACCCTTTTCCATGGAGAAATTCCTGCTGATGTCCAACCTGAACTTCACCTGGCATGTCTTGAGGCCGTTCCCTCTCCTCCTGTCCCTGCATAAAACCTGTATTATTCTGTCCTACCTTATTTAAGCAACACTTCCCAATTGCCTGAAGGAATTCATTGGTTTTTTCGGGCTCGTGTCCTGCCACAACTCGTGCTGGTTTCACTGACAGTGGCTCTCCTGTCACCATCACAACAGCATCAATGGCCTTCTGAAGGAAGTTGATTTTGGAATCCTTATCCTGCTAAAAGATAAATTAAGTGAAACTTTTATCTCCACCATTACCACATTAGTTTTAGTTCCCTTATTATACTTCACAAACAACCTGCCCTGACTGCCCTTCAACAGAGATGATGTCTTCCAGTGATTATGTAAAATCAGAAGTAAAAACTAAAAGACCAAATAAACAAAGTAAAGCCACGTGAAATTTCACAGAAGTCCTTACAATTAAGGAATCTTCATGATTTCAGTCCTCCTTATAGATCTCTCCTATTGATTACTCAGATAAAAATATTCTCCTGATCTTCTACAACTCCAAGAGAGATCACAGTAAGGAACCAGCCAAGTCTTCCTCCTGACCAGTTTTGGGAGGAGGAACTCAAGGCTGAGACATTTTCCCCCACACCCCAGGATTTTTGATCTCCTCTGCCTGAGCTCTGGAAAACCTCATGGGCCCATGGGCTGTGAAAGAAATTTCTGAAAGAAATTCTCAGAGAGACAGCAGCACATAGAAGCAACAAAGACCTGCTCAGGAGCTGCTGGGAAATCTGCTTTTTGGGTCAAAGACATGATCAAAAAATGCAACAATTCAGTTATAAATGACTCAATTTTAGTTATCCTGACAGGGGTAGGAACAGTCACAGAAATAAACACACACATTAATCAGTGACTAAAACGTGCAAGAACTGGCTGGAGAGATGAGAAGTCAGACTCCCAGAGCTCACACTTCAGTTGCTACGTTAAACAAACACCACGGGATCAGCTGCCTAAGTGGCAACACACAAACACTGCTTTGTTTGCCAGGAATCAGCAACCAAAGCTCCCAAATCAGGCTGGGAATTGGAGAACTCAGCATCAGCTCAGCCAAAAATCAGGGGAAAGCAGCACACAGAGAGTAAAGTCACCCTTGGACTTAGGAAAAGGAGTTTTCAGTAATAATATTAACCTCTTCTCTCAGTAATCAGCCAGTTTTATACTGCAATAAAGCTACAGTGGAATGCAAATCCTAGACAGGTGAGTCCTGGGATATTAAAGATAGATATTTAATGTACATATTAATATACCATATGTATATGTATTTGTACATATACATATGGTATATAAAGCTATATATTTAGGGCCATGGATTCTGCTGAGGGACCACAAGACTCTTAAAACCTATCTGTGCACAAATCTATAGGCGTTCACCCCATGGAATGTGTAATATAACCCACACGCAGGAACTTTTAAAACTTCTTCACAAAAGTAGCAAGAGGTCCTTGATACTGAACACAGAAAAGACCAAAAGAACCTTGTGGCAAGTTGCAAAGAACATTGAGATCTAAATAAGTAAGGAAGTCCCATGCCCACCTTGACGTTATCTGACTTCAACTCGAAATCCGTGTAAAGTCCTTTCAGGAAACCTGTCACCCTGATCACCTAAAAACCAGAAGAAATGGGATAAGTTAAGAACATTTCAAGGCTCTGTTCAATAGATCTTGTGTGGCAGCAGGAAATACGTTCTTCATGGAAAGGGTGGTCAGGCACTGGAGTGGAGTCTCCATCCCTGGAGATGCCCAAGGAACGCCTGGATGTGGCATTCAGTGCCCTGGGGTGGTAACAAGGCAGGCATCGGGCACGGCCTGGACTCAGTGATCTCGGGGGGGCTTTTCCAACCTCAATGGTTCTGTGATTCTCATAGTCATGTTTCATTATCCCAGGCTGCTCCAAGCCTCATCCAGCCTGGCCTTGGACACTTCCAGGGATCCAGGGGCAGCCACAGCTGCTCTGGGCACCCTGTGCCAGGGCCTCGCCACCCTCACAGGGAACAATTCCTTCCCAAAACCCCACCTAACCCTGCCTCTGCCGGCGTGACCCCAATTCCTACTACTTTCCCACTCCAAAGCCCTCAGACTCACCCAACGCCCCCAAATCCCCGTGATTTAGACAGCATTCCGGGCATGCCCCGCAGTGCCGCCCAGCCCGGGGGGGACCCCGCTCTCACCCACCCACCTCGGAGATGAGGTCGTGCAGGTAGCGGAAGGGCGGCTTGCTCAGCAGCGCGTCGGTGAGCGGCGGCTTGCGGATCACCTGCCCCAGGGTCTCCCGCGTTTGCCGCGACACCGCCTCGTTCATCGCGGCGGGGTCGGGACCGGGACCGGGACCGGGGCCGGGGCTCGAACCGGGATCTCGGCGGGACCCGCCCGGCCCCGGC
>WEIU01024052.1:788372-810018 GCA_013389925.1 Aegithalos caudatus
AAAAAAAAAAAAAAAAAAAAAAGCTGCAGAAAACTAATACAGGAACAATGTGGGAATGGCAAAATGGCTTTTTAGGAGGTGCTTGTTATGTGTGTGGTTCCCATGGAGAGATTTTACACTGAAATGAAGACAAAAGCTGCAAGGCAGAGCTTCAGCTGTAGTGCAACGAGGCTCCCGCTGGCCAGGACATGTGACAGGGAGGATGGGGACAGCAGGGACACTAAGGAAGTGTCTGAGCCACGTGCTCTAGCTGCCTCTTGGTACTTACCAGTGACCATGGCATAAATGCCATGGCACAACAGACTGGAGACAGGGGAAAAGGAAATGACAAAGAGCTGTTAATAGAGCCCAAGTCATCACAGCGCTGCTGCACAGTCCAACACAGGGAACAGCTAACCTGCATCTTCAGATCTTCCAGAGAGGCCTCTCCTGCTATCTCTATCCTGCCAGCATAACAGAGATCCAGGCCTGCGTGGGTGGGTTCTGGTGCAGCTTTGAAGCAGGGGAGAGGGAGGAGGGAGAAACAAATAACAGAGAAGTCAACATGATCTGTTAGTCCTGAGAGATAACAGTCACTTCATGGTCACATTTCCCTTAGAGATGGAGTCTGGAGTCCACTTAGAATATCCAGGAATCCCAGACTGGTTTGAGTTGGAAGGGACTTTAAAGGTCACCACATTTCAACCCCCTGCCAGGGCCATATCCAGTACACAAAATACATCCCAATAATTTCCAAGCAGTTCCTATACAGATCCTATACTGCCAATTTCAGAATTAGGAGCAGTTATTCCCATTGATAACAATGTTAGTTATTGATTAAACCTACTGCAACTAAAGCTAAGCTGCTCTTAGCTCCACTACTGAAATCAACAGGGTAGAAAGTGAAACTCAGAAAAGGTTTGGGGCAGAAGGAGAAAAATGCAAAGAAAACTTCTACAAGGAGAGGGGTCCTGCCCTGCACAATTCAGCACCAGAGGAATATTACTTTTAATGCAAAATGAAAAATCAATTTGTACCCCATTTTCCAATTCTCTTCTTTCCACTTCATTTTCAACCCTCACCCTTCTCAACCCTCATTTGCTTTTGCTGCCCTGGCTGGTTTTGGATTTGACCTTTAGAACCGACAGAGTTAAAACACTGCATTCAAGGTCTTTGATACTATGCAAGCTTTATCCATCCCTCCTTTTACAGCTTCCCAAAAAGCCTGAAGGGAACTAAATGTGCCTTCAGGGCATTTGAAGCCAATGACCTCATGAAGGAGATGCTTTGTAATACTTCATAATACTGCCACTGCCTTCAGTACAGACAGTGACAAATAAAGAGCCCCTGCCACAAAATTTAGTGGGGTTTTGAGCAAATCCAGTTGAGGAATATCCCTACAGCAGGATTATCCAGCATTTGTGTCCAAAACTGCATCTGTCTCCTGAGTGGTCCTTTCACCATAACCTGGATGTAACTCATGCAGCCCCTCCCAGGTTTCACAAGGGTTTTAAGGCTTTGGATTAAAATTTGGGTTTGACTCTAAGAGCAACCACAGATGATTCCTTTCAAAGCCTGGCCAAGCTTACCTGCTGCAGCAGACACCTGCAAAGCCTCCATCTTCCAGGTGATCCCATTCACCTGGTCTTGTGCATTCTCTCCATGTTTCTTATGGCTTGAAGGCTTCAGCCACCAGATGGGGATTTTCAGGAAACCCTGGAACAGAAAACACCAGGCGGCTCAAGTTGTGTGCAGACAAGGAGAAATTTCGGCTTTAGCACAGGAAGAGAGAAAAGGTTTGTTTAAAACTAATATTTTGGAACAGGCTGCCCAGGGAAGTGGTGGAGTTGCCACTCCTGGAAGCATCCTAAGAATGTGTGGATGTGGCAGCTGGGGATGTGATTTAGTGGGGAACATGGTGGTGCTGCAAAAATAATGATGCTACAGTTTTGTAAGGGACAACCAGCTCAGGGCCAGGCTGGACAGGGCTTGGAGCAACCTGGGATGGTGGAAGGTGTCCCTGCAATGGCAGGGTGGCACTGGGTAACCTTCAAGGTCCCTCCCAACCCGAACCACTCTGGGATTCCCAGTCTCCAGACACTGTTCACACTCTCCTTTTACCTTTTCTGGAAGCTTTCCTTCAGTTATAACCAAAGTGTCTCCTCTGCAAACGTTGAGTTCCTTCAGAGTGGCATTCTGCAGGAAGAGAAAGCACAGGACCCCTGTCAGCACACACCTGCCTTTCACCCCAGGGAGAAAAGAACCAATGGATTACAACAGGCTCCTCTTACTTCCTGACTTAATGCTTCCCCTGCTTCATAGCACCAGTCAAGTCTTCTCAAATGCCAGTTGTCACCTACCAAAACCCAAAAAGATACATGCAGAAAACTAATTAGTCAATAATGCCACTGTGGGAAAATATTACAAAACTCTTAGGAAGTGTCAAGGGTCCTTTTCATTTTGTTCTTTATTTTTATTTGTGTTTTAAACACAACTCTGACTAAATGAATTATCATTTTCATCTTCCCCAGACCTTTTGCTGTATGAAAATAATATTTTATTTGCACAGATCTCTCCTCCTCACCTAATTATCTTCCCCAGTTTCAGTAGGAGGAGAAGGAATTCCCATATGTCAAATTATCATTTGACTCTATGACAAGCTCTTTAAAATTAAAAAAAAAAAAACAAACAAACAAACCTATATTAAAAAGACTTCACATTTAGAATTCTTTCCCCTCCTCACACTAGAATGACACACAGATCATTGAAAAACTTACAAGGTTTAGGGTAAGAAGAGCTGTCTTACAAATATTAAAAAATCCTTTAAAATATGCAAATAACAACACAACTAACCTGATAATCCAGATTTCTCCAGCATTAAATTGAGACACTGAAAAAATAAATGGAGTGTTGTGTCAATGCTGAAGATGGGAAATAAATATTTCAGTAAATCTACGTTTGAATTTTCTGACATAAAAAGTGACTGAGTGCTGGTCAATTCTTAAAACAATGTAACTAAATAGAGAAGATGTATTTGGTCTATACATTAAACCCTTCACAGATGAGATGGTTTTCAGGCAAGAAATTCACCACATCAGCCGAGCCAGCTTTCCCAAACCCGTAGAAAATTAAATCTGTGCTGTCAGATTGTTCCTTTACTTGAACAAATCCTGCCCCACAGTTTGCAGATGTGCCTTTTAAAAAACCAAAGCTGCAAATTCAACACCAGACCGGTAGTGCCAGAGCTTCCTTCACTCTACACGTGGCACTTCCCAACTCCTCTTCCTCCAGTTCTGTGCAAGGAATGTTGTCCAGGAGCTTGGGAGCAGAGCTGTGGAAGCAGCCAGCCTTACCTCTCTGACAGAGGCAGTCTCCTCCACAACTATCTCCATCTCAGGGCTGCAGTTTTGGTCACCCCCAACCATGAAGTACAGGAAGAGCTGAAAATCCAAATGCAAACTATCAGAATAAATATGGAAGCGTAAGAACAGTTCCTGTGGCAAGTATGTGACCAAACAGCACTAAAATAGCACAAAAAGCCAAGACAAGTGAGTGACAGCCATCAGCAGATCCTCACTAGCCACGCCTGGTCTCTAGATAATGCACAACTGCTCCTTCCCCTGCATATCAAGGCCAGGTTGGACAGGCCTTGGAGCACCCTGGGATAGTGGAAGGCGTCCCTGCCCATGGCAGGGGGTGGAACTGGATGATTTTTAAGGTCCCTTCCAACCCAAACTATTCTGGGATTCTGGGACATTTACAGCTCGAACATTCCAAGAGCAGTATCTCCCCTTTTTTTCCTTTATTCTCTTTAGGAAAGTCCCTGCACCTCCCACGCCACAGTGCTGTACCTGAGTGGAAGTTGGAGCTTTCCCACGACACAGCCCGAGCAAGCTTCCCATTTTCAGTTCTGCTTCCTTGACTGTGTAATCCTCAGGCACTTCAGGAAGGACAAATAAAAACATCAATTTTATCATCCTCAGAACATGCTAAAACCCTTCAGTGCCCTCTGGGGAGCTTAACTTGCTCAGCCCTGACTGCAGATTTGTGAGTGTCCCATGAGGGGACCAAAGGAGATCTCCCAGAGTCCATCAGGAGCACAGGTGGATTAGGGAGGTAAGCAATAAAACCAAGCTGAACGTTTCAGTTTAAGCCCTGTCTTTGTATTGCTACTGTTAATTAACTTTAAAACTGGAAAAAAACCCCACACAACTGGTTCAGTTAAGCCTGGGAATCAGTGGAGTTATGTATGGGTACTTCTCCCAGGAAAGGACAAACAGAAGCTCCAAATCTCCCAGTGAATTTCTTACAGAACAGTGATACAATAAATCAATTTACCTGGAGACAGAAGTTTCCCATTGCCACTAACAGGTCTAAGACAGCTCTCATTTGCTGCAGCAAAAAGGGCAGGAAAGAGAGAAGTATTAAGTAATTCAAATAGGAATAAAATAGGAATTTGGCTCAGAATTTCAGACAAGTAGCACCTTTAAGATTAATTACAACAGGTTTATCCTAGAGGCCTCCCTCTGTGACAAAAATATAACTGGAGAGAGACTCCTTGAGACTCCATCAACAGTCTCAGCTTTTATTCTCTAACTGAAAGGAATATTCTACCACTAAACCCACTCAATGGCCAGTAAATTGTAACATTAGCAGATTGATAAAACAGCTGAACACTTACCCAGCTCCTCCTCCAGCTGAAGCTCCCGGATTGCTTTCATTTTGATATCTGCCATCATCTAAAAGACAGGGACATTCAAAGGGATATGAACAACTCCAGCCTGGAATGCCACCAACACCCCTGCTAGTTCAAGTGCCAGTGCACAAAGATAATCCTTCCCTCCTCTTTTAGCTTTGGTTACTGACACCATCTCAAACTTCCATTTACAGGATGGTCCAAAGAGAAAACTGATTTGACACTGAAGCACTGCACTGGTCTAAGCTACCTGCAAATATCCCAGGGATTGTAACCCTGAGCTCAACACTAATTCCAGCAGGGTAAAGCCCCATCCCTGAGGCTCAATCAAATGAGCTGGGCCAAGTGCAGGGGCCAAGCTGTTCAGGAAAGCAGAGTCCTTACTGTTTCAATAGTGGCAGTGATTTTAACGTGTTTCTCCTCCTCTTCCACCCCACAGAAGTTTTTCACTTGGAGCCAGCTGATGTCGTAAGTGAAGGCAGTCAAATTCCCACTTGCCACGTTGACAAAGCTGTGGGAATCAGCAGTGCAAGAACAGTCAGAGACAGGAAAACTAAACATTGGCTGGGCTACATCACCCACCAGCACAGCTCCCAAATAAAGGGATGATGCCAAAGTTGATCATAGCGATGGCACCTCACAGAGCAGAGGCCTCAGGGAGCACAGTGTCACGAGACCACAAATCAGCGTTGGATTCACTGAGCATGATTTGTTCCCACCAGGTTTTTCCCCCTTTACAAGTGTAAATCAAAGGATGTGACTGGTGCTGCATTTTGAGGGCAAGAGAAAAAAAAAAAATCTAACAGCCGGTAAATAACTGGCCTCCAAAACTTAAGATGAAAATACTTGTATTTGTCAGCTCAAAGTGATAATTAGTTACAAGAATATATGCCATTAGTAAAATTTGAATGAAAAGGTTTTGCCAAAACAGCTTTTCTTGTTCAGTTACAATCGCAATCAAAAAGGTTACCTCTGGTCATGGCTGTCTAAGATCAGCACAGAGCACCCATCCCTGAGCCCAACGCTTCGGACCGTTTCCTTCATGTCTTGCTCGCGGAAAACTTCCCAGTTCTTGGCTTCTCTGTCTGCTCCCGAGCCATTTTTGAGGATGATGCCCCCGGCTGGAGCCAGGGCTGAGTGCAGCTGTGCCAGGCTGGTGCTGCAGGAGAAGACGTGCTGGGCCTCGCTGAAGTGCTGCCCCTTGCCGCCCTCGTTGTGCTCGGCCAAGCGGAGCACGCTCAGCACCACGGGCTCGTGCTCGGGGCCCGTCTGCACCTTCGTGCCTCCGACCTGAGGGAAAGGAGGAGGGAATGGCAGCTTTGCGTGGGGCTGAGCCAGGAAATACAGGAGAGACGGGGCAGCGAGAAGACTGAGACCAAAAGCGGACACTCTCCCCTCACAAACCACCCCAGACCGAATCCGAGCTGAACGAACGACCGGAGTAACCCGCAGCTCCTGGGAGGAGAAAGCACAAGGTTGTCCAGAGCATCAGGGCTGCCCCTGGATCCCTGGAAGTGTCCAAGGCCAGGCTGGAACAGGAGTAACCTGGGATAGTGGAAGGTGTCCCTGTCCATGGCAGGGGGTGGAATGAGATCCTTAAGTCCCTTCCCAAACCATTCCACAGTAACAGCAACTGGGAAACCGGTGGACACTTGGCAAAATCTAGAACACAGGAATTTAGCCCCTTGGGATATTAAAGAATCACCCAAATGTAACTGAACATTGTGGCTTTACATTTCAAAGGCTTGATCTATCTGATATTCAAGCTAAATTCCTTGCTGAAGAAAATTTAATGACACAAATGCTGTGATAGAAAAAATGATACCAAAAATAAAACCAAGACAAACCCCGACTCTGTTACTACATTTGGGTGGTTTTGTTTGGTTTGGGTGTTTTTTTTTTTTGAGAAAGCCAAAATACAATTGATACTTCTACAACAAAAATCATTTAAAAGTAGCATTGTATTCCAATAGAGAGACAGAATAAAATGCTGTGCTTCACAACATTTCCTGGTTAAGCAGAAGCCTTAATATTAAAAGGAAGATGGAAAACTACAAAAGCAGCCCAGAATTTCCAGGAGACCTTGCACAATTTTATCTCTTCAGAGCTGACAAGGAAGGAAGTGCTTGGTTCCTTTACCTCTTTCCCATTCCAGACGAAGATGTCTGCTCCATCAGCCAGCCCAACGCCATCCAGGGTCAGCTCATCTCCTAAAAAATAGGACCAAATCATCAAGTTCTTGCTTCCCATAAAACACAAACAGGGTCAGCAAGTTTTTACAAGTCATTGCACTTAAAGAACTGTGTAAAGCAGGGGAAGGAGTATTTAGAGCAGCTCTGAGTCTATTTTGTTGTCAACATTACGTAGAGTTGTGTTATGTTCTGGTTCAACACTGATTTTCTGAAGCTGGCCACAGAGAACATAAAATTTAGAAGTTACTGAGAAGTTTTTAAAGACTGACGTTTAGAATTGCCTAACAAAGCCCAGCTGGAGACAAAAATGACGATTTGGAAGTGTGATGTACACTTAATAAATTAATGAACTCTTTATGTGAGCATTTCCCTTTACAAAATTCCTACTTCAGCTGAAGTCTAACCTACATTTTCCTTTGATGTCACCCTGGCTCCTCTCTTCTATCCTCTCCTCCACCTATAAGGCCAATCCTATGAAAGCAAACATCCACAAGCAAATCAAGGGCAAGATACAGACTGATACATTCTTGTCAGCAAACGTGCTTAACTTGCTTAAGATCTACAACCTTACTGCATTTCACAACAAAGATTTCACAGCAAAGTCTCAAAATTATTCATTCCACTAATAAGAGTGAAATAAATAATTTAAACAACTTAGCATGAGTTTGAGCTGGAAGAGTGTTCAGTAGTACACATCTCCAGGATGGTTTGTAGATGAAATCTTTGATGTCTGCAGGAATTAAAATACAGCAATAGCATGGAAGCCTGGCAGGCAGTGCTCTTACCATCAAGCACCTGGTACAGGTGTAATCCTGCTGGTAAAGGCTTGGCCATGCTGAGAACCATGTCCCCTTCCCAAGACTCCAACATCTAGTTGTGGAAAAAAACAAACAGAAAAACTATGTAAAATAACAGAGAGCAGTAACTCACAGCACTCACAATAATTACAATCTGCTGAAAGCTGCCATAGCCTGGCTCCCAAGCTCATCTGGTGACTCCTTGAAAAGGCAAAGACAACTCCATCAGAAAATGAAATATTAAGAAAATGAAATATTAAGAAAATGAAATATTAAGAAAAACCCTGGAGTTCTGCAGTGTCAATCCATGGCCATGCACATGCTGCCCAAATGTAATTCATTAGCTCATGTGAACTTTGAAGTCTCCATAGTTAAAACTCCAGCAATTGCATGGCTCCAAGAACAGACCCCACACCACTCTTTCCTCCTGTGTAAACTCACATTAAGTTTTTAACCTCCTAAACACCATTTACTGTTGAAAATTTCTTGACACAAAGATTGCAGCACAAATATATTTGTAGAGGTTGCAGTGGCTCAAGTAAAAATGAAGTTTGAGTTTCTTTGATAGAGCGGGTACCTGGAACACTGCCTGCCGAAGGTCTCCGAGTGTTTTCCTTCTGTCAATAGTCAAATCCACCACACTCTCCTTCCAAGACAGTGAAGGATGCAAAGCCCCATTGTGGAATTTATAGCAGGAGCTCAGGTGGAGATGTAAATCAATGCCATTGTTTGCTGAGTCACATTCAGCCCTTTGGGAGAACAACACAACAAACTGGTGAATTTAAGACCAAACATATTTCTGTGTGGCTGTCCTGGAACTGATCCCCCCAGGGCTAAATTCCCTGTCACATCCCTTCCTCCTTTATACCTGTCCCTAGTTGTAGCAGCAACCATATAAAAAATAAAGGAGTGGAACTCATTCAGAAACAGAATCCCAGGATGGTTTGGGTGGGGAGGGTCTTAAAGTTCATCCAGCACTCTCTAGGGACACCTTCCCTACCCCAGGCTGCTCCAAGCCCCATCCAACCTGGCCTTGGACACTGCCAGGGATGGGGCAGCCACAATCTTGTGCAAAATATCCCATAAACTCTCACTCTTGTGTCTGTATTTTGATATCTTAACTGTGATTCAGGTGTATCAGCACTTGTGTCCCTTAACACAAGGGAAAGTTTTGTCCAAGCTGAAAACCACAAGCACTTTTCTGGCAGAGAATATTATTTATCTGTAAATTCACTGTAAACCAAGTCCTTCCCCCTTCTCCCAGAGAACTCCCTCTATAAACACAATAAAGGTAATGCATTCCACTCTCTTTCCAGAACTGCAGTGATTTTCACCAGAAAACGGTACAATCTCAAACTGTCAGTATGTTTCCCTTGAAATTCTGCAGGCTGCCTGCTAACAGGGAAGGCAGGGAACCAGCAAATATGGATATAGAAATTATTTCTTCAAATAACCTCTATGACATCGAACCATTTCAGTTCTGACTCTGCTCAAGGAATTTCTTTATTTTAAATCCCTTGGGAGTCCTGCAAATGGGAGCTCTTTGAGTACAGTGACACCAATATACCTCTTTTTCTGCAGCTCTGTATTAGCAGCATTCATTTCATTCAGCAGGTGCTCAGGAATTTGGTACCTTGGATTTCCTCGTGCTGAAACAAAAAAATACAGGGCTTAACATGTGGTCTGGCAAACAAGGAAAGTGATCAAGAGGAGACATTACAGTACAATAATCACTGAAAACTCAACTGCAAGATGATACAAGGAACAAACAAATGCTTTTATGCCTTCCAATCCAACTTTTCCTTAAGGGAAATTAACACATAAATGCCATAAACAACAACTCGTATTTGTTTCAGCTGATGCTCTGCCATTATTTGTGGAGCAAATAAAAATTAGTCAGGCCAATTAACAGGTCACCACCTCCTGGTATCTTCATTTAACTCTCTTTTCAAATTCTCACTCTAAAGAAAACTGGGTAAAAAATAAATCTTGGAAGGACAAAAAAGCCCTCCAGAAAAAATGCCAAAGCAGGAAGCCCCCCAGAATCTCCAGATGAGCTTTGTTTACCTTCAGGGGGCCTTTTCAATTGAGCTTTTCTGTAGAACAGCATGTAGGCACTTTCTTTACCCTGGAATTGCTTCTCAATATCCTTTTCCTTGATGGGCTGGACTTTGGAATCATTCAGATCAAACCAGTGGCACCCAGCAGAAGCAGCCTTTGACCTTGGGGGGTTTTTCTCACAGTTCCACTGGACATCATTTTTCTGGGAAGGGCTCTGGAGACTTTGGCCATGAGAATCCAGCTTGAACAGGAGCTTGTGTGTTTCCTTCAGGCCGACCTTATTTCCATCAGGACTCAGCTGGAATGTCTGGGGATGATTCTGCAAATACTGAAAGGGTAGCAAGGACAGGATGAAGAAGATGCCAAGTTTTAAATACAGCAGCCTGCACTGAGCTGCTCAAAGTCAAATACAAACCCCATCCCATTAATTCAACCCTCATTTTATGGTGCTTCCTCATGTATTTTCTCAGTTTACCTCTGTAAAAGCCTCACATCTACACTACACACCTACATTTAAATATTTCTTGTGGAAACTGCAGGTAGCTCCCTTCAAAATACAAGCAAACATCTGTTTCCACCTATCTATAACACAAATGCAAGTATTTTCCTTAACACATCATAAAGTACAGCAACCAAATGGAAAACTGTTTTACTGCAGAAAAAAAAAAATACACCAAGTCTCAGGCAGACAATTTCTTGGGAATCTTATGTTCCCCAGCCTGCTAATTCACATTACAAACCTCTCCTTGCACAAGCTAATCAATATTCTCAATTATCAGCCTTCTGACTATTCAATAAGATAAATGATTAAAAAAGTTATCTAAAACCAATACTAGCAAACCTGTGATTACCTTTCGTAATGCTCCATACTGTTTTCTGTATTTCTTATTCCAGGACACCCCTTTCTTCTCCAGTAATTTCTGTCCTAATTGATCCACAGGAATTTGTTTAGCTTCTTCCTGCAGAGAAATGAAAAACTAAGGTAACAAAGGTTACAAAAGTCAAGGGGTTCAATACAAATAAGCCAATTTTGAAGTGTTTTAGTAATTCCTGGTTTTTAATAAGT
Source organism: Aegithalos caudatus (assembly GCA_013389925.1). Lineage (NCBI taxonomy): Eukaryota > Metazoa > Chordata > Aves > Passeriformes > Aegithalidae > Aegithalos > Aegithalos caudatus. The sequence continues at coordinate 799,164 of WEIU01024052.1, forward strand.
TGCTGTAGCCTCATCTGGAGCTGTGTCAGAGGGGGTTTAGGTTGGATATAAGAGAAAGGTTCTTCCCTTAGAAGGTGGTGGGGCACTGCCCAAGGTCCCCAGGGAATGGGCACATTCCCAAGGCTGCCAGAGCTCCAGGACAATGCTATCAGAGATGCACATGGTGGGATTGTTGGGGTGTCTGTGCAGGGCCAGGAGCTGCATCAATGCTCCCTGTCAGTTCCTTCCAACTCTGGATATTCTGACTTCTTCCGCAACAACTTTGGTGAGCAGCTTTAGAAATTCCCCAAAAGGACCTTTGTCTGTATGAAAACCCACTGTTAATATTAAAGCCAAGTTTTAAATGCTTCATACCAAGTTCAGAAGAGCCCTGGACACTTAAGCCTGCCCACTGTCACAAACACCAACCCCTTGCAGGTCCCCCAGCTCCAAAATCAAAGCAATGAACTCCTTACATACCATACCTCTGATAAAATCCCTTTCAAGACTGCCAGTGGATTCTCTGTTTCTTTGGCATTCTCAGTGTCTCTTAAAGCCTTCTCTTCAATCAGCCCATCCTCCTCTTCCTGGGAAGAAAGACAAAAATATTGTGGTTTCACACACAATTAGAGGATTGGATTATTCTGTGCTGACATCATCATGCACAATTTTGGAGTGTGAAGGACATTCTGATAAACTGCCCTTATCAGTGAGGCAAGAAACACAAAGTGTTTTTAAAATATTAATTACGTCTGGATTCACATTCATCCACTAGCTCTTAACACTTTTCTGAAAAGCACAACCTCAAAAGCAAGGAAGAAAAGCCTTTAGGACTTACTTGGAGTTGCCAGTTTCCTAATTCATCCACATCTCTGATATAAACATGATAGTGTCCTCCATAGCAGCCACCTTTGTGTATAATAACAGAGAAGAGCTCATACATGTACTCTGAATCATCCATTTCAGTCTTTAAAAAGAAAAACAACAATTGCAACAATAACTGAGATCAGTCTCTCACACAAGGACAGCTTTACACCTTCAGCATCACTTCAGACATTTCTCAGTGCGTGTTCGCATGTCCAGAGACTGAAATGGCTTTTGAGGGCTGGGGACACAAGGAACAGCTGGCACAAGCCACAGACCAAGGCACAGGCTGATAAATCATAAAATCCCAGAATTATTTGGGTTGGAGGGACCTTAAAATTCCTCTGGGTTCCTGCCAGGGGAACGGACAACTTCCACTAGCCCAGCTGGCTCTGAGTCCTGTCCAAGCTGGCCATGGACACTTCCAGGGATGGGGCAGCCACAGCTTCCCTGTGCCATCTGTGTTATTAAACAAGCAGCATTCTGAACCACACTATAAATTCAAAATATTTTCTATTTCAATGTTTGCTCACAACCAAGCTTATTTTGTTTAAAAGGAGAGAGAGAAAAGGAGCAACACTTATAAACACTAAAACTGGTGGGTGAGGGGGGAAAGCCTCCTCAAATGCAAACACTGAGAAATTTCCAAGCTTGCATTGCAACACTTCAAGAAGAAAACTGTCTGTTCCATAACAGTGCCTCTGTTGTGTTGTTTAAGGATCAAAATCTGTCACCAATCAGTGGCATAGCTCAGTTTGTAACTAGAAACATTTATGAATGCAGCTAGAGATTCCTGAGAAAAACGGAGTAACTACAGGCACCTAAAGCACATATAACTCAATTTATACATGATGCTATCAGAGAATAACCACACAAAAATAAATTTCAATTTCCATTTCCAAATGATAATCTTCTGTCAAGGAAAGGTTCAATAACTTTCGGGTAATTATTTTACCCTTCCCCCTTGTAGCTACAAGGGAGCTCAGTTCAGAAGTGGAGGACACCACAAAGTTACTCAAATACCTGACAAAATGCAAAATAACAGATAACCTTGAGCTCTGGGCTCTCTGCTGAGCATACAGAAACTTTTAACAAATGTTAACAGTGCCCACCTGCTCACAGAAAGGCCTCAGGTTGATCTGGATGGGGAATGTGTAGCAGCTCGTTTCCTTGTACCTCTCACACTTCTCAAAGTCAAAGTTGAACCTCAGGAGGGAAATGGTGAGGAAGGGAGGCAGCTTGCGTAGTTTAGCAGACTGGGAAGGGATTGAAAAAACACTTTAAGCACGGACTTAGAACAGAATTGTGCTTCCACCTTGCTGTGGTCAAATCCTTTTCCACCAAAGCTGTGTTCCCAGCAGAGAGACAAGATCAGTGCCCTCACTTTTGAAATGTTTTCACTAATTCTCATTTTCCCTTCCAAATACAAGACCTAAAAGCGACCCAGATCTTCTCCCCCTGGTGAGCCCCACATCCTCCTCGACTGGTGATCACCAGTCCCATACTTGATCCTGCCACAGCAAATAAAGGACATTGGTGAAATTCCAGTCAGTAATGACATTTCCATATAGCCCATGGGCTCTGTCCAGGCAGTCACAGAACAACCAGGAGCTAAAGTCTCCCTCATTTCTACAGGGGAGAACCCTCCAGGCAGGAAAGCCAGGATAATCCATTTTAATGATTCCAGATTAATCCAGGCCCAACCCTTGATGGGTGAGCACATCAGGAGCCCTTGTGAGAAGTAAAACCAACCATCCTGTACCAGCTGTGACAGCAGGTGTGGGTTCCATGCCCACGTTTCTGAGCCTCTCCAATGTCTCCATCCTCCCACTCCACTGGCAGAGCCGTAACAGGAACGCACACAGGGTTTAAGAAATCCCCTGAATTAGGAATTCCATTTGCATCCACAGCCTGGAAAACCCCAGCACTGTGACTTCCTACCAAAATCCAGAGTTCCCACTCTCCTCCTGCATGGATGAGCACCTGTGAGAGGCAGACACCTTACCCTGAACTGCTTTGAACCATCCCAGTTAAACCCCAGGCAGCCCTTGCAACAAGACCTGTGAGGCACTGCTGAGTGTTCCTGAACTCCCACCACTGACTGACCTGGCCTGACCTCAGCTTCCCTTTGAACTTCTCCCTCCACATCCAGAGGGCTGTAGGCTCTGGACTTCACCCATCCTGCAGGATGCCAAGGAGCTGTGCTGCTGTGAAGGGGGCAGAGTGCAACCAACAGCCCAAGTCTGCTTCCCTCCACAGAAACAGAGCAACAGCTGCTCATTGTTCTTCTCTCTCATTTGGGTTCTCCAGAAGTGAGTTTCCATGATTTCTCTCATTGCACATTTTTGTTTTATGCTCTAACATGTCTTTTAGCTAGCCCTCCAAAATGTCCAGAGCAAGGTGCAGCAGAGGTGTTGAATGAGTCAATACTCTCCAAATTACACCACACTCAGGGGCAAAAAACTGCAACAATATTTGGGAAATGAGCCACAGGGGCTTTTCTTGACATCCCTGCAGAGGTTTCATAGAATCCCAGAACAGTCTGGGTTGGAAGGATCTTAAAGCCCATCCTGTGCCACTTCCTGCAGTGGGCAGACACCTTCCACTATCCCAGGCTGCTCCAAGCCCAGCCTTGGACACTTCCAGGGATGGAGCAGCCACAGCTTCTCTGGGCACCCTGTGCCAGGGCCTCCCCAAGCTCACAGGGAAGAATTTTTTCCTAATAACCCATCTAACTCTACATCATCCCACCCCAAGGTGTTACCTTTGAAGCTTCAACCAGTTTATCACAGGCTCCACATCGATACAAGTTGTCCTTCTCGAAGTATTCTTCTTCCACGTACATGTTCCACAGGGCCTCCTCCAAGCCAGACACACCTTTCACTGCCACTGTGAGGTCTAGGAAATCTTCCTGTGCACAAAGGACAACAAGAAACGAGGTTCTGAGGGGTGTAAGGTGGTGGTGATTAGAGAGATACCCATTCTGTTCATCAGAGTGATGGGCAAAAAAACCCTCATACAATCAGAGAAATTAATTGTTAAAAACTGATTTTTTTTAATTACAAAGAACGTAAAAGACTGTCAACATATGTTTTGCTGTTACCTCACTGCACTCTGTGCTAACTACATCTAACAAAGGCAGGGCTTGTGAACCCAGAAGATCCAAAACATTTGGGTTTTTTACCTCTCATTTAGAAAGTGCAGCCAAAGACTTACAGTCCAACACTCACTACCTGGATTCAACACGGCACTCAACAAGGATAACATTATTTTTGGACCTTAGCAGCAAGCACATTTAAAGTCAACAGCCTGAAGAGAACCCCCCAGTGGAAGACCCCTGGCTTTACCTGTCTCTCACTGACATTCTTGCACTCCTTGCAGACAATCTGGTTGACAACAATGCCATGGTACAGGCGGTTGATGAGGTCGTGGCCCGATGTCCCCACCAGGGAAGTCTCCAGAGCACTGAACAGGATCCTGTTCAATTCCTGCACATCGTGCTGCCTCATCTCCTGCAGGAGGAAAAGCCAACAGGAAGGGATGAAACACCGCTGTGCTTGGCTTATGGCTTAAAAATAACACATCAAGAGTCCCAGAGCCTCAGTGACTACTCATACTCCTTGAGTAGTGAAGTATTACTTTTATGAGTGTTATGGGTAACTTGGTTATGCTACAACCCACATTAAGACACTTTCACTTGGGTAGAATCAGAATTCCAGAGTGGTTTGGGTTGGAAGGACCTTAAAGATCATCCAGTTCCACCCCCAGCCATGGGCAGGGACACCTTCCACTGTCCCAAGTTATTCCAAGCCCCGTCCAACCTGGCCTTGGGCACTGCCAGGGATCCAGAGGCAGCCACAGCTACTCTGTGTCTGGGCCTGCCCACCCTCACAGGGAGCAATTCCTTCTCAATATTCCATTTAAACCAGCTGTCAATTTGAAGCCATTTCCTAGATTTAGATTAATCTCTGAATAACACAGTTCGACTTGGGTAAGAGCCTAAGTATCTGAGGACAAGAAGACTCTAGGAGAAACACCCCTGTAAAAACAAAGGAAAAGCAACTGGAATTGTATCTAAGAAAACAATCATCTCCTGTTCCTCCCTGTAAAGAACTGCCACGGACTCCATGTGGAGATCCAACAGGATGCACCAAGAGCTGAGCCAGTGCAATGTCATCTCCACAGCTTGAAGGATTTTAAGGTGTTTCCTTAAGGTCAGAGCCCCAGAACCCATCTCCCCCAGGGAGGAGTGTGGGAATGGAGATTGGCACCTCCTGGCTGCTCCAGCCGAAGCTCTCGGTGAGGTCTGTGGTGGATGCAGCCTGCTGGTCCAGGAGCAGGAGCTGGGCAAACAGGCGCTGCAGCTGCAGCGGGATTATCCGGACCTGGGAGCAACAGCAAGGGAACAGCCAGCACATCAGACACAGCCCTCAAACCAGTCCTTTCCACAGAAACAGAAGCAGTGGACTACAAAGGCTGTGATGAACTACCCCTGCCTATTTCACCACACGCACACTACTCAATTCCCACCAAGCAGTCAGACTTGGCTCCCAAAAATCTACAGTGCCTCACCTCACGCAGCCAGGCAGAAGGGTTTGGGTTGGGAGTGACCTCAAAGCCCATCCCATTCCACCCCTGCCAGGGCAGGGACACTTCCACTGTCCCAGGCTGCTCCAAGCCCCAATATCCAACCAGGCTTGGGCACTGCCACGGATCCAGGGGCAGCCACAGCTGCTCTTGGCACCCTGTGCCAGGGCCTGCCCTCCCTCCCAGGGAACAATTCCTGCCCCACATCCCATCTAGCTCTGCCCTCTGACAGTGGGAAGCCATTCCCTGTGCCCTGTCCCTCCATTCCTTGTCCCCAGTCCCTCTCCAGCCCTCCTGAAAGGCTTGGTGGTGAGCTGGAATGTGGTGGGAGGGAGAACATCTCAGCAGACTCCAGATTTGATTCCTGAAGCAAAGCCTTATGGCAATGAAAGCTTAGAATTGTGTGACAGACCCAGTATCAGCCAGACCAAACTGCCTCTCAGTGCCAAATTCAGGATTTTACTAATTTTCCTAAGTTTCTCATGAACTGGAACCACATTCCTCCAAATCAACATCAGACAGTGACGAACAAGAAAATTCCCAACACCTTTGCATCTGGTTTCCTGCTGTCATCCAGAGTCCCAAGTTCTTCAGGTCCCAGGGAGAACAAAGCCTCTGTAATTGGTAAAGAAATTATTATTTAAAAAAACAACATCCCCTCTTTAAAAATTTAAGGCATTTTAATGCCAAACACTATGGCTGTATTCTGTAAAAATTTATTTGAAGTGAACTGTGCCCCAAAATCACCCGAGTTCACTCTGTTTCTTAAATAAATAACCAGAAGTGCAAGTCTCACTAAAATATCGATCCCAACATCATTTTAAGAAGGTTTTGAGCACCTCACCTCTAAATTCAGGTGTGAAAAGCAGAGTCTGCAGTAGGGAATTGAGGTAGCAGGTCCCACCCTGATTTTTGATTCCACTGAGATTGGTGAAATCCCTGGGAGCTGGAGGCTCAGACTCTCTGGGCTTTGATTTCCTCCCTTTCCCACAATGATTGTTGGAAATAAAGGAAAAATCCTCTTCAAATAAGTCCCCAAACATTGTGAAGGCAGAAGAGTCCTTTAAAAAGATAAAATAAGCATTTACTGAAAAAAATGCAGTTGACCCGACTCACCTCAAATCCTCCAAGATAAACCTGGAAGCCCTGATGGAAGAATTTGTTTGTATTTTTTCCCACTTTATTCTGGTCATTGTAAAAATTAATCCATGTAAAAGTGTAAATGAATGTAACAAAAGAGAGTGACTTAAAAGCAGTTCTGTTACCACAGATCTGAGTAGACTTTTCACCAGAACCAAACCCACCACAATTCCATTTTGCACAAAGCTGTTAATTATTGCTACAAGTGAACTGTCCCCTACCTTGGATTATCCTTATCCACCTCCTCCAAATCCCTGGGACTTCTTAATCTGAGACATTAAAGCAGAAAGGTTTTAAAGTTTCACTTTCCCAATGAACATAAATAGGAAATAAATCACTTTGCACCAGCTTTTCCTCCTCTGAATGCAGCTCTTGACTGCCTTAAAATCTCTGCAAAGGCCCCTCCTCCCAAGCTGCTGGATGGAATTCCTGGGCTTGGCACTCATTCCAAGCTGTCTCCCAGCCCTCTCATTCCCATTTCCAGTCAGGCCTGTTGCACTTTAGCATTTAGATTCCTCTCCTCCCTGAATGCCCAGCAGCTCCTGAGTGGATCATCTGTCCCAAAAAAGGGCCATATCCAGGATACACCACCCACCCACCACTCTGGAGAGGCACTCGAGTGCCAAATCCTCCCTCGCTCCTTATTTCTGGATCCTCCTTCCCTGAAAAACCACACAGGAATAGCAATTGGAAGGGATTTTGGATGGCCTGGTGCTTTCACAAAGCAGGGACAGCTCAGAGCACAGGACCTCAGGCTGGAATAAATCCATGGCAGAAGACACCAAAATCCTGGAATACACCCATGGCAAGAGATCCCAAAACCTCTCTAATGAATCCAAAACAGGAGATCCCAAAACTCTCTAATACTTCCATGACAGGAGATCCACAAATCCCTCTAATACTCCATCAGACCCCCAAATCCCTCTAATAAATCCATACCAGGAGATCACAAAATCCTCTAAATAAATCTGTGACAGGAAATCCCCCCAAACCCTTTAAGATCAATGACAAATGACCCTAAACCCCTGTAATGAAGCTATGAGAAGCGATCCCAAACCCCTCCAAAAAACGCATGCCAGGGGTTCCTGAAAGATTCTAATAAAGCCCTAAGATTCCCAAAGCCCTCTAATGAACCTACGACAGAGGCTCCCAAAACCCTTTAATAGACCCATGCCAGGAGACCCCACCCCTCTAATAAACCCATGGCAGGAGATCCCAAACCCCTCTAAAAAACCCATTCCAGGAGCTCCCCAAGCCCGGTATTCTCCCCCTGGAGGGCGATCCCCGACCCCTCAGGGCCCGNAGTGACGAACAAGAAAATTCCCAACACCTTTGCATCTGGTTTCCTGCTGTCATCCAGAGTCCCAAGTTCTTCAGGTCCCAGGGAGAACAAAGCCTCTGTAATTGGTAAAGAAATTATTATTTAAAAAAACAACATCCCCTCTTTAAAAATTTAAGGCATTTTAATGCCAAACACTATGGCTGTATTCTGCAAAAATTTATTTGAAGTGAACTGTGCCCCAAAATCACCCGAGTTCACTCTGTTTCTTAAATAAATAACCAGAAGTGCAAGTCTCACTAAAATATCGATCCCAACATCATTTTAAGAAGGTTTTGAGCACCTCACCTCTAAATTCAGGTGTGAAAAGCAGAGTCTGCAGTAGGGAATTGAGGTAGCAGGTCCCACCCTGATTTTTGATTCCACTGAGATTGGTGAAATCCCTGGGAGCTGGAGGCTCAGACTCTCTGGGCTTTGATTTCCTCCCTTTCCCACAATGATTGTTGGAAATAAAGGAAAAATCCTCTTCAAATAAGTCCCCAAACATTGTGAAGGCAGAAGAGTCCTTTAAAAAGATAAAATAAGCATTTACTGAAAAAAATGCAGTTGACCCGACTCACCTCAAATCCTCCAAGATAAACCTGGAAGCCCTGATGGAAGAATTTGTTTGTATTTTTTCCCACTTTATTCTGGTCATTGTAAAAATTAATCCATGTAAAAGTGTAAATGAATGTAACAAAAGAGAGTGACTTAAAAGCAGTTCTGTTACCACAGATCTGAGTAGACTTTTCACCAGAACCAAACCCACCACAATTCCATTTTGCACAAAGCTGTTAATTATTGCTACAAGTGAACTGTCCCCTACCTTGGATTATCCTTATCCACCTCCTCCAAATCCCTGGGACTTCTTCATCTGAGACATTAAAGCAGAAAGGTTTTAAAGTTTCACTTTCCCAATGAACATAAATAGGAAATAAATCACTTTGCACCAGCTTTTCCTCCTCTGAATGCAGCTCTTGACTGCCTTAAAATCTCTGCAAAGGCCCCTCCTCCCAAGCTGCTGGATGGAATTCCTGGGCTTGGCACTCATTCCAAGCTGTCTCCCAGCCCTCTCATTCCCATTTCCAGTCAGGCCTGTTGCACTTTAGCATTTAGATTCCTCTCCTCCCTGAATGCCCAGCAGCTCCTGAGTGGATCATCTGTCCCAAAAAAGGGCCATATCCAGGATACACCACCCACCCACCACTCTGGAGAGGCACTCGAGTGCCAAATCCTCCCTCGCTCCTTATTTCTGGATCCTCCTTCCCTGAAAAACCACACAGGAATAGCAATTGGAAGGGATTTTGGATGGCCTGGTGCTTTCACAAAGCAGGGACAGCTCAGAGCACAGGACCTCAGGCTGGAATAAATCCATGGCAGAAGACACCAAAATCCTGGAATACACCCATGGCAAGAGATCCCAAAACCTCTCTAATGAATCCAAAACAGGAGATCCCAAAACTCTCTAATACTTCCATGACAGGAGATCCACAAATCCCTCTAATACTCCATCAGACCCCCAAATCCCTCTAATAAATCCATACCAGGAGATCACAAAATCCTCTAAATAAATCTGTGACAGGAAATCCCCCCAAACCCTTTAAGATCAATGACAAATGACCCTAAAGCCCTGTAATGAAGCTATGAGAAGCGATCCCAAACCCCTCCAAAAAACGCATGCCAGGGGTTCCTGAAAGATTCTAATAAAGCCCTAAGATTCCCAAAGCCCTCTAATGAACCTACGACAGAGGCTCCCAAAACCCTTTAATAGACCCATGCCAGGAGACCCCACCCCTCTAATAAACCCATGGCAGGAGATCCCAAACCCCTCTAAAAAACCCATTCCAGGAGCTCCCCAAGCCCGGTATTCTCCCCCTGGAGNGGGGGGAGCCCCCCCGCGCCCCCGCAGGCCCCGCCACTCACCGCGCCTGGCTCGGCCCTAGGGCCATGGCCCCGCGGACGCCGCCATATTTGTTGTGTGGCGCCGCGCAAAGCACGCCGGGACCGGCGGTCCGCGGGCAGGGTGGGGGCGCTGGGCATGCTGGGAGTTGTAGTTTTCCCTGAGTGAGGGCGGGGGGGAGGGGGGTGGTCATGGGAATCTGTTGGGACCTCCACCCCTGGAAGTGTTCCAGGACACACTCGATGAGGGCTTGGAGCGACCTGGGATAGTGGAAAGTGTCACTGCCCATGGCACAAGGTGGAACGCCACCCTTTAAAGTTAGGTTTAACATGCCTTCCAACCCAAACCATCCTGGCATTCGACAAAGACCAGCTCCCTCTTTCAAACAATTCTTTTGTGTCATGGATTTATTACAGGTATTTGGGATCTCCTGTCTGTCTTTAATAGAAGGGTTTGGGGATCTCCTGCCATGAGTTTATTGAAGGATTTGGAGATCTCCTGTCATGGATTTCTTAGAGGGGTTTGGGGATGTGTTGCCATGAATTTATTAGACGGGGTTTGGGATCTCTGAATTTATTAGAGGAGTTTGGGATCGCCTGCCATGGATTTATTGGATTGGCTTGGGGATGTCTTTCTGGATTTGTTAGAAGGGTTTGGGGCCCTCTTTTCATGGATATATTAGGGGGCTTTGGGATCTTCTGCCAAGGGTTTATTAAAGGATTTGGGGATCTCCTGGCATGGATTTCTTAGAGAGGTTTGAGAGGGGTTTGGGAACAGGCATTCTTAGAGGGCTTTGGGGACAGGCATTCATCGATTTACTAGAGGGGCTTGAGGATCTATTGTCATGAAGTTATTAGAGGGATTTGGGATCTCCTGTCATAGATTTATTAGATCATTTTTGGCATCTCTGTCCAAATTTATTAGAGAGGTTTGGCATCTCCTGTCATGGATTTACTAGAGGGTTTGAGGATCTCTTCTCATGGATTTATAAGAAGTATTTTGGGATCACCCCTCATGGATTTACGCCAGGCTTGGCCAGAGTGTTGGAGCTACCCTAATAATTCACT
>WEIU01024053.1:1618-17447 GCA_013389925.1 Aegithalos caudatus
ATGTGTTCCTTTTATGCCTCTGGGGAAAAAAACAGAATAGTTTCAGGTTAATCTCTCCAAGAAAACTCAGACTTTTGAAAATATCCAGTGTAGAAAGAGTAGAATACTTACATACCTGTGAAATAAAAATTAAAAGCAGCAATAACAACAACAAAAAAACAACAAAACAACACAAGTTTGTTGAATTTACATACAAAAATTTCAGTAACTGAAAGATGACATAAAAAAAACTTTAATAAAATATTAAAAATGCATAAAAGAAACAAATATCAAAATGTCGTTATGGTTATAAGAAAAGAAAAAAAACAAATGCCATAAATATGATTAATAGGAAAAAGAAACTTTATGCCAAAACTGAGCTAAAATTTTAGTACATACTCTCAGTAGCATAGGAGCTGGCAGACTGGGTTACAGAAATAGTCCCGCTGATGTAGGTTTTATTATGGCTGATATCACACAGGCATAACAGAAAGGGACTCCATTAAAGGACAATCAAGTATGATTCATTTTTTCTGTAGGCTGTAAAATGTAATCCTAAATTTTTGGTTCTCTAGTTCTTTTCTAAAAAAATGGAGACTTTCCATAAAATATAAAAAGAAAAATATGTTCATTGACACTGTAAGAAATATCCATCAATATTTTGATATACTAGCTAACAATACTGCTTAGAAACACAGAGAAACTGAGGTTGAAAGGGACCTCGGGAGACAGTACAGTCTAAACCAGAAATTTCAGAAGTCTTGAATATATACTGGTTCAGAGGATAAACCTGAAATGACAGTTTAAATGACATTGTTAAATGACAGGCTGAATTAAAATGTTAATAGTGGAGGAATCTGAATGAAGGACCAAACCAGAGCATATTCATGTGTTCCCATGCCCTAACTCTTTGTGTTTAGAGTAGAGGGACAGCAAAGGGGTTCTATGTAAAACTGATTCATAAAATTATCACCATCAATGACCTCCTGGAAGATTAGTCTCCATGGTTGTTAAGTCAGCTCAAGAATTGCCTCTGATACTGAGATGATAATTTTACAGACTATGTTTGGGAACACTTTGAAGAACACAAGCAAAACTGAGTAACTAATAAAACATCCAACTGTCTTTGCATCTTTAGTATACAAACTGTACAGTGAGGTTCTTGTCAACTTGATTTCTTTCTTGATGAGTAGTGTCAGTTAGAACACCTCTAGCTTAGCAAGAACACTGACAAACTACACAATTCTTGTTTTCTTCTGATAAGTAATAGAAAGCTTATGGTTAATTTACCCTTGGAGGGAAAAAAATAGCATTTAAAAACTAGATATTCATCTCCAAGATCTTTGTCAAGTTAAGGACACCTTTTTGAAGTGAAGATATCAAAAGATGACCTAGACTGAACGATAACGTCAATAAAACATCGACAGTATCTTCAAGGTATTAGAGTTGCCATGTGCTTGGCAACCACTCAGCCAATTCTGAAATGCTGATTGTTTAAGAAAAGTATCTTCATGCAAACCAGAAATAAGACATATATTTCAGAATGGCTTTTTAAAAAAAATTGAATCAGCCAGAGTGATGTGTGAGAGGATGTGGTCAGAGGTGTAGTCAGGGTGCCATAATTAACTTTTCATGTTTAGGCATGGCATTTTTTTAAAGATTTTGGGGTAGATTTTAACCATAAGCATCAAGCTAGGCTAAACATCCAATGTTTCCTAACTATTACAATGTAGTTTTGTTGTTGTTGTTGTTGTTGTTGTTGTTGTTTTTTGTTTTTGTTTTTTTTTGTTTGTTTTTTTTTTTTTTTTTTTTTTTAATTTTATTTTAACTAAAAAAATTGTGCTGTTTAAATGTTCTAAGCCAAAAAACTGCAGCTGTTGCTGGAAATTTGGCAGGAAGTTAGACATAGAAAAAAACAATTTTCAATGGTTCTTCATCAGCTTATAACTTTTAAGTGAATATTTTAGTTTACAAATCCTTGACATACATTTTGATAAAGGTTTTAGAAAAAACTCACCCCTCTTAGAGCTATATGCTTGTAGTGATTTACAGAACATACTAAAATATAATACTTTCAATAAAAACATACAATAAGGAACGAACACCAAAATTTTAAAGTTTCTAAGAGTTAATGTTTTGATTTTTTCCCTCGGATTCTAAAATCCTATACCTAGGTTTTTATCTCTTCTGTCTAGGACTTAGAATGTAAACAAAAATATTTAAGAAAGCTTTAATAGTGTTTTGCTGTTTCCCATATGTCAGGTTTATAATTAAAAAATCGATTAAGAATATTGCAAAATGACATGCCTCATTCTCAAAAAAATACTGATAAGAGAATTTGTGGAGTTGGAAAACAGCCAATTGTTGCCACCAAAAATAAAGTGCAGGAGGAGGAGACTCAAATTGTACAATTGTACAAGCAAGTAAGATTACTAAGGCAACTACAATAAGGGTGTGAGCCTGTGAGCCTAGACATAAAAGAAACAAATAAATTGGGGTATGACGGGTATTTGTAAAAGGACAGTAAATATGGTGGCACTGATGATCAAAAAAGGATACAAAACATCAAGCAGAAAGTTCAAGGAGGACAATATGACAGTATCTGTTTTCTGTACTGTTTTCAACCTCTGCAGCTTGGCCCAAGACAGTAAACCTGCTGCATGTCTACAAGTCTGTCTGAATTATCTTTGTGATTAAAGAACACACAGAGTGAATGCCATAAAAATATTCCCACTAGAAAAAACACTTTCATGAAAGTGAAATTTAGACAATAAGATTTTGTAATGAAGTGACATCTCTGTTTATGAAAAATGTTAACAGTGTTCTTAATAAGATATTAACAACATTTGGGATATATGTGACTCTTTCTATTCTTCAGTAAAGTGAGAAACAGTTTTATTGACTGCAGAAAGAGAAATATAGCTTTTATTAGCATATGCTTCCAAGTTTATGGTAGCAAAATATCCCCCTATTAAGCTTACAACATTTTTTTCTAGTAGGCAAATATATATATCAAATAGTTATGCTATTCCTTCACAGGCATTTTCTTGGAATTTTCTAAGCAATTGTTCAAATATATTCAAATATATATAGGAATAACAGGGAAACACAAGCAACTCACTGAAAAAATAGATTACTACAGCTAATGAACAATGAGTTGCTCTCAGCTCTCTGCTCACCAGAACTATATATGTGCATTTAACAGAGGATTTGTCTTCGTTTGAAAGACAGGTATTTTCTAGGGAAGGGTGAGACCCCCCTAAGAAATGGAGAATTCAGATTCCCTTCCTCCAAATTATTATAATTTAGAAAATTAAATGGGCTTTCAGGCAGAGGTATGGGGACAGGAATGACAGTTCTTTACTAATATATATACAACAAGGCAAACAAAGAGCAACCATTACGGCATTAATAGTAAACACAACTGGGAAAAACCCTTGAGGGGCTTTGTTTTCGCAAAGCTCAGGGCAGTCTGGTCTCTCGAGAGCACCAGGCTGGAAGGGTGGAAAAAGAGTCCCTGGCTGGTGGGTGAGATCAGAAGCTCCGCTGGTGGCAGCAGGAGCGGTGGAGATGTCCCGGCAGGGCAGCGCAGGGCAGGGCAGGGCAGGGCAGGGAAGGGCAGGGCAGGGCAGGGCAGGGCAGTGCAGTGCGGGGCTACAGCGGAACAAAGGGAGCAGCGCCGGAGAGAACCGCGAGGGGGAGACAGGGCTGGAGGAGGCAGCTCAGAGTTCTGCTGGTGCTCTTCATGCCAGGAGCAAGAGAGTAACTTCCCCCCACGCTGCCCTTTCCCTGCCTTGGTCAAGTACCCATAAGCACCCATCAAATCAGTTCCCATGCAACCAACCAGGAAAAAAATTCCACAACTAAAAAAAAGAAACAAATCCAACCCCCAACAGGAGTGTACAAGAACATTTAAGAAAATATAAAATTATACTTTTATCACTAAAGTGACAAAACCCACAAAGGTGAAGAATTTCAAAAAGAAAATTCCTTTGTTTCACTTCTATATTTTTGAGAAATTGTTTTTGCTTTTCTAAGATGTTTTCATATCTCCAGAGGGATTCTCACCTAATAACTTTAAAAGATCTGCCCAAAGCAAATATATTATTTTAATCTGCCCCTTGTAAACTGTTACTAATTTGTTCCAACCCCATCAATACTAACCTGGGCATCATACAAGGTAACTGTGGCACTACTGTGATGTAGGCAAATATGAACCAGTGTTTCACATATGAAAACTGAGAATAATTAAATTTACATTCACTCGGACTTCTAATATTTTCATTATGCCATTTGCAAATAGCTCTGTGATAAGTTAAAATAGTGGCACATGAATAGTGTCTTTCAGAAAACTCAGAGAGTTGCACTTCATGGTTAGAGTATCTGATGTTGAAAAGGCATCTCTGTATCTGTTTCTCCAAAGACAGATAGAGGGACTCTCTCTTAGACTCCTGCCTGGAAAACTTTCAGTGAAATGATAGTAAATGTAAGGAGAGGGGAGAGAAGAGGGTAGTGGATGTGGAGGTGTCTGTAAGTAAAAGTCAACCTTGCCTAAGGCAAGAGCTACGCACATTGAATTTCTGCTAACACGCTTTTCTTTTTTTATTATTCTGTGGAGGTTGAGTTAAAAAGTGGGACAGATAGTTACCCTTTCAGCTATCATAAAACTTCCAGCTGGAACCCCCCCCAGAAGTATTTGTGTGCCTTGCACATATCTACATTGCAAACTGTAGCTAGCTGTAAGTGAATTGTTCCAGAAATGAAAAGCAAATTAGCTGTTTCATCAGAGAGTAATTGTACCACAGCTCAGTGCTGCTTAATGCCCACTTCTGAGAGCAAGAATTGATACACAGTGTGATGAATGGTAGAGCTATTAAACCTGTTTATTCCAGATCTTCTAATGGGTTCATCACAACAATGGGTAATGCCAGGCAGTAGGGGGTCACCTTGTCTTTGGTAGTACACATTTAGGAGCACCCCTGTAAAGAGAAAAAAGTGCTTAATACGCCTTCACTGATATGCTTAAAGAAGCCTTTGAATTACAGGCTGAAGAAACACATAGTGACATAGAAAGGAGGTACCTTTATCAGGACCAGAGAGTGGCAGACACATGGATATAAGGTCAGTTTGCATCAGACACAGCCAGGTCCTTCAGGGATCCAGGGAGAGTTTGGAAAGATTTGTCAGACCAAGAAGGCACTGGGAGCTGTATGATTATAGTAAAAGAAAATTGAACATTGCAATGTGTGCAAAATTTAAACTTCTTTTCAAACCTTTTACTTAAACAGTGTCATGCAAACTATAATGTGTGTTTTTTTCTCCATATAATTGCAATGTTCAAATCCCTTTAATTACAGTCCCTTAAATGCATACATTTAGACATCATAAAAGTTTAAGCCTTTTTTCACTTCACTTTTAAAAGAAGAGACATTTCCACTTCAATAGAAATTTTATTTTACCAGTTTTGTATTCCAGCTGGAAGTATTGAGTCTGGTTGTACTGTAGAGAGAGATTCATGAACAGGCACAGTTAAAAGAGACAGCTATTACCAACAAAATTCTCTACTTATATTATCCTTATGCGCAGATGACACCAATCCACTGTTAAAATAGTTATTGCTGCCTCCATTTGAGCATCATTTCACATCATTACTTATGAAAAGTAATCCCACTCAAAAGCAGCAGCTATGATGATCAGAAACTTACATTTTACAATTTTTATTGTATATATGTATGTATGAAATTTTTGAAAGAAAACAGTAGAATTCTCTTGCCACTGAAGGCAATTACCAAACTTATATTAATTTCTGTGGTAGTCCTCCCATTTTGAGGGAGCTGAAATTTGACCCTACTGTCCTTGTTACTCCTCCCCTGAACACCCGATAAAACCCACGACCTCGGCCGTGCCCTCTTCTCTCGGCCTCTCGATCCTCGGCCGCCGCCTCTCTCCCTGCCAGGCCCGGGGACAGGGGGGAAATAAAACCGGCTTAAAAGGACACTCCTCTGGTCTGTTCCCCTGCCGGCAGCTCGACCTCCCTGGGCACGGTGGATATTGTTGCCACATGCAGCAACAAATTTCTCGAGAACATAAATGTGATTTTTACTTGATAGTCCAACTCCTCTTCAGGGGTACTTACTGTCATTTATTAGGAATATTTTCCCTTTTTTTTTTTTTTTTTTTTTTTTTTTTTTTTTTCTTTCTTTCTTTTGAAGGGTAGAGAAGAAAGTATAAAGTTCAGAAATAGATTAAAAACATGATGTCAGGCTTTCAATTGATGAGCTGATCTGCATACTGAGGGAAAGTTATTCATTTCCATGGAGTAAAAAAGGATCAGTTAACATGAAGTTGAGGTTTACAAAAGCTTAATAGAAGAAATAATATGAATACAGATTCATTTTTGACTGGAGGGAAACTACCAAAAATAATGAAGTAAGACTGTTGAGGGTAAGTATGCCAGAAAATATTTTCCTACACCAAGTCAAAACCCTCATACAATTAGTAGTCATTAACAGGAATTTTTGAAGTAACATCCTTAGCTCAGACTTCTTGAATGTTACCTATGAAAGACCTTCCAATATTTTAAAATTTATTTTGAAGAGACAAAATCAAAATGAAAGTTACACATTAAAAATAAAAAAAATAAAATTAAAAATTAAGGTGTTGTAAAGTCCTGAATATTTGAAAGGATGCTAAATCAAATCCTCACTTGGATTTGGTGTAAACAAGAGATTTACAGTTCTTTACAACCTCATCTCAGACTAGACATTCAGAAAACCTGTGAAATTCAAATCAAGGGAAAAGAAAAAGATTTCACAAATAAAACAAGAAAAAAAAAAGAAAAAAATAATGTTGAACACACTACACTTATAAATCAACATTTTATTTCAGCAAATTGATTTTCATCTTATCTGGTGTTGTAGAGGTTCAAGACTTGGTCACTCTAAATAACAGAGCAGCACGTATATTTCATTGCAAAAATTAAAAACAGTACTAAATTTAGATGACATATAAATAATGGTTAAAAACAAAAGATAAATTTTGTAAAACAAGTGAAAGAAAAGAAAGATCATTTTTGATAATTTGATTAAGTTGAAGTAGATATATATAAAAAGGAAAAAGAAGCCTGCTTGTGGAGAAGGACATGTACATCAGTTTGGACATGACATTCTGTCAGATATACACCAGAATTAACCACTTGGTCATGTGACTTTGTGAAGGGACAGCCTTCATCCCCTCTGTAGCTATTTTTACTGGAATATGTTGATGAAGATCCTCCTGAATCTTCTCTTCTTCAGGGCCAAAAGACACAGCTTTCTCAGTCTTTCCCCACAGGGAAGCTTCTCCAGTACTTTGATCATCTTCCTGGTCCTCTACTCTTTGTACATCTGTTTCTTTTGTGGGACCAGAACTGAACACCTGTTCCTCCCAGGTGTGGCCTGACAAGCACTGAATAGAATAGGATACTAATCATAGAATGGCTTGGGCTGAAAGACACTTTCAATATCACCTAGTTCCAACCCCCTTGTTACAGTCCCGTATCTACGCTAGAAATGCCCCTACATGCAGCCTGGGGTCTGATTTGCCTTCCTTGCTGCAGCAGTGTAGTGTTGACTTGTGTTCAGCTTATTTTCCATCCGGACCTCTGTGTCCCTTTCAGTGTGACTTCTCAGCCACATAGATCCTAGTCTGCACTGGATCTTTGGCTTACTTGTTTTACTTTGTCCCAGGGGTAGGACTTTCACTTTTCATTGTTGAACTTTATAGTAAAGAAAAACTAAGTCAAATTTTGCAGGTTTTTTTTTGTTTTGTTTTTTTTTGTGTTTTTTTTGGGGGTTTTTTGGGTTTTTTTTGTTTGTTTTTTGTTTGTTTGTTTGTTTGTTTGGTTTTTTTGTTTGTTTGTTTTCACTCTATTTAGAGTATTAATTTAGGGGGGGTAAACAAACAAATAAAACAAATAAAAATGGAGAGTGTGCTTGAAAAAATAGTGCTCTACAGCAGTTTATTTCAAAGGTATATGCAACTTTTGACAACATAAGGTTTATTTTATAATAAGTGAAAATTAAAATCTCTGAGTTTTTTTTAGTGTTTGTTCATGCTAAAATGAAAAGTTAGTACTCTAATTCTACTTTAAACTATGTAAAGAGAATTTTTTGTTTCACTCCTGCAGATCAAACAACATTCTGTGAGAAACTTCTTAGTTAATTTTTTCAATATTTCTCTGAAAATACCATCTGTTATTTAAGCCTTGTATAAACATATGTATTATCACTTATTCTTTGTTTTCCATACTAGGAATTTGTTTGATGAAACCTCGTCCAATCCAGGAAATGCTGAACAACGAACACATAGTTAATATAATTTTTTAAAACTACCTATTACAGTGTTTCAGAACAACTTTCTTAGATTCTATAAACCTGTAATTGCCACATCATTAGTTTATAAAGGAGTGCTATTTATTTTGAAAATTAGACATATTGTGTGTTGAAATCTACATTTCTAACAAAATAAACATTTACAAAGAGTATGATGTAGTAAAAATTAAATTGAATCTTAGAAATCACAATGAACAGAAAATCTTGCTAAAATTACTGTTTACAGAAATTCTAAATCAGTGAAATTCTATCTATAATCTCTCTTCTACGCTAACAGTAGATTGAATAGAAACTGAACCTCTTAAAACTCAAGTTGAGTTTTGTGCACATTCATTGAAAAACCTTTGTGAAGCTGTTCTGCGGAGACGAAGACTCTTGACAGACCAAGTAACCCTGAAAATGGTTGATGATTTAAAGTTTTGTAACGTTCCCTTTTAATTTGGGAGGAAAAAAACTGTCTAAAAGTCTGCAGTAGCAAAGAATAATGGTGCCTCTTCCCCTTTCCAATAACTATATGCATAATTTCTTACACTGAAGAAAAGAACAATTAGTACACTATATTATAAGTAGAAATAAATAAAATAATTAATTAAAATCTCTAAACCTTGAACTTAATGAGGTGAAAATCCCAATTATCCACCCTATTCTCTACACTAGATAATACACATGGCATTTTTTGTGTTCTAAAATGTCTATTTCTATGTGAATAGTAAGGAGTGTTCTAGATCCTAGTAAAGGTTTCCCTAGTCCCATTAGGGACAGAAAGCTGCAAACAACTGTGAGCTTTATTGTTCTTCAGACCTGCACAACTTTCTCATCAACAAACTCTTGGATCAGCCTCTAATGGTTTCTGCACTGTGTGATGGACAAAACTCAGGGTTTGCAGTCCAAAATAAATATCAGCTTTGCATTCAATGTCTTGTTGGATATATAAATGACAAATAATTTAGTAATGACAAATAAATAGTAATGAAATAAATACCTTGTGAGCCAATATCCCAGTTGTATTCCTTTGTTGCTAATATGAAAAAAAAAATTGTAGTAACTCCTTCCCTCAGTAAATTTCTGCTGTCACATCTGCAAAATATTATTCCTTTCCCAAGAACTGACTAATGGCCTTGTTTCTTTAATCTCAATGGCATTTCATTAACTTATTTCCTTCTGTGTCAGCTGTGCTAGAACTTTTTAAACTGGAAATTTTGGGGTGTAGTAGACTGACGTTAGCCAACAACTGAACATCCATCAGTTTCTTGCTCTTCCTCCTCAGTGAGATAGAGGAAAAATTCTGAAAAGC
Organism: Aegithalos caudatus; assembly: GCA_013389925.1. Classification (NCBI taxonomy): domain Eukaryota; kingdom Metazoa; phylum Chordata; class Aves; order Passeriformes; family Aegithalidae; genus Aegithalos; species Aegithalos caudatus. Next base: position 11,264 of record WEIU01024053.1, read on the forward strand.
AAGCATACCAAAAACTTGTGAGTCAAGATAAATTGAGTTTGATGATTGAAGGGGGAAAAAAACCAAACCAAACCAAGCAAACAAACAAAAGACAAAAAAAAAATATTCCCATCACATGTCATAACCCCTTATCAACAAGACAATGATGGAAATGACTCACCACCTACTACAAACAGACTAATGCTCAGTGTTTGAGCTACAACCCCTTCCCAAAAATTATGTCCCAAACTTATTTCTGATCATGGTGTTATACAGTATGAGATATCCTTTTGATCCATTGGGGTCAGCTCTCTTGTCTGTGTCGCCTCCCAAATTTTTGCCTATCCTCATTCTACTTGCTCAGGGTAGAGTAGTCTGAAAAGCAAAGAGAGCCTCAATGCTATACAAGCATTGCTGAGCAATAGCTAGAACAATTATACCACCGGATTTGTTTTAATTACAAATCTAAAGCACTATACAGGCTGCTAGGAAGAAAATTATCTCCATTCTAGGGGGGGAATGTAAACCAAGGGGACGTTAATTACCAACTACATGGATTATATATGGCTGAAAGTATAATTTATATACAAATTCTGAACTTTTGAGACAAAAATGGGAAATCAGTAGGAGTAATCACAATATTAGTACAAATATATACACACTGCATAATATATTTGCAGAAATATGCTGTCACAAGTATCTTTAGACCTTGATCACACTCTTTCTACATCAAACCCAAATCACTTTATATATCATGCAAATAAGAACACAGATCCTCAGCTGGTATTGAAATGGACTCACAGGGGCACAGTTTACTCACAGAGCTTTCTGATTTGTATAGAAGTAAAAAGAGCAAAGAATTAAAACCTAAATCCTGAAAACACCATCTACTGTGAGCATATCTGAATCAGTTTTAGTCTAGACCAGAGGAAGACTTTGAAGCAATCTGCATACTGTCAGTCCCTATTAAAACTATTTCAGTTCATTGTGGAGCACCGTCTTCACTTAAGAATTGGGCTTATTTCAGAGCAGTGGAAAATGAGTTGCAGGATTGCACTGAATGATCTTCAGCTGAAAATATGTATTCAGTCCATATGACGACCAAACTGAATTGATTCTGAAATAAAACACCTTGAGATGTGTGATGTACAGGGTGATGATTATATCCTCCATAACAAGATTTTTTCTCTACACATCAACTCCTCTTCATCCACAGGGACTTCAAAAGTAGCTGTAGACTATACAACTAACATGAGTAACACAGTACAGATAATTTGAGCTGACTATATTTTATTTATACTCCAAAAATATTTTCTAGAATCTCTCTCCAACCCTATCTCCCTCCTCTCTCTCAAGCACATGCACTTATACACACTCACACCTCCCTCCTTCTTGAACTGAGAACAGAAAAGACAAAATAGTTTCAAACCTTACAGTTAGCATTTTATCAGAACACAGATGACAAAAAGAAAAAAAAAAGTATCAGAAAATAGGAATAACTCTTTGATTGAAGTCATTAAATACAAAACTTCATTTTTCCCACTGTGTCATTGTAGTGACTTTGCATTTTTTTCTTCTACTGATTTTTCCAATCTAACAATGTTCAGTAGCTTCCTGGGCTGAATAAATTTCAAAGAAGTCCCTTTTTGTTTGTAGGAAAGTCTCTTATGTTACCTCTGAGGTTTTCCTCTGGTCTGCTGTCTGATTGTAGTCAGACTCCTGCTCTTTTGAGGGTCTTCAAAGCTACATGGCAAAATCTTTTATTTCCAGTTTTCACTCTCTGACACTTCAGATATCTGTTTCCAAACATGGACTTGCACATGCAAAAATGTGAAGATGATGAGTTGTATTTAAGGAGAAGGAAAATTCCCTTTCCTCTGGAGTTTATCATTGAGCTAGCATAAACTGATCAGAACAAGTAAGCACAAAATATATTGAATTGTTGTGAAACTCACAGTGTTTTATTATTCTTGGTTAACAAAATACAGTATTTATACTATAAAGCAGGAGATTACAAATTAAATGATTCATCTGTCATAGAGAAGTCTCAGATAAAAGACATAAAGGTTAGCACAGTTGACCTTAACTTGAGAAAATTAGAGAAAGGTCCATAGCACAAATGAAAACTTGTTAAATAGAAAGTTATCACTGTTTCTAAAAACCCAGAAGGTATTTACAGTAGATCTGAGAAAACTGTGGGAGCATTTAATTAAGATCTCTCATTATATCTTTTTAAATCTTTGAGAAGTCTGTTTATTTTAGTTTCTAGCAATGTTACCGTCAGTGTAATTATCATCATTAAACAGTCTCTTTGTTGAACTCCACGACTGTATGACAGAAAAAATATCATGAAGACACGATGTCTGAATTAACTCTTTGATGATTATACTCTCTAAAGTCATGGCTGTTTGCTAATCAGTATTTCAGTGGAATTCAATATATGAGAAGCATCCAAAGTCATGAGATTCAGACTCTCAGGCATTCAAAATTTCATAAAATTCTTTCTTTCTGACTACTCTGTCATCTTGTGAATTCTAAAACTGTTCCGTATTTGCCAAGATATTTAGAACAAAAGACCTTTTAGAAATGTCCATGTTCTAAAGGCATTGATAAGCCCAGCTATCTCTGGCCAGCCCCCAAGACCTCCCCCCACACTGCACATGTCCCAGGACTCCACTAAAGTTCCCCATGGTTGTCAGTCCCTTGGTGTTGTGACAGCAAGAAGTGGTGCTGGTCAGGAATCAGCTTCCTCTCTCTCATCTAAGTGAAATTGTTTCTGTGGAAGGAATGACTACATAAGCAAGGGGTCTTCATTTCAGAGGACAGGTGCCTTGGCTGAGCATGAAATATGTTTTCATAAGCACCATGGAGAGCTAAGGAATGGACTGTTTTCTTTGTCTTCCAATGAAGGAGCTAGGAATCAGATCCAAACTGGAAGGTAGTAGTTCACAGACGGTAGTTGTCCTCTGAATAGTTGTGCAAGGTCTTTTCCAATCTCAGATTCTATGTTGCTATGAAAAGAATGTTGTAGGTTTGCTTGGGTCCCTGAAGTTTTGAATGTGAAGGAGATGTATGTTCAGGAATTTTTTGTCTGTTGTGTTTACTTTTTACCTAAACAGCTATCCTCGAAATCAAGACACTGAACAAGATCCAGCTTTGGTGTGACCCAATATATGATCTCTATATATGTACCCCATACAATTAAATATTTTATCTATCCTTAATCTGTGAAAAATTAATATGTATCTTAAAACTTCAGATGTGCTCTTTTTAAAAAGATCAATCACCTTTTTTTTGGGGGGGAGGCATTGGGAAATGGGAGGCAGGTGTATTTGTGGTTATTTTGGGTTTGTTAGAGTTTTTGAAAAACCAAAAAGCACTAAGAAATAATTAAAATCCAGAAACAGTCTTTGATTATTACCAAGAATACATGCCATAATGTAAACTTCATATCTACATGTTAACACTAACATTAATGTGCTAGTTATAGTGCTGCACTGAAGGAAAGCTGTACAGAATAACATTTCTGCTCTGTAAACAATATGTTATTTTGAGTAGTTTTTATGTATATACATGACAATTGATAACTACTTGAGTATATGTATATACAAGAGAGTTATACTAATAGGTTTTTAGCATCTTCAGTCTGTTTTAATATACAAAAACATAAAAATACTAATAATCTCACATGGAATATAGCTATATTAAAATAGCTATATGTTGAACTATTAATATTTAATAAATTTGTAGTTAGTGCATTTAATTAGAAACTTGAATTATGTTAAAAACACTGAATGCCCAGGACCAAATGGAAAGAAGTCTTTGAGTTATTTTTTGTGACTTATAAAATGTATGCATCAATCTCTACCAAATGTTCACACAGGGAAATACTTTGTGGAATGCTGGTATTTGTATGCTAATTAATTGCAGAGCTACTGGTAAATTCCCAACAGTTTGCCTGCCTTATAGAGTTTAGAATTGTCATCAATCACTTTTTCTCCTTTCAAAACCTTGCATTTAAATGACATTTTCTTTATATTTTACATTATTCTTGTGTTTTGCTATGTGACAGCAGTAATATTTTTGTTTCCTTATCCCTTAGTTCTGTAACTCAACCATAACTGGAGATGGCACTAAATAAGTTAGACTGTGATTCTGAAAGTATGCAACAAATCCAAAAGATATTGTTTTCTGAATTAATAAAAAATGAGACAAATGGAAATGTAATTCTCAAAAATGCTTTCAGTTCCACAAGTGTAGATTGGGAAAGAAAGTGGGGATTTTTTTTGTCACTGTTTACTTATAGTCTTGTTCTTTATTTCTGTTTTAAGGAAAATGTAATATATTTTGAGAAATATATTACACAAAATAAAATAGAAACTGAACATTCAAGATAACACAAGGTGATGCATAATTTATATAAGTGAAATTAAACACTCAAACATTATTTAATTAAGAACGTACATCAGATTTTAATCAAAGTGTTTAAGATAATCTTTTACTCATTCCATTAAAAATCCTATCTGGCATCATGTACATATCAATAATTTTGAAAAGTACTTAGAGCAGTGTTCTAACCAAGTACTAGAACTATCACCAACTGTTTCAGAAAGTTTTGAAAGAGGTGATTATTTCTGTATGCCAACTAAAGGACCAGGAAAAACACCCATAATTTCTCTAAGAGGTCAGTAACTAACAGCATCCTTTGTAGTTGTAGTATTTTCCAGATAGATTTGGATTTTTTTGTAATTGTAGAAAGACAACTATAATTTTGTTTATTTGCTTCTCTGCTTGTGTCAGGAGTTTAAGGAAATACCAAATTACTTTAGATTTTTTCCGAGTCGTCTGAATTCTGCAGTATATTATGACATTTCTCAAAGACTAAATTTCCTCACAACCCCAAAGGGTGGTTTGTGCCAGAGCCAGAGGTTCAGAGAAGATATCTGATGAGCTTGTAAATTGTTTTTGCATGGTGATGTCCCAAGAATGGGAAACTGAGAGTTTTCTGCAACATATTTCCCTAAGATTTAGTCTATTAGACCAACTGCTGATGCTAGTCAGCATTTATAACAAATGATGTTCAGGTATAGCCTGAAGGCTGCCACTTCAGGCTGACAGTATAGGTGTCATTGATGCTGTCTGAGAGAAGAAAATTTGATAGAACAAGCTTCTTTGGTCCATTGACACACTGGCAGAGAGCAAACCCAAACAAATCAGATTGTGGATATGCATATAGGATTGACTCATTTACTAAAATCTACCTAAGGCATAAACATTATTAGTAAGGTATCTTCGGATTACTTAGTTTCAGGTGTTGGGTTCCTGGAAAGTACTATGGAGAGTGGTCTCTGAAAAAGTATGTGAATTATGCTGAACCATTGTGATATGACTTCAAATGCTTAAGTTTTATCTTGTGCTTTTTATCTTGACAAATTTTATACCATGTAAGAATTTATATACTGTCCTAGAACATAATGAGAAACTATTGTGCATCTATTGAAGGAAAAGAAATGTAGTGTAAGATTTATAGGTGGTATTGTATCCTTTCCAATTATTGAGGTTTTGCTTTATATGTCACCATAAGAATTATATAATCAAATAAAAAGATAATTGTTCATAATATAACAATGTTCAAATAAATATTTTTTAATAAACAAACCCCCCTTATTTCTACAATGAATATGATGTAGATATAAGTGAACAGTATTAATTTTATTGTTATTTTAATAAAACTAAGGCATACATGGGGTCTACTACTTTTGATACAAACAAGATATCCATCTTGTCAAAAAAGAGAAATTGAACAGTACAGCTAGAGGGAATGTATTACTGGATATAGGTCAATATAGTACACCATAGGCTTTAGGAAAATATGCTTTTCTATGTTACTCTTTTGAGTCTAAGGGAAACCCTAAATGCTTGCAATACAAAATTAGAAGAAAAAAAAATACTTGAGTGTAATTTTTTTGGCTTGAAGAGATTTGAAAGTTCTTATGTTAACAATTAAGAAGGATAAACAATATAAAGATCCTTTATGTTCTTTTCAGAATTTTTTACTTAATTTTTTAAAATAGCCAGATTATTACTTTTGGGCTAGCAGAAAAAAACATTAATGGTAAATGGAGATTAGTGATTCTTTTCTAGTAATTCAGCAAAAAAATTTCAACTGCTTCTCATTTCATTTGCCACTTCTTTATCCTTCTTT
>WEIU01024053.1:17487-36119 GCA_013389925.1 Aegithalos caudatus
TTAAACATGCCGTCCAACAGAAGAATATGGCAGCGGGAAACTGAAATCTCTGATGTGAGACCACCTAGAAAGTATCAAAAATTCTCTTGTGTTGCTGAGGGGTTTGGGAATTCAACTTCAGTTTGTATGAGATAGTGAATTAAAAGTTTGGTAATCATTATCAATTTTCAGAAGAGATTTTTTTCTTAATGTGTTTTTTGTTTACAGCTAGAAAAATATAAAAGTAAAATGAAAAGTTAAGATCCTGTATTAAAATAAAACAGGTGCTAAAATCAGTATGGAAGTTCCAATAAATTCAAAGATTCTTAATCCTAAATAACTTTTAAAATGCCATGTATTTATACTTGAAAGGAAAATGGTATTTTACTTTCATCTAAGACTTACTATGACTTATAATCTTACATAATTATGTTCCAGTCTGTTTTTCTTAGAAATGAATCTATTCTAGAGAAAATGCTGTTTGAATTTCTGGAATATTTTAGAGAAATCTTACTAAGTGTAAAAGAAAACAATAAGTTTATCTGAAAAAACACTGTTATAAACTATGATTAAATCACAATTAAACACACTTAAATGAGAATTTATGGTTTGAATTAATGTCTGAAACCATATTTATATATAAACATATATATATATATATTCTCTTTATATATATATATATATCCTGTTTTCTTGACTTTTTTTCAATGTATTACTCTATAATTTATATAGTCCCACGGTATTACCCCTGTTTGCCCCTTTCCTGGGTTGACTTTTCTCTGAGACCATTTAAATCAGTTTTGTGCTGTGGTTCCCAGATTTTTGTGTGATGCAATGAAGAATATCACCCTTTTGCTCTCTAAATGACTTCCCTTACTTCCTGACCCTGGCAGGTAATGTGAGAGGGTGTCTTTGAGACACTGAAATGTTAATGGTTCATGACAAAACAATTAGCCATTAACAGAGGTGGCAGAATGCTTTGATGTGTTTTCAGTACCTGGATGTGGGGAAAGAAGTATTTTGGTGGGTGTGATAGTGAAACTCTGAGCCATATAAGAAAGAGGGAGTGAGCACCCACCACCAAAGACTCTGTGTTTTGAGCCAGATAAGGCAGAAGGCAGAAAAGAGCACATCCTGCAGAGGCAGCCTAGTGCTTTTTAACATGCCAGTGTCCTCCCTTACACAATGGGCTCAGCTGTAAAAATCCCTGCACTGGGGAAGGTCACATTCACACAGAACATTCCCACTTAGATCTAGAATTCTTATTCCCTCTGATGGGGCATAACTGGCTCAACTATGCTGATGTGAGGGGCAGTTGTCATGTCCTAGAGGTTGTCATAGAACATCAAAGACCCTGCACGTGCCTCAGACTCATTTCCTTCCACCAGAGGACATGCATATCAACAGTGTTGGAACAGATCCACATGTTGCAACAGAGAGTGTAAAACTCCCCCACCACCAGGGGTAGCATTCCCATGTAAGTGTAACTGCACATTAACCCATTAAACTTTGTGTCTCAAAGGCTTCCCCCAACCCCAAAGGCTGATTGAGACTGTGGCCATCACTTTGACAACAGACATCAAAATGGAGACAATCCAGTCTTGTTGCTGTATCCAGAGGTGATGAAATCTTTCTAGTATTATCCTTTCTCTTTCTTTTCCTTATACATTTTCTGAAGTGTTATTTTTATGCTTTTATATTGCTGTATTACTATAGATAATAGCCAAAACAGCAACTTACTTGCATTCTTTTGCAGCTAAATTGTTCTAAAATAAACTCTACACATACTATATATATGTTTATAAACAGCGATCACACAATGTTGTTTCATTCAAATCCACCCAAAAATTATCAATTAACATGAATCATATGTACTCTTGTCTTCAGGGGTGGGTCATAACATTACTGAACAACAATAAAGTGTTCTGGCCATGGCACCTTACCAGCTACTGTGAAAAATTAACCCTGTCCTGGCTGAAACTAGGACATGGACCTAGTCCTGCATGTGGTTCTGTACATACCTAAAGAGGAAGTGAGAGGAGATACTGTCAGGCCAAAATATAATTCAAATAAAAAATTATTTTTAAATAGTTTAAAGAAAATGAGAGACCTCTTTGTAAAGGTGTTCCATTTCCTTGTCCTTCACATCCCCCTTCTTCATTATTAATTTAATTTTTATTCTAGTAAAGTCAATGGCAAAACTTTTAATCATCCATTTTATTCTAACTATAGCAAAATTTTTGCTTCTTCTGTATTGTTTTACCTGTTAAGAATTCAAAGCTGGGTAAGGTTGTCTTGTTTCCCAAACAAAAAAGGCCAAAATTACCTGTAGAAGGTATGTCTATATTTTATAAAGCTGTGACATGCACTGAACTGCTTGTGTCTTGGACAAACTCCACAGCCAGAAACAGAAGAGATACAGCAAAGTGAAGCAGATCAATTTTCCAGACATAGCATATCACAAGCAAGTTTCTAGGACATAAGCTAGCATGGCTTCTTTGTGCAATACTGTGCCATCAGGTTTGTTGTAAGTCTACAGACTAAAAAAACTGCTGTACATAGTGCTGTAAAAAATGCTCAAAGTTCTTCCACTGTCATAAATGACATTCTAAACAGACACATAAAATTAATTAAAGCCCATTGGAAACATATGTATTTGGAGATTCTTAATCTCTTAACCATATTCTTTATCTTTTTATTAAATTATAAAAATAGTTGGGTTAGTTACCATAGATGGATATAAAAATTAATGCTGGAAGGCACTCAGGAAGTCATCTGTCCCAATTCTCCACTCAAAGCAGCATCAACTTTGAGATTTTTATCAAGGTGCTTAGGATCTTGTTTTTAACACCTCCAGGAATTTCCTACAATCTAGCTGTCTTCACTAAATCACTAGATTGAAGGTTATATTTACTCTCCCACCTATGAATGTAAGCTTCTATAGACTTGGGAATGATCCAAATTAGAAGTAAAAAAGTTTCAACATTTAGAGAGTAATGATTTTATAGCAAATGTTCTAAAGCAAATGCTTTGGGATTTCTCTTATCCACTTTTAACTTCTACACAACACTTGCTTTATGTTCTTCAGCTATTACTTTGACTGCTTATAAATTGTATTTCAGATCAAAAATTATAACAAAAAAAATCTATCTTTTGAACAATATGGTGATGTTATCTTAATATTTACAAATTCCTATAATTATATTTTGTGAAGATTCTGCATCTTCTGCACCTAAACTTTTTGAGTTATCATTATAATTATTCAGAATATTTTACCTTGCACAAATAATTCCATAGATCAATAGTGAGAATCATTATAATTTTCTTGTTTATCTTATACTCTTTCCTCATGTTTATTGCTTAGTTGGAAATTGCTCAGCAGATAGTTTTCTAACAGTTTTTCTATTTGTGCATAAAATGTATCTAATCAAAGATTTTTTAATTTCCTTTTTCTTGTTAAAGTGATATTTCATCTCATATATAAAACTCAAGAAGGGGGACGAGCAAGAATGACATGATGGATGAGCTCATGTAATGTCACTTAAAACTCAAGGAATAAAATGAAAGATGGATACTATAATTAAATTTTGTAATTAACAAACCTGTCTGGTGTGCCTATGAGCATAATATTAGAGAGTTGTGTCCTTATATATTTAACTTTTCTAGTCATGTATTTTATCTAGTTTTAGTGAAGATATGCACACTGTAAGAGTGAAGAATAAAGGACAAAGATTGATTTCTCTTTCTTAATAATTTCTGATCCCAGCCTTTCTAAAATTCTGTAATTTTTCTTTTTTTAAACTGGAGATAGAAAAAAAAAATCCAAAATATGTGAGTGGCTCTTTTATATTTACTTAACTGTGAGGTTTTTTCCCTAGTGAGTAATAATGGAATAAATTAAAATAAAATTTTTAAAAAACTGTATTCAAGAACAAATTTCTTCTTATACATTACCTATTCTTAACGAATATTAAGAAAATCAAGACTGAAACCACCACCATGCCCTCAGAGAGCTCATAGGATCAAATCAGACCTGGAATCAGTGTGTCAGAGAAACATAGAATTATTTGTAGACAGCAGAATAATCTCTGTGGTTCCTTTCAGAAACTTGATAAGACTATTGTGCTCTGATACACTCTAAATAACTGGCACATTACATACATTAAAAGTAAAGAAATAATCCAAGTCTATTTTTAAGTGTATGTTGCAAAATGTCTGTGTCATCCAATGTCACAGGTTAAGCCCAGCTATCCACTAAGTCCACCCAGCTGCTCAGTCACTCTCACCCTGTAGGATGAATAAAAAGGTAAAAGTCAGAAAATTTGTGAATTGAGACAAAGGCAGTTCAATAGCAAAACAGCAACAGCTGCATGCCCAGCAAAGCAAAACAAGGAACTTATTTACCACTTCCCCGATGTAGGAAGGTTTTTGGCCATATCCAGGAAAGCAGGACTCCATCACACAAAATGGTCACTTTGGAAAACAAGCACCATCGTGCTCACTGTTGCTCTCCCTTCCTATTTCTTCCCTCAGCTTCATATGCTGAGCATGACATCATATAGTCTGGAATATCCTTTTGATCAGTCTGGATCAAGTGTTGCCTCTGTGTCCCATCACAGCTTCTTGTGCACCCCCAGCCTCCTCACTGGTGAAGTGGACTGAGGCACGGAGGTCTTGGGTCTGTCTAAGCACTGCTCAGAAACAATGAAAGCATCTCAGGGTTATCAACCGTTTCCAGCACAAATCCAAACCATATTCCTATACTGACTACTATACTGAACAAAATTAACTTTATTCCAACCAACACCAGCACACCTCGCTTTGTAAAACCAAATGTAAAACCTTTCAAATGAAACAGAATGTTTCTCATAGACCTTAGTTTAGTGAATATAATTTTAAAGAAAGTTAACTCACTAACCTAATGAAAGGACACTTGTATATTAGGAAATAATAAAACTGGAGTTTTATTATAAATAATGGAAACGGAGTAGGTAGGATTCTCTTTGTGTCTAAGAATTAAATTACATTTTTGCATGCTTATGTTGCCATTGGCTTTTTTACTAAACCTGCCAAAACTTCCATCTTGAAATACCACATTAGAAATACCCAGAAACGTTTCTGTTTTTCCCTTAATTTGAATTTGTATATATAAGTATTTATGTTACTCAGATTATATAAATTAATTTGCTCTCACTACTTGCATTACAAATCATTAATTAACCCCTTTCCAAAAAACTGAATTCACACAAGGTCATATGAACTGCATACCAGATTTTATTAATAGAGCAAATAACATTGAAATTTCATTGCTAGAAAATGTATTGTATGTTTTCTATTGGTTTTAGTCCCAGAATTCGAATTCTTTACCAAATGCCTGAAAATGCAATGTGCAGAGGGAATTTGGCAAATCAAAGAATGACTGCACCGAATAGTGAATTTTCACTGGAATATGAAAAATCAGTAACATAGTTACATTCTGGGAACTTCATCCCGAGTCAGAAGGAGGCTACTGACTGCCTGAATCCACAAATAACCTTTGAATACAACCCCTTAAAGTTCCTCCTGCAATGTGTTTTTCTCATAATTCATAAGTTTTACCTAGATATTTTCCATTTTTTCCCTCCTAATTCTCTTGCTTCACTCTCTTTCTCTGGAGACTGGAAGTTCTTGTTTCCATTGTAAATGAAGTTTAACTTTTTAAGTTATGTTTCTTTTAATGAACATTTTTAGTTGTCTATTTTGTTTACATGTTCATTTTCCTTCTGTTCTGGAATTTTGAAGGGTATTAGATTCATGAAGGTATTTGTCTTTTCACAGATTGCTGGATGCATTGTTTATTTAGTTTTAATCTTTTTGAAATTCCCAATTTCTTCTGTAATACCTGTTTTAAATTTAAAATAAGATTAAAATATCTATACTTAATACTATTTGTCAGTAGCCAATTTATGAATATATTAGACCTGTAGAATGTACTTTAAGATTTACAATGGCCTCTGTCCGTTTTCAAGAAGATTTTAAAATAGCAAATAACTATTCTGCAGTGGCTCCAAAAAAAGGGAAAAAATTAAGTATTCCACAAGTTTTAAGATTTCCTCCCTCAGGAATTAATCAGTTTTTTCTCATATTCTTAAAAATATAATGACATTAACACAAAAGTGTCAAACAAGATTATGATTAAGTATATAATTACCTGATTAATTATAAATTACATTGTCATCGGTAGGGTTAGCTTGATGTACTGGTGTAGTTTCCACTCACTGAATGAAGCTTAGGCTTTTTAATAGGTGCTGCAGCTAACTCATGACTGACTTGATAGACATACAAAAAACCAAAAAAAGCCAAAAACCCTTATGGTCAAGACCAGTGGGGGGGAACAAAAGGGGTGCTCGGTGATGATTTAGTTGCATGTCATTTTCAGTCGTATCTGATTTTTCTAGTTTTAATAGAAAAATGCCACTACTAATACTATAAAAATTGTTCATCATAACCTTCCCACAATCTAGTCACCCTCCTGCCTTGTGCTATGCTCACCCTTGAAATGTTCCTTTGGGTCCTAAATTCACAAACGCTAGTCTTACTTGAACTACGTGGGACTCAGACAACAAGAAGACAGCAGACAACAGAACTCTTTGGGATGGAATATGAACATCTAAAAGAAACTAAAATCAGATCAGGACAAGACAGATTCTTACTCTAAGTACTGTCAAGTAAATAAATTACTTATGAACTTTCATAACTAATGAAAAAAGTTATACAAATTCCAAAACATATTTAATTAAATATTTGCATTGCACAAATTCTGACTTCGTCATTTTATCATTGAAATCATCCAATGAGGTTTTAATAACTTTTTTAGCCATGCTTGTACCAAATGAAAAATATGAGTCAGCATAAAGTAATCCACAGTAGACACTGCAACATTAGAGGGAGTGATAGAAAAATATTATTGATTGCTAAAAAGAAAGGAACAAGTAAATTGGCTTTGTAATTGTTGAGAAGAAATTATTGTGAAATACACCCTAGTAGATATTTTAAATTTCTTCTCACTCTATGGAAAAATAAACCATAAAAAAGGTAAAAAGAGTTTATAAACAGTTATAAAGAGCTTATTCTTATTGTGACTATGACAATAGGCCAGAATTTAGCAAAGTAATACTATCTTATTCTGTGTGTCATTACTCGTTGTGAGAAACTGCATATGAAATCAGTGAATGAAATGTAAATTAAAGGATGTGTTAATACTTACCCAATTGAGATAAGATTAAAATATTTTTCAAATGATATTTCATTTTAATTAGATTCTCCTTGTCAAATATTGTATGTATTCCAATACACTCGGAAAATTAACTGTATTCTTTGGAATTAATTTAGCAGTTTAAAATAAATCTTACTTTATTATGATAAGTCTACTCTCAGCAGTAGTTTTATTAACTTGTTATTTTTTATAAAATAGATTCCAATTCTTCAGATAAGATTTTGTTTTTCGAATTCAGAGCAGCTAAATCTTTCAGGATGATATTTTAAAACTGCAGTATTTCCTGTTTCTCTAATCTACTAAAATTTTTTTTTTTTAGGCTTCACAATTTGCATGGAAGTGATTCATAACAGACTGCACAAAAATCAATTTATATATTGTATATAAGTATCATGAGTCAAGTTAATTTTTTTTCACTATCATAAATAATATTACTGTGCTTTTACTAAAGACAAAATTTTTAGTTAAGTGTCAGATTATATTTTTTCCCACTAGATTTCAAATGGTGATATATATTTTGTATATTTTGTATATTTTGTATGTTTTGTCTTTTTCTCTAGGGCTTCTATTAATTTGACTGAATGTTCATCTGTCAAAATAATTAGAAATATTTGGTAGTTGAGTGAGAAGTTACATTCTTACAATTATTATTATTACTAGGAAATATGATCTTACATTGTGGTTCTAATACGTCCATAGCCACAAATAGAAAATAAAAAATGTTTCAGCAGTATAGTTTAGAAATCTAAGACACATAACAATATACATCTCATGTGTTTTATTTCTAAAGTTTGAATATTCATGTCTTATGTGTGTTGAGAAAACAGAAACAAGGAATATATATTGTTGATTCTTCAAAGAGATGCAGAAGTATCAGGTTTATGTATATCACTTTTTATGGACATTGAGATTATTGAATGGAGTCCTTTAGTGGGGGTACTTCCAAGTGAACAAAAAAAACCCTCAAATGTGATAGAATTTTAGGTAACTGTAGTCTTTTTTTCTCTCATAACTTGCAGTTAGTTTTGAAAAAACTTACATTTAATACACTATTTCACCTGAGCAGAATCCAGTAAAAAGCAGATAAAATTTATCAAAATTAAGGCATATAAATGAAAGAATATTTTTAATTTAGAATCTTCATATGCCCATGCTTCACACACTGGTGAATTACAGTGGATGGATACAGGCTCTTCAGGGATATCAGGTTGGGTGAAGCCACAAGGAAATCTCACATTGACCAGTCCTGGTTTTCTTGGAGAATTTTTACCACCTTGAAAATTGTTAAAGCAGTTACATATCAATGCACAAGCAATCTATGATTGCATTGATGACTATTTCCCAACAAATTTGCTGACAAGGAAAGGTTGCCACCTGAACTTGTTATTTAAAAATGAGGAAGAATGATCTGTGGATAGAAATCTAGAGGCAGTCTTTGCAGTGACCATGAGAAGGTGGAGGTCATGATACTAAGAGGTGGAAACACTACAAATTGCAGGGCCAGAACACTGGATTTTGGGAATGCAAACTTTAACCTTGTATTAGTTTTGTGTGGCAAAGTTTTCAGGGATAGGAAAATTGAATGACTTCTCTATATGTTAAACAGAGTCAACCTTTCACTATGTGAGAGAAATATCCCTGCTGACACCAAGGTAACAAAAAAAAAGAGGTGAAGGAGGTGGTCCTTGTGCCAGAGCAGAGTTTCCACTCCAGCTTGTGATAAGACACAGTGATGCAGCTGTTCCCCTGCAGGGACCCATGTTGGAGCAGATCATGAAGAACAGTACACTGTAGAAAAGGATGGTCTCACTTTTGGAGTTAAGTCTCATGCTAGAGAAAATCAATGTTCCTTCCTATTANCACCTGTGGGAGAGAGGAGAGAACATCAGGCTGTGGTTTCCCAGATTTTGTCATTTGTTTTAAAAATATTGATGTGTTTGACCAGGTGAGTTGCTTATTTTGTTGTTGTTGTGTGTGTGTGTGTGTGTGTGTGTGTGTGTGTTTTCCCCTCCTTCTAAAAAGGAAACAAATTTTTGAAGAATATTATTTTTAAAGCTTTTATCTGTACTAGCTGCAGAATCATCTTATAATAATTTCTCATGGAAAAATCAGAAAAAAAGGTGGCATAAACAAATTCTGAACTAAATAGAGCCTTCAAATTATTAACTGGATGAAAGGGGAGTGGAATAGGGAGTTATTTTATGAGAACACCAAAGTATAATGTTAAATAGGGAATTGCTTTTATTCTCTCTATTAAGCATGTAATACATGAAAGGAATTAAAAGAATGAATCATGAAGTTTCTCAAAATTGGGTTATTCACTTTGGGAGAAATTTATTTTTATTCCTTAATAATACAATTGCTATATTTCAATGCATTTTGGATGAAAATTAGGGTACTTAGCAACTACGCAACCTGATTTGAGGTTTTTCCCTTTATTTTATTTTTTTTCCTCTGTGAGCCAGATGAAATAATTTAATTCCTGGGCTTCCTGTAAAATCACTTTTATAATTTTCCTATCGTTTCCTAAATTTCACCATACAGTGTTGAAATTATTGTTCCCTTGATAGATAAAGAAAATTTTGAATAGGTTGTTTTTTTGGTTTTTTTTTTTTTTTTTTTTTTTTTTTTTTTTTTTTTTTTTTTTTTTTTTTTTTTGTTTTTTTTTTTTTTTTACAATTTACACACATTATCTAAATCTCTACTTTCTTGCTAGGTAGACTGTATGATGGGAAAAGCACACACCTCTGAAGGTAGGGTCAATATAATTTATTTAACTTTAGTTTTTAAATAGTTTTATATTTCTAAAATTACACTTTACTATCCATTGCATTTCTGATATACATTAATAGAAAGAAATAGTTAATTTGTGTGTGAGAAGGTGACCTATACCCAAAAAGCACAGCTTTTTTTAATAAGTATAAAATTCACTCCATATGTATATTTGCCAAATGGAGATAAACATAGTCTAACAGGAAGTAGGGACAGTGGCAGAAAGGGAAGCAATAAAAAGAACAAAACTGCAGAGACCTCTAAAATAATTACTCTTTGTCAATGAAATTCCTCCTCAAGAAATCAAAATCACCTTGGGAAGTTATGGAAGTTTATGTTAAAGTAACAACAGTGCCCCAGGACACACCACTGTATGTAATAACACGATATAGCTTCAGGATCAGCAAGGAGCAAAGACAAATGTAATGTTCTAATGACAAAGGTCAGTCAAGAGCTAAGGGCCTGGAGTGAAATGCAACCCCTTTGGGTAGAAGACAATGGCTGGAGATTACAGAGGTGTGCACTTGCTGCTCCTTTTGTACAATGTCGTGATTCTTCCAGCAATTTGATCCAGGTTTACACAATTGCAGTACATCAGAGATGACCTGGAACACTGGTAACCAAACTTCTGGCAGGGGCAGCACTTGTAGAACAAGATTACAGAGAAAGACCATTAGAGCCTGGCTGGAACTATCAGAGCATGTTGGCACACATGGGGTTCTGATATAATCTCCATTAGGATTGAAAATTGTGTAAAATACAGGAGTAGGCATTCCAGTGTCCTTTGACATCCTGGAGCAAATAAGATTCTATTGGATTGAAAAAAAATTGCCTGTGCTTATTTGATAATTGCTTTTTTCTTGTTGTTTTATTAGAGTGTTAGTTTGCTACTGGAGTAGAAAAAAGGCTTCAGTTTGCTACTAATTATTATCCCCCTATGCCACTGCTTTGTCCTGGGACAGCCAAGACAATTCTGTGAATTTGACAGGTATAATGGAGGAATGTTGGAGGAGGTCCAGATGAGTGACACAAAGATTATAAGAGGGCTGGAGCACCTCTAACATGAAGACAGGCTAAGAGAGCTGAGATTGTTCAGCCTGGTGAAGAAAAATGACTAGGAATTCCTTCCTTAAGGGGGTTTACAGGAGAAGAAGAGAAGGATTTTTACAAAGACAGAGAGAGGACCAAGTGAGAGATAGTAGGTTTAAAACAGGTATTAGGAAGGAATTCTTTACTGTGACGGTAGTGAGACACTTGAACATGTTGCCCAGGGATTTTGTGAAGGCCCCACTCCTGGAAGTGTTTAAGGCCAGGTTGGCTCTAAGCAACATGGTCTAGTGAAAGGTGTTCTTGTCCGTGTCTGTGGGGTTGGAACTAGATGATTTTCAAAGTCTCTTCTAACCCATACCATTCTATGATTCTATGATATGACTTGAGGACTGTATGCCTAAACCATTCAGGAGGGGCACATGAAATTTAAGCCAAGAACTTAAGATGTGCAGGCTAGAAGAATGGACTGTGAGGTAAATTGAGAACTGTCTGAATGGAATGCCTCAGAGGGTTGTGATCAGCTATAGAGTCTAGTTGCAGTGTTGTTAATAATTAGGTGCTCTCCAAGGGTCAATATTGGGTCCAGTCTTCTTTAATTTATTCATCAGTGACTTGCATAAAGGGACCTCAGCAAGTTTTGGGGTGACCCGAAATTGGCAGGAGTGGCCAATACCCCAGAGTGCTGTATCACTCTGTAGAAGGATCTTGACAGGCTTGGCGAGATGGAACAGAGCAAGGCCTTCAGAAACTCAATGAAGGGAAGTGCAGGGTCCTGCACCTGGGGAGAAATTACCTCATGCCCTGGTCCTGGCTGAGGGCTGACCTGCTGGAAAGCAGTTCTCCAGAGAAGGACCTGGGGGTCCTGGTGGACAACAATCTGTCCATGAAGCAGCAGTGTGTCCTGGCAGCCAAGAAGGCTGCTTGTATCATGAGGTGTACTAGGAAGAGCACTGTCAGCAGGTCAAGGGAGCTGATCCTACCCCTCTGCTCAGTCCTCATGGGCCTACATCTGGAGCATTGTGAAGAGTTCTGGGCTCCTCACCACAAAAGAGGCATGGAGCTCCTGGATGAGGTCCTGCAGAGGCTATGAATGTCATGAAGATGTTCAACCGTCTCTCTTATTAGAGAGTTGGGCCTGTTCAGACTTGAGAAGATTTGAGACAAGGTCTTGTCAATGTGTGCAAGTATCTGAAGGAAGGATTCAAGAGGATGGACCCAGGCTCTTCTTGGGAATAAGGTGTAATGGGCAGAAACTGGAACACAGAAAATTCTGCATGATAACTTTACTGTGAGGATGTCAGAGCACTTGAACAGTCTGCCCAGGGAGGTCGTGGAGTCTCTTTCTCTGGAGACATTCAAAAAATAGCTGGATACAAACCCTGAGTGATGCGCTCCAGGGACACTGCTTGACAAGGTGGGGCTGGACTAAACGACCTACAAAGGACCCTTTCACCCTTTACCGTTTCTGTGATTCTGTGATGTTATGGGGGATTTTAAAAGGCATTTTACAGCCTTAGATAATTGAGTTCAGACTAAAGAACCTAAGTGTGACTCACAACAAGTACAGTGGCTGAGAGTAAGCATTCTTGGATAGATTGCCCCATTGTTAACCTGACTAGAATAAGACAAAGAAAAAAGAAAAGAAGCATACTCTTAATTCTATCTCTGGTTTTAATAAGAAAAACAAATAAACAAACAAAAATGACAAAACTTTGCTTGGAAATAAATCTGATAGTTATTAAGGGGTCCTAATCTTCCTCAGGTTGCTCAGTGTCATATCAAGCCTTTCTTATTAGTTGAAAGAAGAAAATTACAAGCAAAGATGGGATATAATCAATATTAAGCAGAACAGAGTGAAGAGTATAAAAAATAGGGATACATTTAGTCCCTCATTAACTTTGATTGTGAGAATGTGCTTGAAGAAAAGAAGATTTCAAAAGGCATTTTGTTGTGTTCATAACAAAACATAAGAGTAGATTTTAGTCTGATTTTCTTCCTTGTAGCATTTTAACTCACTGACTTTCATCAGGAACTTTGCTATTTATTTTGAGAGAGATATGCAATAAGTAAAAATAGTCCTTTATTCAAGGAGGGTGATTATTTGCAATTCTTTTGGACACAGATATATACTTTATATAGCATACAGTGAAGCCAGAAGCAAAACCTTATCTACAGGAATTAAAACTGCTGCTTGTGAAAAAACAGACTTTATTTAAAGAAAACTGTGACAAATGTCTGACCCCACAACAGCACAGGACAACAACACTATTTGGTGCCCTGCATTTCTGGAAAGAGGGAGTGGGGGAGTGAAGGAGAAGGTGCTGTTGTTCACAATCATAAAAGTATCTGTAAGTCAAAGAAAAACTAAAAAGCCTACTGAGTATCTGAAAAGTATTAGAATAATGCCTTCCAACGTCTAGTTGCAGAACAGGGAAGTACAATAGCTTCCTGATGTTTGCTGTTATTCACAAGGATCAGAGATAACCAATACTGATCTCATGAACTTACTTGATTTTACATCATTCAAATATATTATTTTATCATCTCATGAACTTACTTGGTATTACATCATTCAAATATATTATTTTAGCAAATAAGTAATACTCTCCTTCAAACTCAGCAGTAGACCACTAAAATTCATTCATTAAGCAAAAAGACTAGTTCAAACTCACCTTTTTCCTAATGTTTCAAACATTTCATTTAATGTGAAATGTCTGCTTTTTATCCAGCTGCCCTGAGGTTTTCTCTAAAATCATTATTCATCCATTGCTGACTACTTCTTTAGCCTTCTGCTCTTCATTTTTGCCCAAGTTCCTGTCTTTTGTTTTATGTGTATATCTTCATAACAAAAAACATGTTTTGCTCCATGTTCAGCCCATGCAGCTTGATTTTCTCGTATTCTTTTTCTCTGTCCCTCAAGTTTATCATTGTTCCTCTACTGTTTCCAAGTAGCAGTGAATGACAGAAAGGTAAGAAAAAATTGAAAGAAGAAAATTGTTTTTCTCATTTTCACATTTTTCCACTTACATAATAAGGAAAAAAGATGATCATTTTTCTATATGATGTACATAACTAATTTTTGAAATTTATCAAAACATGACTAAAGTCACACATACAAATACACACATACATATATACATATGAACATACATGTACATATCTATACATACATAAACACACACATATATTTGTAAATTTTTCAAAATATAGGAACATTATGTCTCTAGTCACAGAATTGAAAATATAAACACATGTATCTTTATACTGCATTTTGCATGCAAAATGCTGTTTTTGCAATAGTTCTCCCATGTAGAATCTTGTGTGTTGAAAGCATACATCAGTGCCCAATGATTAACTTATAGCATAAGATTTTAAACAATACTTTAATAATTTCTCTTAAATAGCTTAATTCCAATCTCTTTAAAAGGTAATTTTTTACACTGTCTAATATAAGAAAATTTCCAGGCATCTCAAGGGCAGTGAAAGGTGATGTTTAAAGATATTTAAATATTTTTATGTCAAATTTTTAGCAGCCCTTAATTTTGTGTGTGTGCGTGCTGGTTTTGTGTGGCTTTTCTTCACAATGGCTGTTATGGGGCTGTGTTATGGATTTGTGCTGAGCACAGGATTGATAATAAGTATATGTTTCTGCTGTTGCTGAAAAGTGTTTCTGTGCTTTTTGTACTCCCACATTGGCAAGGAGGTTGGGAGTGCGTGGAAGGCTGGGAGCCATGACAGGTGACCCAAGCTGACCAAGGGGATATTTCAGACCATATGTCAACATGCTCAGTATACGAATTTGTATATAGAAGGAGGAAGGAGGGACATTTGGAGCTGTGGTGTTGGTCTTCCTTAGTCACCATTACAGTTGATGGACCCCTGCTCTCCTGGGGATGACTAAACACCTGCCTGCATGTGGGAAACAGTGATTTTAATTCTGTTTTGCTTGCTTGTGTAAGCAGCTTTTGCCTTCCCTATTAAAAACTCCTTGAACTCAACTCACAAGTTTTCTACCTTTTATTCTTCCAATTCTCTCCCTGATCCCACTGGCAGGGGAATGAGCAAGTGGCTCTGTGGGGATTGACTGCTGGCTGTCGTGGCTTAAACCATGACAAAACAAGCAACTTCAGGTAAGTAATCACACATCACAAAGCTACATGGGTATACTTTCCATGACTGATAAACAAAGCAGTTCAGCTTGTAAACATCAAAAGACGTCTACATATCCCCTCAAGCACTAAGCCCTGGAGGGAAAATATGCATTTTTCTTTTCTCCTGATTCGCCTTCTGGTATTTCTTCAGTTTATCCTTAGTTACCTGAGGATTTAACATAATGTTCTTACACTAAAAAGAAAGAAATGTAGCAGGTTGTCTTATTAGAAACTAGAATTCACATGCTATGGCTTGATGGGAGCTACAGTAACAGTGTTAGGCATTATGCCTGTGTTTCACATACAATTTATTTTTATTTTATAATGGTAGTTATTAATTCTATTGAATTGTTGCATGTTCATGGAGAAGCAGGGCTGGGATGGAGGGAATTAAATGGTGAGATTGTACATAACATACACTCAGTGAAAAAAATTAATAATTTCATAAATTTCATAATATTCATAATTTTCATGACGGTCATATTTCCAACTTCTTCAGATGCATTTCTATTTTTTGGTCCCAGTAAAATAACAGTAAATGATTGATTGATTTTAACTTATCTTACTTAATATAGTAATGGAAACCTTGATAGAAATGGTCAAGAAATTCTAAAAATAGGTTGAGACAGTAAATAATAACACATCATGTTGTATGCAGATGATATGTTGCTGGTATTGATAGCAAAGTCGATTATTAGCCTAGTCAGAACAGTATATTCAATATAAATCCTGATTGTCCTGAAAATCAATTTGGACAAATCTATATTCAAGTTGACACTCATGTGAAGCATAAAATTTGAGTGGTTTGCATTTTTGGATTTTAAATGGAGTACATGACAAAACAAATGTAAATATGGAAGGGCTTTTTATTTTGCTTTATTTAGCAAAGTTTCACTGCTTACAAAGCCTTTCTCTGCCTTCAAGAAAAGATACAAAGAGAGTGCTGAAAAGGGAATGACACAAAATCAAGTTTCTTACAGTTACTGGTGCAGGAAAGATTGATGCAGTTTGCAAAGTCACCTTCACATGATTTTATATTTGTCATGGTTGCCTTGTCTAGTCTGCTTCTCAAAAATTGTTGAAGATTATTAAAGATCTTATCTGAGAAAAGGAAAGTGGTCTCTGTTCACTCTTAGATAACTTTAGAGATGGGCTGTCCCTTTTTAAGCGATCTCACTGGGCATTTGTGCCTCAGGGCAAAATATGTCACCTTCATACTTCTCTATATAAATCACTCTATGCTTATAATACACACTCTGAATTCCAAATGGATCATCATCCTCTCTAAAATTAGTAACAACATATTTAGTAACTAATGAAAAATATGTAAAATGTACAGAAAAAAAAAGTGCAGAAAGAAAAGCACAGCTTTTGAGTACTCAAAGCTCATTTGATCCATTGTGCAATGGGTGAATTTTTTCCTGTTTCCAGCTAAAGTTGTGGAAGAGAATGCCTTTGAGTTTGTTTAAATCTACCAAAGTGTCAAAAGGGAAAATATTACATCTGGTAGTAGTCTAGCTAGTGGTTTGCTCGGCAAATCTATATGTATCTCAAATTAATGAGTATGGTTTTGCTGAATGAGTTAGACAGAACAGCAACTGAGCTCTAAAATTCTGCTTTTCTCTTTCATAAAACCTTCCACACTCGTTACCCTGAGAGAGGTCACCTGTGCTTGAGATTAATATCCATTCTGGTGCAAAACACTTGTCTCTGAATATCTACTGGATACCATGCAGAACTAAAATGAGCAGTGCCACTGTGTACCTGAAACAGGAGCATGTGTTGGAACAGGCCAGAGTGTGAAAATGTGCTGTGTGCCTTCAGTGTATTGTAGAGTGGTTGAAGATTATGGAGGTGAAAACAGCCAAATGCATCATAGGAACCTACTGTCATTTCAGATGAGCCTTTCTTTGATCTCTGTTTTCAATCTTGGTCTTACCTTCCAGCTTAACAGCTAAACAAGACAAAACTTGTTCTAGGCAGAAATCTACAGATTGAGTAGTATCAGTATTGTGGTTTAAACCAAGCTGGAAATCAAGCTTTATGCAGCCACTCCCTTTCCCCTACCCAAGTTGAGATAAGGAAAACTTTATTTGAAGCAATGTGATAAGAAAACAAACAGTAACAGCAACAATGGTATTAACAAATGTATACAAAACCAGAGTTATTATATGTAAAATTCTCACAGAGTCTGACTGACCCAATGTAAGCAGGTGCCATGTGGCTGGCTCCCTAGACAAAGAAGAAAATCGCAGACAAACCCATTTGCATACACATTTTTCCCACATCCCTAAGACAAAGCCTACCACTTTGTTCACCATTTACTCCCCTGGAAAGAAAGAACAAAAATGGTGGTAGAGGATCTGCACATCCCCTTTTTCTGCCACTTGAAGCCACAGACCCCTCTTCATGGAAGGGATAATCCCTTATTTGTGCTCCTACAGCAATGATGCAAGTGGTATAGAACACCCACACAGCTTTATCCTTCAGTGGGGTCTGCCAGATATCAGCTGCATAATTTAATAGATTCTGGCAGAATGAAGACTGGGCAGTATTTCCTGCAGGAATGTCACAAATTCTAGACTATCTGCTAGTTAGATTTTGTTGTAGATTTTTAAAACATAATATAATATTTCCAGGTAAAATTTTATTGCCTGACTTTGTTTTCTTCATGCAGATTATTGTTTTATTATTTTAATTTCTTATTTTGAGAGGATATTATTTTTATCATGGCCTATTATTTCCTTGAAAGGTACTAAACTAGATCCTACAAGCAATGTAAGATGTAATAAATTAGCAGTGCTGTGTGAAAAAAGGAAATCTGACAATTGGAATTGGTTTTTTTTGTTGTTGTTGTTGTTGTTTTTTTTTTCTTTGTTTTTTTTTTTGTTTGTTTGGGGGTTTTTTTTGTTTTGTTTTTTGTTTTTTTCCTTCTTCAGTTTCTTTTTCTGATCTTGTGCGTAGAATGAAAAATTTAATTTAGGAAAGTGCACATTAAGATAACACATTCTCCAATGCACCAAACGGTCTAAAAGGTCAGTCCTAAGAGTCTTTACATATTTGTTAGCTTATAAAGGCAAGTCTACCAAATATCCTTCTTATTTTACTTTTTTTTTTTTAACTTTTCAGATGTAGAATGGTGAGTTTGAATCTCAGAACATTAATCAATGGGGCTGCAAAATATATGTACTCTGACTTGTTACAAAGATACTCAGCCTGTATGTCTGTCCGGTCTGTATTAGAAAAACTGGAACTAGATTAATGCTGACATAGCTGTGATAAATCAGTTAGCTCCACTGCTAAGATAAATTGACAGTGGTATAAATAGCCTTTAAAAATTCTATGTATCCTTCAGACCTTATCCAATAAATAAAACTTCAGTAAAAATGTGTGCTTACTCTTTGCGGGAAGGGAAGGGAAGGGAA
>WEIU01024054.1:14575-37803 GCA_013389925.1 Aegithalos caudatus
TTTTTGGAGGGGGAGCCAGGCTCCAGCTGCTTCACCTGTGCAATCTCCTCATGCAGGTGCCTTGTGTAAGGTACTCCCAACAGCATGGCCTGTCCCAGCCCCCAGGAAAGGAGTGGATTTTTCAGGAATGCCAAGGCTCCAGCCAGCTCCTCCTGCCAGGAGTGGCTGTGGATGTAACTCCTTGCTTGAACTGCTGTATGTGATGTACATATGTACGTGTGTATATAAAGCAGTGTTTAATTAAAGGTGATTGATTGCTAATTGCTCGTGCACTGGACTCACTCCCAACGCCATCATTTCGCAGCTTTCGATTTTTTTAAGGGTTTTCTTTTCAGTTTTTTAGTGGTTTTTATTTTCCTAAATTAAAGTGGTTTTGGCATTTGAAGAATTATGGAATGGTTTGGGATGAGAGGACACCTCCCACTGTCCCAGGTTTCTGGTTTTGGCATTTGAAGAATTATGGAATGGTTTGGGATGGGAGGACCTTAAATCCCATCCTGCCACAGGCAGGGACACCTCTCCCTGTCCCAGGTTTCTGGTTTTGGCATTTGAAGAATTATGGAATGGTTTGGGATGGGAGGACACCTCCCACTGTCCCAGGTTTCTGGTTTTGGCATTTGAAGAATTATGGAATGGTTTGGGATGACCTTAAATCCCATCCTTCCACAGGCAGGGACACCTCCCACTGTCCCAGGTTTCTCCAGCCTGGCCTTGGACACTTCCAGGGATGAGGCAGCCACGGATTCTTTGGGAAATTTCCATTTTTCCAAGCAGCAGCTCTTCCCTGCTATAAAATATCTCCACAAACTCCTGTAGAAAAGAGCCTGCAGTTGTTGAATTGCCATTTTTCTCCCTCAAGGTGAGTTTGGATCGGGTCAACGCAGCTGAATTCTGGGTTTAGCTCATCCCTGGAATTCAGGGATCCCTTCCTGCCTCAAATCCCACAGCTGGGATCTATTCTGTGTTCCTGTAATGAAATTAAACCTAATTCCAGAGCAGGCTGGAGCACCCTGGCACAGGGGGAGGTGTCCCTGCCCACGGAATGAGGTTTTTAAGATCCTGCCATCCCAACCCTAGCAGAGATTCCAGTTCTATTCCAATCCCACTCTGCTGTAATTCTTCTCCAGCTCCACAGGATGCCACTGTTCCTCTCCTGGACCTGCCTGGAATAAATCACCAGGAATAAAACAACCACAGGACTGCAAAACCCATTTACAGCAAAAAAAAAACCCCAAACCCTAAAACCCCTCAATCTGTCCTTGCTGGAGCCCCTCCCACCATGAGAGCATCTCCGGAGGAAATGAGCAGCAGAGAATTCCAGGAGGGAGCAGATTTGGGCAGGAATCTCCTCGGTTTGTGTCACAGCAGGCCTGGCAGCTTGGAAATCATCACATTCTGGCCTGGCAGGTTTGGTAGAACAGAGCTCAGTCTCTTCTGAATTAATGGATTTTAAAAATTCAACATCACGTTTGTTGGGTTTGATCATTCCCAATCTCCGTTTTGGCTACTTAGAGGGAAAAAAAAATTCCTATTTTAAGGAATTTTAACTAGGATAGCACCTGATTTTTAGCAAAAAAAGCTTTAAAATACAATTTAACTCAAGGTCTGATGAACTCCCTCCTTATCATATCCCCTGCAGCTGTAACTTTCTGTTTTCTCTACTGAAAGAAAAACAAAAAACAGTCAAATGAGCAGAAACTTTGTTAAAAATATTTATTTAAAAAAATACAATTGTTTTGCATGTCTGGTTGCACATAACTATTAACATATGATTGACTTGAATAATTTGCTACAATGCTTTTTTTAAAGCCAGCTTGCATTATACAAAGCAAAATCCCTCTGTCAGTTCTTACATAAAATAGTTTTCTTTTAACTATTCCCACCCCATTATTTTTTTTTTTTAAAAAAAGATTGCAATACATTGATTTTTTTTTTTTTTTTTTTTTTTTTTTTTTTTTTTTTTTGCACAAAAAAATCGAAGCAATAGAAAAAAGTCACCTGATTTCTCAGGAAAGACCTTCATGATGTTTGAATAACAATTCCCAAAGAGCCACTGCCAAAGCAACATTTGTCACTTTGAAGTGTCAGGACAGTGCAAAGGAAAAGTTTTGCATCTTAAAAAACTTTGCCTCTCAAATTGGTATTCAAACCTGAAATGTGCTCAAACAACTCCATCCCTGCCCTAATCCAGTTGCTCAGACTTTGAATTTTCAGGATGATTTACCACGCTGAAGGTCTTCCTAAATGTTATCTCGGAAGGTTAAACAAAAGCAAAATTTAGTTAACACTGAACAATTACTGAAAACTTTGGCTATTTATGTACTTGCATTACATACCAGCATTTTTTTTTTGTTGTTTTTTTTGTTTTTTTTTTTTTTCTTAAACACAATGGCATTAAGATACTCTAATAAGGTATTTAAAAATAAAAAGTTAGACTGAGAAGCAATTCTGTCCCAGGCAGGGTCACCCAGCTGGAACAAGGTGTGACTTTTACAGTTGTCTTGTCCAGAAAAGTCTCCAGTGTAGGAAGTTTCAGACACTCACTACAACAAAAACTTTGCCTCTTGAACTTGTACTATATATATATATATTTATAGAGAAAAGAAAAATGCAACTCTGTTCTGGAAAGAGCCACTGGAAATGTTCCCCCTCGGCTGCTTTCAGGGGGAGTTTTCACCACTGATTGCTCTGAAAAATCCCAGCAAGGTAAAAACTGGGATGGTAAAAACTCCAGCCCAGAGCTCCAGAGGGAGGGATCTGCTCCCAGCTCCTAAAAAAAAAACTGCCAAGAACCCAGCTCAGCCTGAAAATTCCAGCAAGGAATCCACCCTTGAGTCACCTACAGAAACAGATGTGCACTCCAGGGATGAACAGGACAACACTGGCACAGGGCAGCACAGCTGGATGGGCAGCTGGAGTGGCTAAAAATTGATTTAAATTGATTTATATCCATTTCAAACCCTCCAAGACACACAAAAAAACCTGCCCAGCCCAGGGAAGTTGGAGCAGCTCCTGCTGGATGTGTGCTGATTCCCAGGATTTTGGCCTCCCAGAATTCCTGCTGGTGAAGGATTCACCCCCAGATTAATTCCAGCTGCCCTGATCTCCTTTAGGGGACACGACTGCTGTGTTTCCCTAGAATTTTTCCCTTTTTTTTTTATTATTCCAAATCAACTTCTCAGCTCTAAAAACAGAGGGGAATAAGCATTAAATGTGCTACTGTACCCATCACAAAGCACTGTGACGTACATAAGGCCATCTGGTAACACTGCAACAGGCTACAAAACAAGTTGGAAAAGGGAATTTTAGGATCTTTTTCGAAGCTACAAAGAAGAAATCTCAACCCTGTCCACAGAGAATGAAACGTTTCAAAAGTATATTTTATATAGAAAAACTCTGTGCAACTGAACAACAGCAGAACAACAACAAGGAGGAAAAAAAAGAAAAGTCAACACAATGCTAGGAAGCAGTTTCAAAGCTTGGAGGGGTTAGGACATGCTAGGGGAAAAATAAAAATAAAAACAAGCCCAAAACACATCCCAAGGAGCTGAAAGCAAAGCCAGGGATTGGAAAATTGGGAACCCCCCCAGCCCAGCACACTCCAGGAACCGTGCACAGGCCACCCTCAGAGCCCTCCTGTGCTCCAAAAAACACAGAAAATAACCCCAAAGGAAAGGAAAATAAAATAACAACAGCTTCCAGTTATTGGTACAGCACTGCTGCAACGGGCTCTGGAATCAGCTCCAGCCTCTCCTGTCTCCACTCAGATCCCTGCTTTCCAAAGGCTCAGGATTTTCCTGTTCCAGCCCTGCTTTGAGATGAAAACCTCCTGCAACACCACCTCAGCAGAGAAATCTTTGACATCAAGCCCAAACTCCTGTTCCATGCACACAAAACTACTCAAAAACACATTTAAGACACTTTTTTTTGTTTTGTTTTTGTTTTGTTTTAGGAGATGTGGCATCCAACACCATCAAAAAAAAAATAACCTTTGGCAACTCACGAGTGCACGCTGGGGCAGGGTTGATTTGAGTGCTAAAAGGGAAGGAAATGCCCCCCAAAAAAAAACCTCCCAAGGGAGTGCAAAATATCTCAAAGTGGCTACTGCAGAGTGCAGAATCTGCTCAGAGGGAGGATGGGGATATTTTTTATATGGATTTTTGGGAACACACCCTGCCAGGCATGACCCACGTGTGCTCCAGGCAGAGCTGTTCCAGCCAGGAGGAATCTAAAAAAAAAAAAATAAAATACAAATTTTCAGCTCTGAGTGTGCTTCTCATCAGAGCCTGGAAGAGCTCCACAAGCAAAATCTGCTGCTTTTGTTGGGAGGGGGGAACAAAATTCAATTCTTGCCAGTTTTAGGGTGGTTTTGTTCCAAAATATTTTATAGGAAGCAGACATTTTGCTGCTCCCAAGAGGGAAATCTTGGAATATCCAGGGAGAAACAGGGCCCTGCCCACCTGTGGTCAAAGAGAAAAACAATCTGCAGGGAACACTGATCCCTGTTTGTTCCTGGCATAAAAATGGGAATAAAATCCCTCAGTTTGGGATCCACTGACAGCAAACCCAAGATTTCACCTTTCTGCTGGAGAAGGCTCTGAGTCCATCAGGGAATGGGCAGCACTGCCCTCCTGGCTCCTCTGTTTTCCCCTCCTGGCTCCTCTGTTTTCCCCTCCTGACTAAAATCAGGCTCTGGAGGAAGATTTGGTTTTTTTTCTAAGGATTTCTCCCTGTCCAGAGCCACCTCTCCCCTCCCAGTGGAAATCCTTGCCCAAAAATGCCCCAGGGATGAACAGGACAACACTGGCACAGGGCAGCACAGCTGGATGGGCAGCTGGAGTGGCTAAAAATTGATTTAAATTGATTTATATCCATTTCAAACCCTCCAAGACACAAAAAACCTGCCCAGCCCAGGGAAGATGGAGCAGCTCCTGCTGGATGTGTGCTGATTCCCAGGATTTTGGCCTCCCAGAATTCCTGCTGGTGAAGGATTCACCCCCAGATTAATTCCAGATCTCCTGATCTCCTTTAGGGGACACGACTGCTGTGTTTCCCTAGAATTTTTCCCTTTTTTTTATTATTCCAAATCAACTTCCCAGCTCTAAAAACAGAGGGGAATAAGCATTCCCCAAGGCAATGGGATACCCTGGACATGAAACTGTCCCTGCATTTTATCCCAAAATCTTCCCCTGCCAGCTCTGATTCCAGCAGCTCCAGCCTGTCCCACTCCCCTGGATCAGCTCACGCTCAACTCAAAGCAGGCCACTGCTAATTGCTGCTTAATTAACTCCAAATCAACCCACAAATGCCTCTGTTTAGGCAGCACAAGGCTCATCAAACATCCTGGAGAGCTCCTGAGTGAATCCTCAGGGATTTGGGGGCTCCCCTGCCACGTGGGAGACCCTCAGGGGCTGCTGGCAAACCCCACTCTGGGATTTGAACACAAAACCACCCCAGAGGACAAAAGGTCTCTTTTTTTCCCCCCCCATTTCTACTCTTCCAGATCCAGATTCCATTCCTCACACAGAGCTGAAGGGAGGAAGCACAAAATGGTCACCCAAAACTCCAAGGTTTTTAAATACCTGTGGATTTTAACAACATTCCCTGGCCCAGTGCTGAGGCTGATCCCCTGAGCTGACAATTCCAAGACAACTTCTTGATACAACACAGAGATGGACTGGAAACAAATCTGCCTTAAAAATGGGAGAGGTGAAACTGCAGAGCACATCCAAAACTGCCATAAAACAGGAGAAAAAAGGGATAACTGCAAGATAAATGAAAAAAAACAAAACACAGGGAGACAAGAGAGGGGCAGGGCTGCAGGCTCTGATCTCAGCTCCCATCCCAGCTGCAATCCCCAGGGAATCCCACGGGGCTGGGGGAAGCTGGAGATGGGCAATCTGCACCTCAGCAGCCTCACTGCTCTTAAAATGAACATTAGAAACCTGAAATAATCTATTTGTGACACAGCTGAGGTTTGAAAACGCATCAGAGGGAGAAATGATCCCAACCAAAGCCTTTCTGTTCTCACACCACTCCATTATCCCAAAGGATGCTCCAAGTGACAACAAGGAATTGTCCAGCTCCAGGAATTTGATCCCTTCCTGACCCATCTCAAAACAGGGCTTGGATGTGCCAAAATCAGGGCACAGGAATTGCATCCCCTGCTGAGGACAGGTCTGAAGCAAAGCTCTAAACCTAAAGCTGCTGCTGGAAAAACCCCAAATTTCCTCCATGCCCCCCTTTTTACCAGGACCACCTTCCCAGGAAAGACAGAACACCCAGAGTTCCATAACCATGGGCTTTTTCCTGCTCCTGCCAGGAGCCCTGCAAACCCAGGATCCCAAACAGAGCCAGGCACCAGCAGCTCCCCTTGGAAAACAAAAAGAGATTCCCAGAAGCAGGAGAGGAGTTCAGCTTCCATGCCCCCTGACCCCAGTGCCCTGGGCTCCATGGAAGGTGTGACCACAGCAGGGATTCCATTCCCATCTCCAGGAGCTGGCATCTTGTTTGTGTCCCACCAAACTCTTCTGTTCTATGCCAAATGTTCTGAACCTTCCATGGAACCCAGCACAGCCAGGAAAAAGAAAAAAAAAACCAACAAACTGATGCAAAAATTGCCAAGCATTCCACAAAACCAAGGCTACTCCAGCAACAGCAACCTAAGAAAAAGTTTCTGTAAATGCTGCATTATTTTTATTTTTATATATTTATATTTTTTTTTTTTTTTTTTTTTATCACCACGGTACAGAACTAAAACAGAATCTACTCTAAACCCCACCTGCCCTATGCTAAATTACAAATTGTGAGGAGCTGCCCAGAGCAGCCCCTGCAGTGACCTAAAGAACCAGCAGCTCACAGAACTGAGCCCCCAGGGAGGCTCTGCCTGCCAGGAATAGGATCCCAGGAAAAGCTGGCACTTCCCTGTCACTCAGTGTGGCTGATGAGGCAGCACATGTACAAGGAAAGATTCCCTTAAGTGACCTGAAAATTGGATAAAAGGCAGCAAAAGCTGCTCCTCTCCCACCTCCTCTCCCTTTCCCAGCTGCCTCCTGAGCTCACCCATCCCATGTGGACTCAGATTTATTATTATTTTTTTTTTCCTCAAGAAGCCAAAACAATCCCATTTCCACTCTGCCTGCTGGATTTCCACAGGAGCTCCCAAAGGAAAACCTGCAGAGCAATCTTGGGAAGCTTCTTGAAGAGCAGCAGGAGCCCAAAAATTGCATTTTTTTTTGGGCCTGACTCTCTGCCCAAAGCGTTAAAAGCTCACAAAGAATTAAGTGCACAAATTTTTCAACAGCTAAACTTGGCTTTTTCTCCACAAGGGGAACAAGGGGGAAGGGAAGCAATTAAATTGCAAGTTTTTTAGTGCTCATTCATGAATTTTCAATTCCAATCCCAGCCTGCAAATGTCTCTCTCTCAAAAGTCCACGTTGTTTGGTAGGCATAAAATTGGCCAACCTGAACCCAACCAAAAGTGCTGCTATTTATACATAGCTACAGGAATTTCCCAGAGCAGGCTCCAAACATGCAGACCAATAATAAAAAAAAAATAATAATAATAATTCCAGATGCCTGCTCTTCATGATCACCTGCAGCTTTGCTTCTGCATTTCAAAAATAAAAATTAAAAAAAAGAGAAAAAATGTCAATATTGCACATTTTAAGAGCTGCTGGTGCAGGAATTTCCTCCTGCATCTGCTGATGTCTAAATGTGAAGCTTTTTTTTTTTTTTTTTTGCCTCTGACAGGAGCCAACAGGAAGACAGGAGCTCACTCCCTGCTTCTCCACCTGAAAAAGGAATTTTTATTTTTTTTTTTTTGTCCTCTCACTTTTTCCCCTGGGCAGGTGAACAATGCCCCCCCCCCCCAAAAAAAAAAAAAAATCAACTCTGTTCCACCCACCTGTCCCAGGTGTCACTTCAGGAACACACAAAAGTGGTTTTTCTGTATCACAGAATGGGAACATCACTGCAGGAAAAGAAAAGTCTTGGGTGTTGTGGCTTTAAAGGGAATTCCAAGCCTGCAAAAGTGGCAAAACTCTGGAAAAAAAAACCTGGAAAAAGCTGGAGTTCACCACTTATCCATGGAATAGGTGCAGTATTTACAGCAAACACTGTCAGCTCCTCGTGCTGGCCAGGGGAAAAATCTTCCTCTGCTCTTGGCAGCTCTGAGGATGCTGAAGGAAAGAGTTGTCTCCATCTGTTTTCTGGGAATATTCCATGGAGGAGATCCCCTGACAGCTTCAGCTCAAACCCAGAAGTTGCTGCCTGACATCAGAGCCCCAAATTGGAAGGACACAAACCCACAGGGGCTGAGAGAGGAGAATCTCTCATTTTTTTCACCCCTCAGGTTTTTTTTTAAAAAGGCCTCCTGAGGTGTAAAAATCCACCTGCAAATCCCATTTTGTCTCCAGTGGCTCTGGAAAACAATCCTGCATCATTAATCCAGGAAAGCAACGAGGTGAAAGCAGATTTACCACGAGGCTGAACCCCAAGGAGCCTGGTTTGGGCTCAGTGCTCCCTCCAAAGACAAAAAAGCAACAGCTCCACTGGAAAATTTGGAAGAAGAGCTGGCAAAAGAGGAGTTTTTCCATGTGGGGAAGAGCAGGAAGCTTTTCCAGAGCTGTGGGGAAAGAGGAGCAACATTAATGCTGGGATGTTGCTGTTCTCACCCTGCTGGGGGTTTGGGATTCCAGGTCAGGCAGCAAGCTCTCCCTAAAAACCTGGGAAAATCCCCCCCAAAAAACAGGGAAATGCCCTCAAAACCTGGGAAAATTTCACCAAAAGCATGGAAAATCTCCCCAAAACCCAGGGAGAATCTCCCCAAAACCTGGGAAAATCTCCCCAAAAACCCAGGGAAATTTTCCCAAAAAAACCCAGGGAAAATCCCCCCAAAACCTAGGAAAATTTCACCAAAAGCAGGGAAAATCTCCCCAAAACCCACAGAGAATTTCTCCAAAACCAGGGAGAATCTCCCCCAAAAACTCAGGGAAAGTCCCCCCAAAATCCCAGGGAAAATTTCCCAAAACCTGGGAAAATCCCCCCAAAACCAGGGAAAATCCCCCCCAAAATCCCAGGGAAATCTCCCCAGAACCCCAGGGAACATCCCCCCATCCTGCTCATCCAGCAGGGAGGGCTCTGGACCAGGTCTCTGGCACAAGAAATGTTTGGACTCCAGCATTCAAACTCTGTCAGAAGTGAAAGGGAAGGGAAGGAAAGGAAAGGGAAGGAGAGCAGGGGGAGCATCCAAAACCCAACCCCACCTCTGCTCCCCAGGGGCCACGCCACCCAAATTTCCACAGAATTGTCCTGGACACGAAATAAATCCTTGGAATAAAAAATTCTCCTTGCAAATTAAAAAGAAAAAGAAGAAAAGGCCAGGCCAGCAGAAAAAGGCCAGGCTGCTTTTGTTGCTGCACAAGTCCTGGGGCAGAGCTGAGAGCACACAGCCCATTCCCAAGCATTTCTTGGAATGCCAGCTTCCATCAGGATTCAGGCTTCTCCTTGCTGAGCACAGGAAGCAGAAGAACAGAGGGGTTTCTTTGTTTCTTTGTTTGTTTGTTTCCAAAAGTCACAGAGAAAATCCTCCTCTGGTGCTGTTTGCTGTTGCAACATCACCCAAAATTCCTTTAGGATAAATTTCCTTGGAGTGGGGGGAAAAACTCTTCCAAAGTGAGGAGGAGAAGAGACTGGAGCTGCAGCTCCTATTAAGGCGTTTGCATATACATTCCCAACCTGGGTTCTTCCCAAAAAAAAAAAAAAAAAGGGGAATTTTTTCAAAATAAAGGGAATTTTTTTCTTTTTTTTTTTTTTTTTTCATTTTTTGATTCGGGAATGGCAACGACCGCGACTGTTGAGAATCTCTGTGGAATTACAAACTGTTTAAAAATCAAAAGGTGGTTCAAAGAGAAGTGTCCTGTCTTTGCCTTGCTGTGTCCTTCTCCAGGAATTCCATGTGCTATGTCTTCTGCAGATCTGGGGAAAAGGGGCCAGGGGTGGAGGGTCCATCCAGTCCAGACAGAGTAAATGGGCCGTGACTGTTCAGCACTGATGGGAACTGAGACAGAAAATAAGAATAATTTTTTTTAAAAAATCCCATTTTAATCATTGTTTCTCCCATATCTGTGCACAAAGGAGGGAGGAAAAAACAAACAAACAAAGCAACAAAACAAAATCATCCCAGACTTCAAAGAATCCTCTTGGCTTCTCACTTTTAATTTGTTGTTTTTTTTAATGCCAAGTGATGTCACAGAACTCCAGGCTGAGCACTGCCCCACATCCTCGTTAAAATCTGATTTTAATCCAGGCTGTGGGGAAAACAGGGTTTAAATTATCCCTGGGTTAATTATCAGCTCTTTCCAGGGGGAAATATCCATTTCAGCCCTCCTTGTTTTATTCCTTATCCTCATGGTACAGAGGAGGAACTTCCTTCATCTCCATGGAGATGACAGATCCCAACCCAGATGATGGAATTCAATTCTTTTCATTCCAATGAAATAAAAAATGAATGAAATTGGTGAAATTCTACCCTTTGCCTCAGCAAATGTGGTAATTCCAATGCCAGAGTGGAAGTGTGAGGGAAAAACATGAGAATTACAAATAAAGGAGGGGTTTTTTTCTTAAAAATAATGGATTTTTTTCCTTATATATTAAAGAAAATCCTGGTTTTGGGCAATTCCAGGGCTGGGGCAGGCACAGCTTCTCTGGGCAGCTGTGCCAGGGCCTCTCCCCCTCACAGGGGTGAATTTTATGGATTTCTTCCATAAAAATCATCAAAAACATCATCACAGAGATCAAACACACACCCTTCTCCTCATTTGCTGTGAGATTAATTAATATTTTTCAGCGGGAATGATTGCAACAATCAAAAGAGTGAAAAAAATCTCCAAATTCAGGAAAATCTCAACCAAAAAAAAAATAAAACTTACAGGGAGGAATTTTTTTTTTTTTTTACAGGAAGAACAGACCTAAAAAAGGAAAATAATCTCTCTCTAAAGCAGGTTTTGTTGCATCTCATTTCTGAACCACCAACATTTATTTCCTGAAATAAAACAGGGCGAAAACTAAAATGAACATCTAAAATTAATTAAAAACTAAAATTAAAACTAAAACTAAAAATTAAAATAAAAATAAAATAAAAATAAAAATAAAAATAAAAATAAAAATAAAAATAAAAATAAAAATAAAAATAAAAATAAAATTAACTCTCTCAAAAATTAAGTTTCCTACACAGGGGGCAGGAAGCAACAACTCCTATTTAATTCCCACTGCAAATACACTTGGCAGAGCTGATCCCTGCAGGTTTGCTGGGAAAAGGGAGTGGAAATCCCTGGAAAAAAAAAAAGCAGGAAATCCTGGACTCACCTGGAAGAGGGTGTTAGCACCTTGCAACCTGGCAGGGCTGAGAGGAGCCACGGGGCTCAGGGTGCTCCAGAAGTGGATGCTGGAGAGCAGGGGGCTGGGAGTCAGCAGGATGGGAGTCTGAAAAGAGAGGAGAAACAGATCTGAGAGGCTTTTTTTTCCATGGAATTCCAGCCTTTCCCGTGGAATTCCAGCCTAATTCCAACCTTTCCTGCAAAAGTCCAGCTTCTCCCGGGGTCTTTTCTGTGGAATTCCAGCCTTTCCCAGTGAATCCCAGCCTAATTCCAGCCTTTCCCAGTGAATCCCAGCCTAATTCCAGCCTTTCCCAGTGAATCCCAGCCTAATTCCAGCCTTTCCCAGGGAATTCCAGACTTTCTCAGGGAATTCCAGCCCTTTCCAGGGAATTCCATCCTTTCCCAGGGGCATTTCCTGATGAATTCCAGCCTTTCCTGAAAAAAATCCAGCTTTTCCAGGGGAATTCCAGCCTTTCCCAGGGACCTTTCCTGAGGAATTCCAACCTTTCCCAGGGAATTCCAACCTTTCCCATGGAATTCCAGTCTTTCCCAGGGGCCTTTCCTGACAAATTCCAGCCTTTCCTGAAAAAATGCAGTCTTTCTTGGGGAATTCCAGCCCTTCCAGGGGCCTTTCCTAGGGAATTCCAGCCTTTCCTGAAAAAAATCCAGCTTTTCCAGGGGAATTCCAGCCTTTCCCAAGGAATTCCAGCCACAAGAAGCCCTCAGCTGCCAGGGATTTCAGGAATTCCCATCCCCTCCTTCCTCCTCCTCCTCTTTCCCTCCCTCCTCTCATCCAACCCCCTTTTATTTTTATTTTTATTTTATTTTTCTTTCCCCAAATCCTGCTGGAAGCCACAGCAGAGCAGCTCCTCCTCCCATGCAGCACCTGCACTCTGGAAAAGCAGGATTCTGGATTTTCAAAAGGAAAAAAAAATTTAAAAAAAAAAAAAAAAATCCCTGGGGCCAACAACAAAAGGAATTTCCATTCTCCTGACTATTCCTGCCAAGCACTTCCCAGGCTGCCAAAAGAACAACTCCACTTGGATTTTGAATTTTTTTTTTCCTTTTTTTTTTTTTCTTTTTTCCCCTGTCTTGAGCCATTTCAGTTTTCAAGCAGCAGCTTCCCCACGGTTTCCCTCTAATCCCAATTTATTGCACAGCCACAGAAGGATTTAACAGCCCTGCTGGATTCTGCCCTCTTCCAAGTTTTCCACGAGACATGAAAGCTTTCCTTTCCCACACAAAGATAACAACCAAATGAGGCAGCTGCTCTTATTGCTGCTCACTCACAAGATTTTGGCTTTAACTAAATGCTACCAACTGAGTTAAAAAAAAAAACAAAAACAGCTGAGCAGGCACCTCTGTGTGTTCTGTTTGTGAAGGATTTTCAGGCCCAGCTGAAGGATTTAGGGGCAGGGTTAGGAATAATTTCAGCATCCCCCTGGCAATGTTTACAAAGATCCTGCTGGAGCTGGTTTGGGTTTTGCCTCCACATGCCAGCCCTGTGTGTGTGTGCCCAGCACCTGGGCACACTTGGAGGTGAATTAACACCAATTGTGCTGTTTTAATCAAACTTGGGTTTGATTTAAAAAAAAAATGACAAACAACAAAACAACACAACCAGGGAGCAGCATCCTGAGCCTCCAATCTCCACGTACAACCAGCTCTTCATTTTCCACTCGCTTGTTTTCAAGCATAACATCATCACTACTGTTAGTTAAAAATTAAAAATAAAAAGGAAGAAAGCAGGAAGGGAATTTGGTCACCTGAGAGAAAAGTGCTGGAGTAAGAGAAGCAGTTGGGAGAGAAGGGCTCAGGATGCCCAGGGGGCTCGGATCGCTGCCTGTGATGACCAAAGTGGGAGCCAACTCCAACCCTTTGGGTTTCTTCGACCTGGAGAGGTGATTGGCAAACTCCTTCTCCAGCACAGCTGAATCCTGCTGCTCTTTGGGCTCTGGGGATTGCTGCTGGAGGCTCTGGGCCTGCTCCAGCTGCTGGGAAGCCACGGATTCAATGTCAGTGTCAATGTCCAGGTCGGGGTTGGAGCTCAGGGGCGGCGAGGGGGGCGTGGGGGGCACCTGGAGGCCGGGAGAAACCGAGGGCATGGGAGGGGTGGGGGCAAAGCCGGTGCCCAGGTTTGGCAGAGGAGCTGGAGGAGCCTCAGGAACGGGCAGCTTGGGCAGCACCAGCGTCTCCAGGCTCTGCAGGGTCTCCTCAGAGCCCAGGGGGAGCGAGGAGGACGCGCTGGGGGCCGCAGAAGCCGCGGAGGTGACGGCCACGGCCGAGGTGGTGGACACCAGAGGGGCGGCAGAGGGAGGCTTTTTGGAGGGCATGGTGACAAATTTGATGACAGAAGGGGTTGGCTCCTGAGGTTTCTTCTCTGTCAGCTTCTCAGCTGGGTTCTCAATCTTGATGGACCTGAAGAGCTTCACGCTGGAGGAGTTGAGGGAGTTGAGGGTGAAGGAGGAGTACAGGCCTGAGTGGATGTAGTCGTTGCGGCTGGAGGATTTAGCACAGGACTGGGATTTCTCCTTCCCACAGTTCTCCACATCCTTGGGAGCGTTGGGCACCTCCCCAAAGCCGGGCATTTCGGGGTCTCCCTCCATCCTCCCCACCACCAGGGGATCCATGTTCAGGATCTCTGGGTACGACACGAATTTGTACACAAACTTCTTCCCGTTCACCTTCTTTATGATGTTCTAAGGGGGGAAAGACAAAAGTATATTTAGACCTTTCTGCAGATTAATTTTCTTCCTACAAACACTGCCTAAAATAGGCAGAGGAATTAAAGTCTGTAATCTTTCAGCCAAAAATAAATTAAAAAAAAAAAAAGAATGTTGGTTTTTTGTTTTTTTTTTTTCCTGTTTTAAAAACACCCTGAGCGTTCCAGTTCTGCTCCCGGAGCTGGCAGACAAAACACTGCAACAGGTGAGCTTAACCTGACATTAAACATACTAAAAACAGCCTCAAAACTGCCAAAAAATCCTGTTGAACATCTCCAGTTAAACAAAAAAAAGCCCATTACTGCCACCAAGGATCACTGAGCTGGGGACATTATGGGTAATTTAACAGCAGATCTTGCTAAAGTCTTTCTCCAGGACTGAAAGATTGAGAGCTTGTAGTTCAAATCAAACCACCTTTATTCTTATTAGGATGATAATAAAGGAAAATAAGCAGCTGAACTCGTCAGCAGAGCACAGGCTAATCAGTTATTTCAATACCACAGAACAGCATCTGTCAAACTTGTTTTGCTCCTCAGAGAAATGCCACACACACTCTGCATTTGGGATTCTCCTTATTTATCATTCCCTGATTGTTGCTGAGATCTCTCAGTAGCCAGGCAGATTTGTGGCACCCAGTAATGAACACCAGCAACCTCCCACCTGCTCCAGGCTGAGGCTCCTCAGAAACTGGGGGTTATTTTTATCTGCTCCACTCACACAGGAGCACTGGTGGGATAAAGGGAAACAAAGGTGAGACTCGGAGATGTTGGATAAACAAAAGCTTCTCACTCTGCTGGGCTGAAAGCAGTGGTCAAACTGAAGGTGGGACTCAAAATGCAAAGAGAGAAAATAAAAAATACTTTGGGCTGGGAAATGTTTGTTTTGAGAGGAACAACCATCAAGAGAAAGCTGCAAAAAGAACTGGAAGGGTGCAACATTCACCCTCTCCATCATCATCATCATCCCCTCCCAGTGCTTCACCTGGATTTTAACCCTTGCAAGGGTGTGTATTTTTGGAAATGGGATTAAGATCCAAAGGCAGCTTTGGATCAGCAAAGCCACCACTTTGCACGAAGCCACCAGAACCTCCCGAAAGAACCGGCGAGGAGGAAACGACGAAATTAAAACCTGAAACAAAGCATCCCAACTTCCTCCAAGCTGGCAGAGACCCAGCAGTGCCACCCCTCCCCTGGGAGGAGGGGAAGGCAGGAGCAAACAAAGCTCCTCAGCTAAGAGGGATCAGGCTTGGAGCAGGATTCCCAGCCTACCTTCACGTAGTAGTAGCGCAGCGCCCGGCTGAGTTTATCATAGTTCATGCTGGGCTTGTTCTTGCGGATCCCCCAGAGCCTGGCCACCTCCTCTGCCTGCAGCAGCTTGAATTCCCCGTCGTTGGAGGTCCAGCAGATGATATTCTTGTTCTGGGGCTCTTGGAGCAGCTGGAGGAGGAACTGCCACAGGGTGATGGCACTGTCCATAGCAGAGAGCTGCAATTCACAAAGGGCAGGTTAAAGCCCGGAGCATTTCCCCTCCTCTCTCCCTTACGAGGGAAAGGGGGGAAAAAAAATAAATAAATGGAGAGGGGGGATTGTTATTTCCAAAGCCAGCAAGAGTAAAAAATTATTAGTCACCAGTCGTGAAAGATGTTCCCTGCAGAACTGAGGGGCTGAGTGCCAACTCTGGCGTCTCCTCCCACATGTCAGTACTTTTCACATGGGTTATATTTAGCCTCATTTAACTAAATCAGGTCACTTTGGGTAAGTTGCAGTGAGTCACTACCCTCCCCAAAAATAAAAAAATAAAAAAAAAAAAATAGTTTCCAAGTTGTTCCATGTTCACCCACTCCAGCTTGTGGTGCTTTGTGAGAAACAGCTCAGGTACACCCAGGTAGGGATCAAACCACCCCCTCACCTCCTCCTTCCCTTCCCATGCCTGCTCCCACCTTGGAGGGAGCACAGCAAAGCTCCAGGATGATGCCAGAGCAAAAACAACTCCATTTCCCCTCAGTTTCCATTCCTGCCTCTTTGCCAGCAGCCCTCTCAATCACCCCAATCTCTCCTTCAAATCTTTTCTTTCCAGGTATCACCCCTATTTTTATTTTTTTTTTAATGAGAGTAAGCACAAAACTCAATTAAAATTATTCCAAACACTGCCTTTGCTCGGTTCTTAATTCCCTCTATGTCTTACCCACGTCAGTGATTTAGGCTGGGACTTTCTAGGACTGGTATCTGCCAGTTGATTCCTGCTCTAAAGTTCTTGATGCATAAATTCATCAAGGACAGCCCAGGCAGAGAGATAACAACATTCTACCCTGATAACATCTGACTACACCAAACTATTTCCACAAACACTTTAAAGCAGAACACTCATGGTTCTGGATAAGACACAGTGTGAATTAAACCAGACAAAACATTAATTCAGCATCTCCTATAGATTCTCTTAGGCCAGAACTGTTTAATTAATGCAGCCTAAATTCTTCCTGTGAAATAAAAACAGAGCAAAAATGCTCTGGGATAGTGAATAACACAAAAAATGCCTGGATAAACATAACCACTATATTTTTCCCCCCTAAGTAAAGAGGGTCCAGGGGATCCATCTGGGTGAATTTGATATTCCCAGGCAATTCCCAAGCTCCAACCCAAAGGCACCAAGGCAGCAGGAGCCAGGCTGGTGCTGGGTGAGGTCCCTGTGTACACAGGGCTCAGCCTGAGATCCAGCAGGGCCTGCCAGCTCATCTTTGCTCCCAAAGCCTTTTATTCCAATCTCATTAGTGCCCAGCACTTATCCAGCCCTATATAAGGAAGGAAAGTGTGGCCAGAGGAGAGGCTGAGCACTCAGGGAGCCCTGGGACAGGATTAGAGCTGACAGCTCACACAGGGCTCTCAGGAAAAACGAGGTGCCCTGGGGCAGGTGCCTTTTTGTACCTTTTTGGGCACAGCCCCGTGGCATTTCAGCCCTGCTGCAGAATCCCTGCCTCCTGGCACAGGGGCTGATGTGACATTGATCCAGCCCAGGTAAATTGCTGCAATTACAGGGAACAATCTCCAAGTGCAGGACACCCACACCCCCTCGTTAGGCTGGCCCGAGGTGCTTTCCCTGTTAATTACTGCACACCTACAACTCCCTGCTTGCCCAAATTAATTGCTTGGTGCTCCAAGAAACTGCAGGCTGTGCTTCCAGACTCTTCCCACACTGCTCTGTGCAGTGCCAGCTGATCCACGCAGGATTTAGGGACCAGGCAAACACCTTCAAACCATCCCAGGACCGCCTGGCGTTGCCATTTCTCCCCAACAGCCCAGCTCTGGAATGCCCATTATCCACAGGGATGATGCAGCCCCACGTGGAGAGCACGAGGACTGGGTTGTGCCACCCAGCAGAGCTGTCAGGAGCAGTGAGATGTGCTAAAGGGAGAGCAGGGAAATGAAAGCTGAGTGATTATTCCCACGCTGCGTTCATCTCCAGCGCTCCGGGAGCACTGCACCAAACTGATGCAACGTGGAAATCAGATTAGCAACAGGATCTCACTGTGGTAAAGCCTTTTTTTTTTTTTTTGGTGTTTTTCCCTCATCCCTCCTGTTAAAACTCCAGGCAGATCTCATCCCAGGATTGGAGTGGTGTTATTTCATGAGGCTGCTTCCCTTTAGGAAGTTCCCACCTTGCTGACCCAAGCCAAGCCAAGCTGCCCGGGTCACAGCTGGCCTGGAATCCAGCTGGAGATGCACAGAGCAGCACAAAGTTGTGTAAAACAGCACCCACAGAGTGGCCAAAATGATGGAAAATACTAGATGTTAAAAAAAAACACAAAAACTAGATATTAAAAAAAACAAACATAAAAAAAACCACCTTTCCCAGAGATGAGCTAAGCCCTTCTGAGGAGGGTAAAGTTAAAGAGTTCACGCTGCTCAAATCCTGCAGTTTTCCAGCTGGGAGGATGCTCAGCCAGGGGCAGAGTTACAGGCTGTACTGGAGTGCAGTTTTGATCCAATTCCTCCTGATTTTTCTGGCATTTGCAGCTTCAGACGTGTCAGGATCCTGTCCATCACTCAGAGGACAAAGAGCACATCCCCAGCTTGGAAAAGTCTTGTGTAAGAAACATTAAAAGGCTGGAGAGGCCTCACTGATTCCCTGGCTGTCACACACCAGGGGCACAGAGTACTCTGGAATTGTTCATGGATGGGTTCTGACTGCCTAAAACAGAAGGAATATTCCTCTTTATTCAATATTCACTGCGTTCATCTCCAGGGAATGATGGAGATCCTGCAGTGCAACCTCATGGAAAGCTCAAAGAAATGGGGAATGTGGAGATTTTCTGGAGATTATATCCAAAGGGAAGGTCAGAAAACAACCTTGGGCAAAGCAATGGGATCACAGGTGG
Organism: Aegithalos caudatus; assembly: GCA_013389925.1. Lineage (NCBI taxonomy): Eukaryota > Metazoa > Chordata > Aves > Passeriformes > Aegithalidae > Aegithalos > Aegithalos caudatus. The sequence goes on from WEIU01024054.1 coordinate 33,049, forward strand.
ATTTCAGAATCCAGGAGTTGTTACCTGGGACAGTCCAATGTGTATTTATTAGGAGACAATGCTCTGTCTCATTTAACTCTGGCACAAAACTTGCTCTGATACAGCAGAAGAATACATAAAATCCCTCTTGTTCCTCCAGGAAAAAGCAGAATATTAAAAAACCCATCACACAAGATGTAAAATTAAAACCAGCACAGATGAGCTGAGCACTTCTCTTTGTCTGAGCACCACCAAAGGTGGGGAAAAGCTTTTTCCTCCTGGAGCACCCAGGGCAGGAGGCAGCTGCTGCCTCTCCTGAGCCTTTCCCTTGGCACCAACAGGGATGAGAAGTGGCTCAAGAACCCCCTGTCCCACCCCTACCCTGCATGAAATGTCCTCAGTTTGTAAACAGCATTGCAGCTTTTCAAACCTCCTCAAAAGGCCCCACTCTCCTCCTCTCACAGCTCCCCAGCAGCACAAAAAACCCTCCCCAGCCCAAGTGCTTCTCCTCCAGGAGGAACACAGCAATAATCACAAACACACCACTGCAGAACATCCTTTTGTGAAGGTTCTTTCCCCTCCCAAGAGCCTGTGGAGAAAGGAAAAGGCCTCATTGGAAAAGAGAACGAGGCACAGAAGCAACAGCTTTTCTTTCCCCTCCTGCACCATGTGAACAGCAGGGGAAAAAAATAGTTTCTAGAGGCAGAGGGCAGCTCTGCTTTGTAAGGAGGGAGCTAAAATAGAGCACTATTATTGTCTTGAGATCTTCTCCAACGCCCACTGGTGACCCTGGAGCTCGGCAGGAGCTGCCAGGCCCCGGCTGCACAGCAAACCTGGGCTCTGCAGAGCCTCCAGGGCTCCTGGAAAAGCAGGATTTGGGGTCTGCCCCTTCTCCTGAGTGCTCTCTGTGTGATCCATGGCATTGCAGGCTTGGCTTTTCCTGGGGATGTGAGGGTGTGATCAGGGCTGGCACAGAGGAATTGAGGAGGTGGCACAAGAAATCCAAATATCCATCCTCTGTGCCTCAAAAGGATCCCTGTGGATGCCCTGGGAAGGGGGCAAAGGCAGGATCAGGGGGGTTAGGTCTGTCCTAACCCCCTCCTTCCAGGTCTTCTGGCACATTTCCTCTGCTTTGACCAAATAATCTCCAATAATCTTTCACCTCCTTTGGTGGCAGCAGCCTCTGGTAAAGCATCTGCAGCCTGATGACTTCTGCAGATGGGCTGAATTAAATAAAAAAAAACCCAAAAACCCAGCCTTGTCAGGCCCCCACACAGGAACAAAGGGCCAGAGGAGAGGAAGGATGTCACAGCCACACAGCAAAATCATCCCCAGCAGGGTGACAGCTGGGCCAGGCTCACAGCCCCAAAAAAGGGGCCTGAACAAACTCAGGGAGACATTAAAACAGCTCCTAGATACAAAATAAAAATTAAAATAAAGGCAGCACCAGGTTTGGGGGGAAAGCTCTGGGTGCAGGTGAGCAAATCCAGGCTTTCAATTGCAGGAAATTCCAGCAGAGCTGAGCTCTGAGCTGCTCAGCCTCCCCTTCCCAAAGGCATTCCCAGGGATTTTTTTTTTTAGCATTTTGGGAAGGGCCACGGTGTGTGAGCAGGAGGAATCCTGCAGACAAGAACTCCTGCCCTGTTGTGCAACATTGCTGTGCACACAAGGCCTCGGTGGCTGCTCCAGGAAAACAAACACAGCTGGAGGGGGGTGAAGGAGATTTTTGGAGGTCACACTGGAAACCTCAAAATCTGTATTTTCCCCCTCTTAAATTAATTAAATATTCCAATTTAATAAATACATAAATGGCTGCCCCATCCCTTTTGTTGCAGGTGTGATACAGCTGGTGTGAAGCAGCCAGTTAAGTGGTCAAAAAAATAAAATGTAGCAACAGTTTGATTCAAAATCCCATTCCTAATAAACCTTTCCTAAAAGCTTCTCCAGCTCCCAGGGCTCTGACTCACCTGAACCACTACTTTTAGGATTTTTATGAATTTAAATTAATTTTATAAAGAGTCTACTGTCAAAAAAAAAACCAAAAAACCCCACAAACCTGCTGTCCAAAAGCTGATGTGGTGGGAAGCACAGCAGGGAATTGAGTCCTTTTCTAGAGCACACACACAAAGGTGAAATGCCATGTAAAAGCCTCTTACATGGGCAAAATAAAGGAATTAAACAAGGAATTCAAACTAAAGATGCAGAATTCTACACCTCCCTTAAAAAAAATTCCCAAATACTGGCAGCTTTCCAGGTAGTAATCAAATTATATCTTCTTTAATATCCACCTAAAATCAGGGAAAAATAAGGGAAAAAGCACCCCAAACTCCAAGAAATTCTTGTTTTCCCCTTGACCCTGGCATTCCCTGCACTGTTGTTCCCAATCCAGGCAGGAAAATCAGATTATTGTGAAGGAGAAGCCGTGGTTATCGAGGCAGGAAGTTCCTTGGAAGGAAATGCTGAAGGATGTCCTCATGATAAGAGCTGCTCCAGAGTTTTCATTGCCTAATCCCACTCCAAGCCTCTCTCCCTTTTTTTTTTATTTTTTTAAACTCAAAACAAATGTTGCAACAAATTTTGTCTCCCTGGCTCAAAAATCGAGCCACTTGAGGTGAAATTAAGGTGTTTTAGCAAATATTTGGGGGGGGTTAGGAACTAACTGTCTCAGCTTCTAACTCCTGAGATAGAAGTATTTCTTTTCCTTTGTATTTTTCCAGTTTTTCCTCAGTGTTTTCTGGCCTTCCCTGCCTTTCTGAATTAGCCAGGATCAGGAAGAACCCATGAAGGACAACAATGACATCAGGATTTCCATGGCACTCAGGGCTGCAGGCTCAGGTTGGCAGCAGAGGAGCCAAGCAGCTTTTTTGGGGATATTTTAACCCTGACACAGAGACAAAGGGGCCCCCTTTTGTTGTCAAATCCAATTTTGATTATCACACCTGACTTTTAATGTCCAACCTGACGGAAAAGAGGGGGAAAAGGGGATTTTAAAGCCCGCTCTGTGTCATTCCTGCAGCTGCTTCAATGGCTCTGCTCCTCCATCCCTGATCATGGACAGACCTAATTCCCCCGATTTCCCACACTTGGATGAGCATTATCCCTTTCCTACCTCCCTCTTTTATTTTATTTTGGAATACAAGAGCCCAGGGAAGGTTTAGAACACACAGAAAGGACGGGAAACCCCCAACCCAAAAGGCCTTTGAAGGGTTTGTGAGCCCAGTAATCCATAAAAACTCTGAATTCCTGGAAGCTCCTAAGGAGATTACCCTGGCTTCCCCCTCATCTGGGCAGTGTTTACCAACATCAGATTAAATTACCTTGCAATTAAGGGTACAAAAAGGCTACAACCCCTTTGCTGGAAGGAAAATCACCCCCAGCTCAGAGCAGGTTTAAAACTCAAACCCCTCCAAAGCACAGGTTTAAAATCCTTTAGTGTCCACGGCGAGGAGGATGGAGGCAAAGGAAGCGTGATTCCAGCTGGAAAAGCTCCCCTCGAACGATGTTTATGGTACACTCAGCGCCGTTGCCATGGCGATGGAACAACTCTTCCCTGCAAACAGGAGCGGAGACCCTAAAAATAAACAGCCCGAGCGAAATCACGCACCGGCCCCGCGCTGGGTGGGGAGGGGATGAGAGGAGAGGAATCCTAAATAAACGCTGGAGCATCCCAGGGAAAAAATGCTTGCCATTTCTCGGGGGTTGTTCGTTAAGAATCGGCGCGGTTCTGGGTGTTGTGCAGAGCTGATTTTTGGGGATGGAGGTGGCACGCAGGTAGGGGATGTGTGTGTGTGTGTGAGTGAACACCGAATAAAAAGCAGGATTTGCAGGATTTGCATACTTTCCCCTCCGCCTCCCCTATTGATGTGGGCAGGAATGCACCCAGTTCAGACAGGGGAGTGCGGGAGGATGAAAAAAAAAATAATAATAGTGGTGGAGTGAAGAATTATATTAAAAAAAAACAAAAAACAACAAACCAGCAGCAGCCATTGGATGCAACCAGCCCTCGGAGCCAAATAACCAAACCCTGGATCCAAACAACAGCAGCAAAGCCCTGCACCCAAAAATCTCCTGCATCTCACCAAGCAATTCCTGGATCCGAAGATTCCCTGCATCCCACCGAGTAACCCCCGGATCCGAACAATTTCTGCACCCAAAAATCTCCTGGATGCCATCAAGCAAGCGAACAATCCTTGGACCCAAACAATCGAGCCCTGGACCCAAAAAAACCCTCCAGGATTGCACCAAGCAATGCCTGGATCCAACAACCCAAACAACCAAATCCCGGACCCATTAAATCTCCTGGATCCCATCAAGCAATGCCTGGATCCAAACAACTCCTGGACCCAAACAACCAAACCCTGGATTTCCTGGATCCCACCAAGCACCCCCTGCATCCAAACAACTCCTGGACCCAAAGAACCAAATCCCGGACCCGTTAAATTTCCTGGATCCCACCAAGCAACCCCTGCATCCAAACAACTCCTGGACCCAAAGAACCAAATCCTGGACCCGTTAAATTTCCTGGATCCCACCAAGCAATGCCTGGACCCAAAGAACCCAATCCTGGACTCAAAACGCTCCCGGATGGCACCAAGCAACCCCCGGATCCATCCAACCCCTGCATCCAAACAACCCCCGGAGCCAAAACCCTCCAGGACCGCACCAAGCACCCCCGGGACTGACCCCAGCGACCCCAACCCGCCCCCGGTTCCCTCCCGCCGCGGCTCCGGCCTCTCTCCGTGCCGTGTCCCAGCCCCGAGGGGCGGCCGGGGCCCC
>WEIU01024054.1:38349-49008 GCA_013389925.1 Aegithalos caudatus
CCCGAATCAGCCCTGAACCGAGCTTGAACCGGCCCCGAACGGGACCCGAACCGGCCCCGAATCAGCCCTGAACCGAGCCCGAACCGGCCCCCGGCGCCCCCCCAGCGCCCAGCTCCCCGCCTCCCCTCAGGGGGCTGAGGCTCTTCCTGCCGCTCAGGGCGGGTCAGAATGGTTCAAAATGTCCCCAAACCTCCTCTGTTATTTCATAAATCCCAGGAGGAATGGGTTTAGGCGCGCAGGGCAAAGCCGAGGGAGCGGGGCACTCTCTTCTCCCGCTGGAATCGGCGCTCCCGCTTTTGCCCAGTTCTGAGAAACTTGGATTGGAAATTTCTCATCCCAGCGCTGCCCCGCGCTCGCGTTCTGGCACCGGGAACGTGGCTGGCACCGGGAACGTGGCTGGCACCGGGAGGCTTCGCTCCAGAGCCCACCTGGGTGATTCCCCCGGGCCGGCGGGGGCTGAGCAGGGCTTGGGGATTCCTGAATTTTCCCACTCTGGAAGAGGCAGCGATTCCTTTCCCTGCCCGGGTGATCAGGGGTTGGGTATTCCTGAATTTTCCCACTCTGGAAGAGGCAGCGATGCCTTTCCCTGCCCAGCTGAGCAGGGCTTGGATATTCCCAGATTTTCCCACTCTGGAAGAGGCAGCGATGCCTTTCCCTGCCCAGCTGAGCAGGGGTCGGGTATTCCCGGATTTTCCCTGCCCAGCTGAGCAGGGGTTGGGTATCGGGTATTCCCGGATTTTCCCTGCCCAGCTGCCGATGCTGCAGCTCTGGAAGCTGTCCCTGCTCTCGGGGGAAGCTGCTCCTCCACTGCCAGGGAATGGTTTGGGTGGGAAGGGTCCCTAAGGATGCCCCAGTGGCACCACGGGCACCTCCTGCCATCCCAGTCCAGGGTGAGCTGGCCCGGGACACTTCCAGGGATCCAGGGACAGCCACGGATTCTCTGGGAATTCCTTCCCAAAATCCCATCCAGCCCTGCCCTCTGCCAGTGGAAGCTATTCCCGGTGTCCTGGCACTCCAGGCCCTCCTCCAAAGCTCCTCTCTGGCTCTCCTTTATCAGAACTCTCTGTACAAAAAAAGCAGGAGGGAGATAAGGAAAGCCGGAGAGTTTGGGATTTGAAGGAGGACAGGGATTTCCCCAAAGCACATTGTCACAGGGAGAGAGGAAGTTTTCAGCCAGGATGACCATTATTTGTTCGTTTACAGAAGTTTATTTCCTTTTAAAATGCAGCAGTTAAGAGAACTTTTTGTGTTTTTCCCAGCTCCACTTTCAAGCGAAACAAAAACAAACAGTGAAAGGGACCAGGCAGGGAGGAGAAGGAAAGGAGGAAAAGAAACAAAAACTCCTCCAGAGTCAGTTTCCTTAACTCCCAAAAGAATTAAACCCCTCTGAAGTGAAAGTGTGGACGTTTTCCCTTTTTCCTGTGGAAAGCATCAGGCATCAGTCCACATTACCAGAGCTGCTTTTCCCTGGGGAATGCCAGGAACATCTGGAGCTCTGGGGGCTCCTGCTGACAAACCCTGGCCTTTTCCCTGTGCCCATCCCTCTTTTCTGCCATCCCTGCTCACCTGGAATCCCTTTTCCCCTCACCAAACCCCAGAACAAAGAGGGAAATAAAGCAAAGCCCTCCCAGGCTCTTCCTGTGGAGTCACAGGTGGGAGCTTTGCCAGCATCTCCAGCCGAGTTCAATCCCAGTTTTTTTTGTTTTTTTTTTTTTTGGGACAGCTCCAGCAGCTGGCTGTGCACAACTCGCTCCCAAATCCAGCTGGTTCCTCCAGGAGCTCCCGTGGGGATGGGAAAATCTCCTTTGGGAATGCAAAGGGCAGAGCTCCAGCACTCCACATCCTCCCCTGGCTTTGTCTCCTCTCCCCACCACCAAAACCCACCCAAAAAAAATTTGGCACTCAGGGAAAAAAATACAGGAGCTGAAACCCCCCCCCCCAAAAATCAGCACAAAGAAGGGCAGCACCCAAAAATCAACCCTGAGCTCCTAAAGCTGCACCATGGGGGTGGCTCCAGTGACAATCAGCCTTGTTTTATTTTAGGGGGATAAGAAATTTCCTACTCTGTGCAACTCCCATTTTGTTCTGCTCCCACTGCCGGGTGTTTGCAATTCAACGTGGGCTTGTTCCTATCTTAGACAGCATCAGCCAGGGGGAAAAAAATATAGGACAGACAAAGGGATGGAATAAAAATCAAGCAGGGAACGAGGCAGGGATTGGGAGGGGAAAAAAAAAAAAAAGAAAAAAAGCCAAAAAAGCTCATGTGCAAAGAGCTTTTAGGAAAGTAGCTCCCGTGTAAACAGCTCCCATTTCAAACAGGGAAGAGGCAGCAGAAAAGGAAAATAAACATATTTAATTGGGGGTTTCTGAGTGTTAATCAGGTGGCAGCAGTTAGGAAATGGATTTTGCAATTTCCCAGGCAAGGATGGAGCCGTGAAGGGACACAGAGCCCCCAGCTGTAGGGAAACACGGGGCAGGGGAGCACAGAGAATTCCAAACCTGATCCAAAGCCTTCCTGGCCATCACGTGTCTGCAGAGGGTGTCAGGAGGGAAAAGGGAGCACAGGGAGAAGCCAGGAGCTGTGCAGCAGCCGAGCTGAGCCTGCCCAGGCCCTGCTCCTGCACGTGGAGCTGCTATTTTAATCCAGCTCCAAGCACTGGGAATCCAAAAGGCACTGGGAGGTTTTGTGCCTCTCAGGCAGGAAAAGCCTTTGGGTCAGGGAAGGGTTGTTTGGTTGGATTTGGAAATTTCACCAGGAAAAGCTGTTGGAAGTTTAATATTAATTGGGAGTTTAATATTCAAAGGGAGATGGGGAAGTTTCTTTGTTGGATCACAGAATTCCAGCCTGGTTTGGGTCGGGAGGGAACGTTAAAAACTCATCTCATTCCCTGGCCAAGCTCACTAAGGCTTCATTCCCAATTTGAGGATCCTTGTGGGGGAAATCATCACCTCTCCCAGATCCCAAAGGCAGGATGCCCATGGAATATTCCAAGGCACTGAGGCACCCACAAACACCAGCAGCCTTTGCTTTTTAGGAGCACCTTGAAGTGCCAGGAGAAATAACTCAGTTCCCATCCCTGTGTTCCCTTCCATGCCCAAAATCTCTTCTTTTCCAGACCCAATTAAACCTTTTTTGCACTATTTTTTTCCCATTTATCTGTGTTTCCTGTTCTGGTTTCAATGGTCTCAAGAAGCCACAGATCTGTGCTGGTTTCAGATCTTTATTTCAGAGTATTTTTCTACAGAAAAAAAAAAAGCTTGCAACTCCTGGGATTGTGTTTTCAGGGCAGGAAAGAGGGAGAGAGGAAATTCAGCAGGTGTAGGGGGATTATTCCAACCCAAAAACCTCCATCCCCACTCAATGGGACAATTCCACCAGCAGCCAGGGGAGATGGAATAAAATCTCCAAAATTAAATATTCCAATTAAATATTCAACCAGCACTTGGTGATGCCCAGATCATCCAGCAGCTCAATATTTCATTTCAGGAAAAAAAAACAAAACCCAGGATCACCCATTCCCATGGGAGCTCCAGCACACAGTGAGGAGCAGGAGAAAGGCTGGAATTTCCATCAGGATTTCCATCAGGATTTCCTCTCCCCTGCCTCAGCCCAGCTCGGAGGTGGTTTGAGGTTCAGCCCCAGAGCTCTGGTTATGACACAACGTTGCCAAACTCGTTCCCACTGCCTTACTTCTCCTGCTTAAATGCACAATTCCCCTCCTGGAATTCCCACATCCCCTCCTGGAATTCCTAACACAGCTCATGGAATCCTCCCCTCTTCTCCTCACCTGACCCAAGAGCACCAGCCCAGCTGGGATCCAGGGGGCAAAGCCCGTGGGAATGGCATCTTAAAATAAAAAATAAATAAATAAATAAATAAAACGAAATAAAATTGAATTTCAGAGCCTGTTGTTTGTGCAAACAACCCCAGGCCTGAAATAGCAGAGGTGTGAAACCGCTTGGGTGGAATTCGGGGGAATTCACAGAGAGAAAAAAAAAAAATTAAAAAAAAATAAATTTCCAAAAGCAAAACAGATCCAGGGATGTGGGATCACAGCTCTGATCCCCCCCTGCTTCCCACCACGTCCTTGCTAAGCCAGGAGAGGCTTTTTCCAGCTGGATTTTCTGGGGAAGCAGGGAAGGATGAAGCTTTTTCCATGGCACTGCCAGTCCCTGGATCACACAGCGCCCAAGGTCAGCACCACCCTCATCCTCTCCCACGGGAAATCTTCCCCAGGAAAGGCACTTTGGGCCAAAAAATCAGGAAATAAAGTGTTTTACCTGGGAAAGGTGAATCCCTGCAGGCAGCCCGGCCCAAATCCATGCTAAGGACTGGGAGGAAGGAGAGGATTTGTCTTTACAAGCCCTGGGTCTGCTGGAAGATAAAAGTGGCACTGAGAGATAAGAGAAACAATGGGAGGGACTCTCCTGATTGATGGATGGAAAAGAAGATATTTACCTTTACAAACAAACCCTGGGTTTGGTTACAGATGGAAATGGATGTTGAAAGATGAAATGAACAATGGGGAAAACTCATAAGAATTAAAAATTAGAGGGTTTATACATTAAAAAGGGGGAATCTTAGGTATTCAGGATGTCTGTATCTCTCAAGTACCTCAGGCAATGGGGACAGAGAGAGGGAAATGAGGCTGGGAAATTGGGATAAAAAGGAGGCTGCATCCTCCAAAAATCTGAGAGGCCCCAGAGGAAATTCCCCATGGCCTCTCCCTTTATTCCAATGAAGTAAAAGGACTCCTCTGCCTCATTTTTGGACACAAACCTGGGAGCTCCTGCAGCTCCAGGCCAGGATAAACCCACATTTTGTGGTGTTTGGTGCTCAGTGGTGGCTCCAGGAGAGCTTGGAGCTTCCCCCTGGGATTTGTGTGCCCCAGAGAGGGGCTCCTGTCCCTTTCCCCCCCTGTTTCAGGCACACAAAGTGCTGTGGGGACACCCGGGGGTCATCACCCTGCCCACCCATCACCCTCCAGAGCTGCTCCCGCTGTTTCCCAGCACCAGCTCCTCCTTTTGTCATCCCCAGCCAGGAGCTGGCCCAGCTGGTGGCTGGAGGAGCTCTGGGCTGTCCCTCTGTGATTTTCAGATCCCATCCCCACAAAGGCCCTTCCCTGCTCCTTTGGGAAAACTCCAGCTCTGATTTCCTCCTTGCCTGGAGCCAAATTCTGCTGCTGAACCCCTGTGAGCAGCAGAAACTCCTCCAAGAACTGCATTTCCCTCCAATAAAACTGAAACCTGGGAGGGAAAATCATTAAAAATCCAGATGGGATGGGATGGGATGGGATGGGATGGGATGGGATGGGATGGGATGGGATGGGATGGGATGGGATGGGATGGGATGGGATGGGATGGGATGGGATGGGATGGGATGGGATGGGATGGGNGGAAAGGAAAGGAAAGGAAAGGAAAGGAAAGGAAAGGAAAGGAAAGGAAAGGAAAGGAAAGGAAAGGAAAGGAAAGGAAAGGAAAGGAAAGGAAAGGAAAGGAAAGGAAAGGAAAGGAAAGGAAAGGAAAGGAAAGGAAAGGAAAGGAAAGGAAAGGAAAGGAAAGGAAAGGAAAGGAAAGGAAAGGAAAGGAAAGGAAAGGAAAGGAAAGGAAAGGAAAGGAAAGGAAAGGAAAGGAAAGGAAAGGAAAGGAAAGGAAAGGAAAGGAAAGGAAAGGAAAGGAAAGGAAAGGAAAGGAAAGGAAAGGAAAGGAAAGGAAAGGAAAGGAAAGGAAAGGAAAGGAAAGGAAAGGAAAGGAAAGGAAAGGAAAGTCCTTAATGCTGTGCTCCACCTTAGGGCTGTGTTTCCAAAGGGATTTTAGAGCAGGATTTGCAGTGGCCCCGGGCTCATCCTGCAGGATGAGCAGCCAGCACGAGCTGCACGTGGGCAGCCCGGGGATGTCACTGCTGTCACTCTCTGCCGAGGAGGTTCTGCTGCTCCTGCTTTCCCCACAGCCCCAGCTGCAAATTTAGCAACAGCGCCTGAGCTTCTCTTTGTGCTCTCCCACGTCCTGCCCCGCTACAACTCCCGGCTGCCTGCGTGCGCTTCTTCAAAAGCTCTGCTTAGCAACCCGGCAGCCTGGGCTGCCCGCCGGGCCCGGGTCCTGCCCTTCCCCTGCTGCCCTTCTCCTGCTGCCCTTCTCCTGCTGCCCTTCTCCTGCTGCCCTTCTCCTGCTGCCCTTCTCCTGCTGCCCTTCTCCTGCTGCCCTTCTCCTGCTGCCCTTCTCCTGCTGCCCTTCTCCTGCTGCCCTTCTCCTGCTGCCCTTCTCCTGCTGCCCTTCTCCTGCTGCCCTTCTCCTGCTGCCCTTCTCCTGCTGCCCTTCTCCTGCTGCCCTTCTCCTGCTGCCCTTCTCCTGCTGCCCTTCTCCTGCTGCCCTTCTCCTGCTGCCCTTCTCCTGCTGCCCTTCTCCTGCTGCCCTTCTCCTGCTGCCCTTCTCCTGCTGCCCTTCTCCTGCTGCCCTTCTCCTGCTGCCCTTCTCCTGCTGCCCTTCTCCTGCTGCCCTTCCCCTCCTGCCCTTCCCCTCCTCTTATTCCCACTCCTGCCCTTCCCCTCCTCCTATTCCCCTTCTGCCCTTCCCCTCCTCTTATTCCCACTCCTGCCCTTCCCCTCCTGCCATTCCCACTCCTGCCCTTCCCCTCCTGCCATTCCCACTCTTCCCATGCCCACTCCTGTCGTTCCCACTCCTCCTATTCCACTCCTCCCATTCCCACTCCTCTCATTCCCCCTCCTCCCATTCCCCCTCCTCCAGCAGGGCCCCCACGGCCAGCACAGGGCCCTGCTCCCTTTCAGCACCACCCGAGGGCAGGGTGACACCCTGTGACACTCGTGTCACCTCCTGGCAGCCCTGGCAGGTGGAAGGAGCCTCATCCCCGCTGCTGCCACAGCTCAGCATCCACCAGGAACGTTTCTGTGGGGCAACATCCCGGCTGGAGCAAAGGAGAGGTAATTCCAGAGCCCTCAGCAAAACTTTTAAACCATCCAGAGTCGCCCAGAGGGAAGCAGGTGAGACTCCAACAGGCATTGCACAAGAGATACGGATCTAGGGTGGTTTATTTTATAAAAATATCTCCTCTCCCTCTGTGGTTGGCTGAAAGGGATGGCAAAACAAACCAGGGGAGCTCCAAGTCCCTGCTCCCAGCGCTCCCAGCCCTGTCTTCCACGGCAGAGCCACCCCAGGACCCTCTGGAGAACAGAGAAGGGCCCTGGATTGAGGGTGAGACCCAAACCTCACTCCAAGATCTGGAAACTCTGCCATCTCCCCATTGCCTTCGGCTGGGAGCGGAGGGAGGCAGGATGGGGCAGGTCCAGGGCGAGCAGGGAGTGCTGAGAGCGTCTGGAGCAGGGGGAAGAGCAAAGGGGGACAGATGAAAGCAGGAGACGGGCGTGAGTCAGGCTGGCAGCGGGCCTGGGCACCGAGCCCTGCAGCAGGGAGGGCACGGGGCCAGCCCCAGCCTGGCAAAAGCCACTGGGACAAAAGGCAGCCCAGAATGGGCTGGGCAGGCTCCTGTGCTCATCCTGGGCAGAGCACAGCTGGGCTGTGCTCACAGCTGGGCTGTGCTCACAGCTGGAACCTGCTCACAGCTGGCCACAGCTGGTCACAGCTGGCACCTGGTCACACCTGGTCACACCCGGTCACAGCTGGCACCTGGTCACAGCTGGTCACAGCTGGTCACAGCTGGTCATGCCTGGTCACAGCTGGTCATGCCTGGTCACAGCTGGTCATATCTGCTCACACCTGGTCATACCTGATCACACCTGGCCACACTTGGCCACAGCTGCTCACACCTGGTCATACCTGATCACACCTGGTCATTCTTGATCACACCTGGTCACACTTGGTCATATCTGGTCACATCTGCTCACACCTCATCACATCTGCTCACACCTGCCCACATCTGGTCCCACCTGGTCATGGCTGGTCACATCTGCTCACAGCTGCTCATACCTCTCACACGTGATCATTCCAGATCACAGCTGGTCACATCTGGTCACGCCTGCTCACACCTGCCCACATCTGCTCACACCCGCCCACATCTGCTCACAGCTGGCCAGGCCAGGGCAGCTGCAGCACCCACAGCGCACAGGGAGAGCTCCCAGGGCAGCTCAGCTCTCCAGGAAACCCTTGGGAAAGGCACCTGCCCTCCCCAGCAGGGACAGGGGCAGGGGCAGGGTCAGGGACAGGGTCAGGGTCAGGGACAGGGACAGCTCCCCAGACCCTCCCCAGGAGCCCTGCAGGGCTCTCACACCTGCACCTGCACCCCTGGGGGACAGAGCCCTGCTGCAGGCAGCGACAGCCACGCAGCAAATCCACTCCTGGAGCTCAGCATGGAGCATGAGTTTGGGCTGGGATCCAGGGCCCAGCCCTGCCAGACCTCTGGGGAGAGCTTGGAGCTGAAGCAGAGCAGTGGAACTGCAGCTATTCCTGTCCCAAACCCTGCCTGGGGATCAGGAAAGGCAGGGATGCAGGTGGTTTTTGGGAATCACCCTGAGGACTCTCCTCAGGAGCAGCCACAGCCCATTCCCAGGCCAGGAGCCATCCCTCAGCTGCTCTTTCCTCAAGGAAGCTCCAAACCCCGAGCCAGCTTTAGTTACATTTCTCCTCAGTGTTTGTGCACTGGGAATTTGGACTTCCAGAGGAATTTTAGCTGTTTGTGGGGGGAAAAGGAAGGACACTTCAGTGCTTGTACAGCAGCAGGAGCCAGGCTGCATTGTGGCCCCTGCAGTGACAAACTGCAGCACAAACTGTGGGGTGACAAACCCTCAGTGCAGCCTCAAGGTGGGAAGGGCCCTGCCCTGTCCGTCTCCAGCTCCTTCAGGGGCAGCCTGAGCACCCCCAGATATTCCAGAATAAAAACAAAGGATTTTCAGCTGCCTTGCTCCTCTCTCCCCAAAGCCACGCTGCTGGGACACCAACACCAACATCTCCAGCCCCACGAGGGCTCATCCCTTCCCAACCTGGTGGGGAAAAGTTTGGGAAAAGTTTCACCCGCAGATTCTTCTCCCAACCCTTGGAGCAGGACACCCTCTCCATCTTCACCCCTCCAGCTTGCTCCTTCCCTCAGGCAGGGCTGCAGGGGAGCAGGGAACAACCCCTGCTGTCCAAACCTGCCCTCCACGGGGCAGCCACAGGAGCTGAGCTGATTTTCCTGCCCTGTTTCGGGCACAGCTCAGCTCCCCCCTCCCCACAGCAGCTCAAGGGCAGCACCTGGAGCTGTGCCCTGCCAGGGCATCGGGGCATCAGCGCCAGGGCTCCAGCACAGAGCCTGCAGGCACCAAAATCCAGCCTGGCACGGCCACGTGGAGAGGGAGCCGGGCCCTCCCGCAGCTCCTGACGCCGATCCTGTGTTTGTCCAAGCTCCTCACTCCCTCCCAGATGTTTGCAAAAGCTCGGGGAGTTGGCAGCACAGCGAGGAGTTGGCCTTTAATTAACCAAAAGGCAAATAGGAGGAGGACGTCAGCAGCCTGGGAGCTGCTCTGCTGCCCTGGCTGGAGCTCCCAGCTCCTCCGGGCTCCTCACGCATCCCTGCCTCTCCTTGGGAATGTCCTGTGGTGGAAAGGGCTGCTTGGTGTTCTCCTGGTCCCTCTGAGGCTCCACAAAATCCATCTCCTGTCCCTCTCGTGTTGTCAGGCAGCCAGAGGACACCACGGTGTCCAGGGCCAGCCAGGTGGGAAACCACCAGCACAAAAAAATCCCGAAAAAAAGCAGATTTAGGGACAAAACAACCACATCAGCCACACTGGGAAGTGTCAATGTCTGCTCCAAGCCCTGCAGCTGCTGCACAGCACAGAGCCCCATCCATCCCCATTCCATCAGGGATGGGGGGACAGGACACAGGGAATGGCTTCCCACTGCCAGAGGGCAGGGCTGGATGGGATTTTGGGAAGGAATTCCTGGCTGTGAGGAAGATGAGGGGCTGGGATGGAATTCCCAGACAATCTGTGGCTGCCCCCTGGATCCCTGGAAGTGTCCAAGGCCAGGTTGGAGCAGCCTGGGACAGTGGGAAGTTCCCCTACCCATGGGATGATCTTTGAGGTCTCTCCCAACCCAAACCATTGTGGGATTCTGGGATTCTGACACACCTGATTCCTGTTTTACAGCGTGACCCCAACTGCCCTACACACAGCCCAAATCCACGCTGGTTTCCATCACGTGTATTTCAAAGAGGGACAGCAAGGCCAGAAACAACTCAGGAACATCATTACCCTCGAAAAGAGGGACAACCAAGTCCCCTGTCCTTGTTCTGGAGTCATTCCCCCTCCTCAGCAGCAGTTTCTGCATTGTTTCCCCAGCTCTGGCAGGGATGGGTGACAGGAATTAACTCCTGCTCCCCCCTGGAAGCGTCCTTGGGCTGCAGGGCTGGCCCCTGTGGATCTTCAGGTGCTTGGCCAGGTGGTCACTGCGGGCAAACCTCTTCCCACAGGCCGTGCACTGGTAGGGCTTGACCCCGGAGTGGGAGCGCTTGTGGCGGGAGAGCTCGTCCGAGCGGGAGAACCTGCAGGAGGGAGGAGGAGGAGAGCTGGATCCTGCTGGGCAGGGCAGGGGACACAGCCACCCTGGCACGGGGCACAGCCACGCTGGCACGGGGCACAGCCACCCTGGCACGGGGCACAGCCACCCTGGCACGGGGCACAGCCACCCTGGTACAGGGCACAGACACCCTGG
>WEIU01024054.1:59913-82978 GCA_013389925.1 Aegithalos caudatus
CCCGGCCGGTCCCGCCACCCCCGGGGCTGCCCCGGTGTCACACGGAGTACTTGGCCATGTCACCCTTGTCAAAGACAACTTTGGTTGCGAAGTAGATGGCCACCAGCCCCAGCCCCGCGGCCGACACCATGTAGGCAGTGACGGACTGGGTGAACTGGACGATGGAGCCCATGAAGAGCGAGGGCACGACCTGAGAGAGGAGGAAGGCGCTGTCCAGGATGGCCAGGTCCAGGCAGATCCCTCGGCCTGGAGCCCCCGGCTCCGCCTCTCCCACCACGATCCGGAGGGAGACATCGCAGGAGGAGCCGACGCACAGAGCGGAGCTGGGAGGGGAGGATGAGGATGAGGAGGATGAGGAGGAGGAGGAGGAATAGAGGGTCCCAGCGTGGCCATTCTGGTAAGGCAGCTTCTGGCTGGAGAGCAGCCCCTTGGAGAAGGGTGGTTTCTTGTCCAGCAGAGCGGCGTCTTCCTCCTCTTTCCTTTTGTATTTATGGAGAAATACCTGTGGGAGGGAGGGAGGTGTGTGAGGAGGGAGCTGGGCCTTGCTTTCGTGCAGGAGAGCAAAACCTGGGCTCTGTGTGTGTTCAGGGGAGTGCCAGCCTGAGCCTGGCCCACGTGAGATGGGCTCGGGGAGCCAGGCTGGCTCTTCCCGCCTGGCACGGGATCCAAAGCAGCCCTGACTCACTGCTGTGCTCAGCAGCCCAAAACCAGCCTGGGGACATTTCGTGCTTTTGTCACCTCCTCACTGGGTGCCAAAGGAGCCTGAGCTGAGCCCATCCCGAAATCAGCGGAGCCGGGTGTGCTGTGGGATGTCAGACACCCAGGGCACTGCAGGCAGGAGGGTTTGGGATTTGTGGGGTGGGTGGCTGGGAACCCAAGCCCAGAGCTCGGGATGAGCAGCCACTTCTCATCTGGGATGCTTGAAGTGCCACCAGCTGGGACACAAGAGTCCTGGGAACTGAGGGAAGGGCTTTTTTCTCAGCTCTGCTGCAAACCTCAACCAAGCTGCTTCATCTGCCTGCCCAGATCCTCCTCACTCCAGCCAGGAAAAGGGGGCACAGGGAACCAAAATCTTTCCCTTCTCACCCTTTTTTGCCTGGCTCTGCTCAAGCTGTGAGGTCTCTGGAGTTTTCCCACAGAGTTATTTGTTAACACCACGGGCAGGAGAGACCAGAGCCAGCTGTGCCCTCCCTCACTGCAGCTCCCAGCCTTTGGCAAACCTTGGGAATGTGGCCTTCCCCTTCCCAGCCCGTGCAGTTTGGGTTTCATCCCATTGATAAAACATCCATGGGAGATCCCAGCCAAGCTGCAGCTCCTGCCAAGCTGAACATTCCCTTTCCCTCCCCGTCCTGACAGGATTCCTGGTGCCAGTTGGGATGGGTTGTTCCAAAGGGTTTGTTCAAATGGGAACATCTGGATGCCTGTGGTAACAGCTCCTACATATCCCATGGCACAGCCAACCACTGCCCTTGGGATGAAAGAGCTGCTCCCAAACCACAAATTAATTCTGCATTTGCAGCACAAGAGCAACTCCCATTAATCCAGTGTGCAGCTCAGGAACCTCCTAGGACTTCTGCACGAGGATAACATCTGTGGGACAGGGTCACAAGCTTTTGTGCTGCTGTCACAAGTTTCACAAGGTTTCTTTTCCTTGGAGCTAAGGGAATAGGAAGAGTTTCCATTTTACTGATCATGGTGCTGTGGATGAAAACTGGGAAGCAGGACCTGTGAGGGCTGAAAATCCTGGAGTTTTGTAGCACCTCAGGCTGGCAGAGCCGCAGAATTCACAGGGGGACAACTAAACCAAACCAGTCTCCCAAAAATACGGGAAAAACATTAAAAAATAGGCAGGGCCAGGCTTCCCTGGAGCAGATCCCCACCTGTTTGTCGTGGTGGTAGAGGGATGCCAGGGTGTAGGGCAGGATCTGGAGGGCGGAGAAGGTGAATCCCGTCAGGGCGGCGGAGATGGTGACCACGGTGACACTGTGGGACAGGCACATGACAAAGGCCGCCCCAGGGAAGAACACCACGCTGGCCAGGTACACTGCCCTCGTCCCAAAGTGCTTCACCAGCCTGTCCATGATTGTCGAGAAGAAGATGGAGGTGATGCACTGCAGGAAGAGGCCCAGGCTGCCCATCCGGACACCTGCGGGTGGACAGGGGTGAGGGACACTGCCCCGGCCTCGCACAGCCAAACACCCTTCCCTAACCCCAAAAACACCCTTCCCTAACCCCAAAAACATCCTTCCCTCGGATCCTAACCCCAAAACATCCTTCCCTTTGGCCCTAACCCCAAAAACACCCTTCCCTAACCCCAAAAACACCCTTCCCTAACCCCAAAAACACCCTTCCCTAACCCCAAAAACATCCTTCCCTTGGATCTTAACCCCAAAACATCCTTCCCTTGGGCCCTAACCCCAAAAACATCCTTCCCTTGGGCCCAAACCCCAAAACATCCTTCCCTAACCCCAAAAACATCTTTCCCTCAGGTTCTAACTCCAAAAACATCCTTCCCTCAGTCCCTAACCCCCAAAACATACCTTCCCTAACCCCAAAAACATCCCTCCCTTGGTCGTTAATCCCAAAAACATCCTTCCCTAAGGCCCTAACCCCGAAAACATTCTTCTCTCAAAGGGCTCAAAGCACCTTTCTGCTCTTAGTCCCAAATCCTTAAATATCCTTCTCTGGGTCCCAAGTCCTTCAGTATCCTTCTCTTGGTTCCAAATCCCAAAATACCCTTTGCTCTCTGTCAGTCTCTAACCCCCAAAATATTCCTTCCTTTCTGTCAGTCCCTAATTCCAAAAACATCCTTCTCTTGGTCCCAAACCCCAAAACATCTTTCCCTCAGTCCCAAACCTCCAAACATCCTCCTCTCTCCATCAGTCCCTAACTCCAAAATCATCCCCCCCTTTCTGTCAGTCCCTAACTCAAACAATACCCCCCTCTGTCAATCCCAAACCCCAAAATGTCCTTCCCTCAGTCCCAAACCCCCAAACATCCTCCTCTCTCCATCAGTCCCTAACTCCAAAATCATCCCCCCCTTTCTGTCAGTCCCTAACTCAAACAATACCCCCCTCTGTCAATCCCAAAGCCCAAAACATCCTTCCCTCTCCCTCAATCCCAAATTCCCAAGCAGGGAGAGGGGCACCAGCATCCCTGCCAGCCTGGGCTGGCTCAGGAGGCAGAGCAGCATCACCCACAAACCCCAGGCCTGCAGCAGCCACCCCCTCTGTGGGCACCCCAATCCCACCGGCCCTGCCAGCTGGGAACACAAATGCCATCCCTGAAGTCACTGCTTCCTCCTGCTCTTGCCCCAGGAGCTGTCACCTGCTGCTGAACCAGGATCCGTTGTTATCTGATGCCAAAGGCAGCAGCAGAACAAAGGCAAGGAGGAATTGTGCTGGAGCCAAGGTAAAGTACAGAACATGCCCTAAACTGCGGTATCCGGTAGCAATCCGGACCTTACCCTTTCACAAAGATCTCTCAGATTTCAGGGAATTAAAACCATTAACTCTTTGGAGCAGGGATCATTACTCAACACATGTTTCTATGACAGCCAGCACAATGGAGGGCTGACCTGCTGGGAGCTAAACAGTGCAAGTGTTAAATAATAATTAAGCTGCCTCTAAGTTAAACAGACACCCAGCACAAAGGGGCAGTGTGCTGCAGGGCCCTCCGAGTGGAAAACTGCAGGAGAAGGGCCAGGAAGGTGCCTCCAGAAGAAAAGATTTGGATTAGGGAGAGGAAAAGGGCGGTTAGGCAAGGAGGCAAAGCTCTGGCACAACACAGCAGCCAAAATGGGACAGCAGGTAACACCTGTGGGCAGGTGAAGGGCTGCTGGGGCAGAGTCCCGAGCTGGGAATGTGGCAGCTCCAGGCTTGTGAGCAGCACTAAAGCACTGGAGAGGGTGCTGAGAGCTGGGAAAGCTGCTGGAGAGCTCCCAGAAGCAGCTGGGAGGTTGGAATCTCCCAGCAGCGTGGAGGGAAGAAACAGCAAACCCCACTTCACTGCCAGGGAGCACAGCCTGGCATCCCCACCCAAGGATGGGGAGCACCCTCAGCCCTGGCTGGGAAAGGAGGGGAGAGCAGTGCCAGGGGATCCCTGCAGACACAGCAGCTCCATGGGGCTCCTGTGCAGCCTGCCACAACATTCTGCCCCTCAGCCACCTCTGCCCTGCCAGCTCTGTGCTGGGAAGAACCAGGAGCTGTTTCCCCATTCCACGCTCTGGGAGTCACGGGGAAAAGTTCCTTCCTGACCTATCCACAGAAAGCCAAGTTTGCTGTGTGTGGTAATGCACTCCCACAGCCAAGCAGGTGTTTTTATACAAGGAAAAGGGTTTCAGTTTACCTTTGAACACAGAAGGAAAAGGGACTAGAATCTTCTGTGATGTTCTCACTGTGGTTAGGGGCACTGGCTGGGCTTTAGAAATGTCCCTCAGTATCTGGGCCTACTTCTATTGGCAGCAAGCCAGGCTGTCCCTCCTGAGCCACCATTTATAAAGATGCACAAAGGAACTCTCTGCTTTTTGGGGTGTTTTAGCAAAGGTGTGGGCTTCTCTGACACCAGGGCTTTTTCCTTCATTCCTGTATTGTTTGTTACATTGTCTTTATTAAAACTTTTGCTTTACAAAACACACCCGAAGAGCCATCTCCCAAAATTATTTTAAGCCATTCTAAGGAGCGCAAGACACCTTCAGAGACTGATACATTTACAGGTGGCTCATAACACTCTGGCCACGTGTTAAACTGTATCAGCTGTGGCTTTTTCTTCTTTTTTGTTTGCATTCTGAACAGAGCCGAGCCCACCCCGAGCTCCCAATAAAAGTTTCAATCCCGGGGAACGCCCGCCTCGCTCCTCACCTTCATCGTAGCGGCGCCTGGCCTCGGTGCCCGGCTTGGCCCTGGGCACGCCGTGGTACAGCCCCTCCCCGACAAAATCCGTGTAGAACAGCATGAAAGTCATCAGAGCCATCCAGCTGCACAGCTCGGCCACGAAGAGGCGGCGGATCACCCTGGGGATGCGGCAGCAGAGCCCGTGCAGCCGCGGCAGCAGCGCGCACAGGTTCCTGGCAGCCTGCAGCACCTGCCTGCCCTGCGCCTGCAGCACCTGCCTGCCCTGCGCCTGCACCCCTGGCCAGCAGCAGCACCAGCGTCTCGAGGATGGTTTTGGGGACGTGTCCCTGAGCGCCGGTCCCTCCGGGATGTCCCCCTGGGCCGCCTCCTCCGTCACGAACAGCGTGGCCAGCACGCAGCCGAGGAAGATGAGGGCCAGCAGGCTGAAGAGGCAGCTCTCCTGCCCTCCCAGGTAAGGCTCCAGGAAGGCCCAGTCGATGGCAGGCAGCAGGTAACCGATGCAGCCCCCCAGGCTGATCATGAAGGCGTACACGGAGAAAGCCTGGCGGCAGCTGTCGGGCTCCTGGAAGAGGTCGGAGAGCAGGGCCTCCAGCGGGGTGAAGCACACCTGTTGTATTGCACAAAGTAGTTTTAGTTTGTGTTGCACTGGGTGTTTTTTTCTGTTCACACAAAGTATCTGCTGTACCTACCCAGGATCCCCCATATCCCCGCTACTCGACACCACCTGAGCCTCACCTGTCCCAGGTGAGCCCCAGCTGGCTGGCAGACCCCTCCTCTCCCCCTCCTCCTCAGAGGGCATAAAGGACCCCTGGCACAGGGGTTGGGTCTCTTAATCATCCCAACTGCATGGAGAAGGTTCCACAATAAACTGTGGGACCGTGTTCCTGGAAGATTAAGTTCACCTTTGTCTTTTATCTTCATCCTTGCCTCAGTTTCCCCCCCCGGGGATCACAGCTAGCCAGGGCTGAACCCCACAGGTGTGAGAACTGTGGCACACACCTGGCCACAGAAATCCAGCAGCCCGATGCCCAGGATGAGGAAGGCGATCTCCAGGGCCCGGGGGTCGAGGGCACACAGGCTGGCCAGGCTGGAGGCGTGGGGGATGACGAAGAGGCTGAGCAGCACGCCCAGGCACAGCAGCCAGATGAAAGGTCTCCTCCTGCCGAAGCTGCTGCGCCAGTGGTCGCTGGCAGAGCCGATCACAGGCACAAAAACCAGCCCAAGGACGGGGCCTATCCCTGGGAAAGAGACAGGGAGGTGACACACGGGGTCTGTGGGGGCTCCTAAAAGGGATGCTGGGAGGTTTGGGAGGTTTCAGCAGGTCACAGCTCCTGCAGGGGTAACTCTCCCTGCTCTTATTCACCCTCACCCTCCAGACTGCAAGGTTTTATGGGCCTGAATTGCCAGCTCTTCCCAAGGGAACCTTTTCAACAGTTTTCCTTTTTCCCAAACAACTTTGTGTAATTACCTTTTTTCCATAACATTTTTAAGTAAACAATATTCCTTTCCCATAACAATCCCTCTCCCAGCTGTTGTTTGCTATTTCTGTTACTTAACCAATGCAGAGAGGTGTCAATCCTATGGACCAATAATGTGCCTTTTTAGGGTTATGTTATAAAAACATGTTAATGTTATAATATATAACATGTAATATATGTTATATATATTATATATATATAATATATAAACATGCAGCACATTATAAAAAGGCTGAATTAATTGTAAATAAAATGATTCCCTCCTGATTCCCTTCTGCCTGCTGACTGAAGTCAATCAAACAAAGAATTATTTCCCACCCTACCGCGACAAAGTTTAAAAAAACAACAAAAAAAAACACCTGAGAAAGGTGACAAAAGCTGCCTACCCAAAACCATGGTCATGAACTTCTCCTCCACGCCCACCTCCAGCAGCAGCGGCGGCACGTAGGTGATGCCGGCGGCCAGGCACACCTCCAGCCCGAAGGTCAGCGAGTTGACCAGCAGCAGCTGGCTCCTGCGGCTCTGCCAGGACATGCTGGCCCCAGCCACGCTGCCCCCAGCCCTCAGTGGCACTGGGCTGTGTCCTGCCAGCTGCAGAGCTGCCAGGGATGCCCCCCAGGTGAGGATCCGAGCTTCCCTTCCCGGGCTGCTGGGAGGATGCTGCTTCCCATTTTTATCAACGGTGAAGGAACTGTCTTTTCCTCTTCCTCTTCTTGGGCGGGGATCCCAGTGCAGGCTGCCCCTGCTGCTCACGGCCTGGGGTCTGTGGGGAGAGTTAAAGGGTTAGGAACCCCTTTGAGCCCTTTTTCCCCGGCAGGGAACGGGGTAAGACACGGATGTGTCACTGCTGAAAGGGACAGTCCCACCCCAACAAAGCTCCATCTATGCCAGGTTTGTCTCCAGGGGTTTGTGGCAGGTGAGACAGGGTTTGGGAAAACCCAGTCCTGCCCTCGAGGATGTCTCCATCCTGTCCAGTCACCTCTTCCAGATGGCAGAGAGACAAAGGATTTGGGGTCTCCTCTGACAGGGAAATCACCTCAGAGCCCCCAGGGGTCAGGGCAGTGCCTGCAGCCACACGGGATCAGCTCCAGAGCCCACCACGGTGCTCCTCAGGCTCTGGGGAAGCATTCCCACCCAAATCCCATCTCCAGAGCCCACCAGGGTGTGCCTGATGGCCAGGACACCTCCCGAGGTGCTCCTCAAGCTCTGGGGAAGCATTCCCACCCAAATCCCACCTCCAGAGCCCAGCACAGCCCTGCCTGATGGCCAGGACACCTCCCACAGTGCTCCTCAGGCTCTGGGGAAGCATTCCCAAGCATTCCCACACAAATCCCACCTCCAGAGCCCAGCACAGCCCTGCCTGATGGCCAGGACACCTCCTGTGCTGCTCCTCAGGCTCTGGGGACGCATTCCCGAGCATTCCCACCCAAATCCCATCCCCAGCCCCCGGGATGGGGCACAGAGAACAGATGGTGCCTCCGTGGAGTTTCACAAACAAACCTGACCCACTTTAGCCTCATCTAACAGCGAATGGCAATTACCTTACTCATTAGACTGAGTCATTTATTTGCCCTGTAACTGCTCCCTTCTCTCCAGTTTCTCCGGAGGGGAGAGGCCACGGGATGGGGACAGGGGCTGAGCAGCCAGGGCAGGAGGGAGCAGATGCCTCTCGGTCCCCAAAACCCTCCAAGATCCCCAGCAAAATCTGCTCGGATCACTCGGGGAGGCAGCCTGGTGAGATCAGTGCCCTCCATCTCTGCACAGGTGTGTGCAGGCACGGAGAGCTTTGTCACTTTTCTGTCCCTCCCCGTGTCACCACCAGCTGATAACCCACGAGGGGGTGGCTGGGGGAGGCTGGCAGGGTGGGGACGAGGCTCAACCATCGCTCCCTGCCTCTTGTTGCCGCGGAGAAACGCCACACCTGAGCTCAGGAGCTGCCGGTGCCACCCACCAAACACCGATTAGTGCCCTTTCAGGACCCTTCACTCCCCTGGCTGCCACGGGAAGATCCCTCCTTTCAACAACCGCCGGCGTTTAAACCTCGCCCAAGGTCAAATTGCAACAGAGGGGGAACAGATTTTGCTTTAATCCCCAGAGGAGGCTTCAAAGGATGGGCTGAGGGTCCCTCAGCTCGGGGGCAGTGCCCACCTTGCACAGGAGGTGTCAGCCTGGCTCCCTTAGGAGGGTCCCCAGCTGCATCCCAGCCCTGGGATGAGGAATTTCAGCTCCAGCAGCACAAACGTGGGTGCTGCTCCCAGAGTCACAGAGGCAGAATTACCCAGGCTCAGTTGGAACTCAAAGGGGGATGTGATATTTACTGCCTGCTGTAGTCCGGGGTCTGGAGAGCTCAGAGAGGGGGGGTTATCCCAAAATAAACCCCAAACGTCAAGGAAAAGATGCCTCACACAGATTAAAAATAGTTTTCTCCCCTTTTCCAGCTGTGGCAGGGTGCTGGGGAGGCAGCAGGGCTCTGTGTCCACCTGCCTGAGAATTCCAGCTTGGAGGCAGAGCTGGATTTCTCATCCCAGGTAAGAACAGAGCTCTCCTCCCCCTCCACACCCTCAGAGGGCTTCAAGGAGAAAATAACCCCCTGAAGCAATAATCACCAACAGCCAGAGATGAGAAGTCTCAGCTGCAATAAAAGTGTAGATAAAACTGCAGCAGGTGGTGAACTTTCCTGCTTGAGCTGAACTTTATCCCAACACCCATTAATTACTCTTTCAATTTTTTTTTCCATAGAATACAGACAGGGCAAAGAGCAGGAAAATCACCTGCACTGCTGATTAGTGAGGACAGGGGCTGGCAAAGGGAGATTTGGGAGGCTCAGGGAGCCAGGACTCACCTTGTCCCTGGCAGGTGCTCCCTGCAGCCCAGCAGAAGCTGCAGCAGCGTTTGCAGGGCAGCAGAGGAGGAACCAGCACAGGTTTGGTTCCAGGGCCCTCCCTTTCTGCTGATAACAGCAGAGTTATTGACACCAGGCCACTCCTGTGCCCAGGCCCCTCGCTGAGGGCTGGGCAAACCCTGCTGGAACCCCCTCACAGCCCGAGGAAACCCCAGCTCTGGGCTCACACCTGAATTTTTCCCCCCCAAAAAATCCCCTGATATTCACATTTATCACCCTCCCTCGCTGGTCTGCTCCAGCAGAGATTCAGGATTTATTTTCTTTTTAAGGCCAACAGGATGTCCCTGCAGCTTTGCAAGTGACAAAGATCAAACCCCAAGATCAAACACCCTTTCCTCAACCCCCTAATCCAACCTTTCCCAGGGGGATTTATCCCCTGGGCTGGGCAGGGCTCTTTGGCTCTGGTGTGGAAGGAGCCAGGAAAATCCATCCCCAGCTGGGAGATGCTGGTGGAACAGCAGCAGTCCCAGCTCAGCCAGGGGAGCTGGCAGCTCCCTGCCCATCCCAGAGGGATTTGGGAGACTTTTCCCAGCCCCAGCTGGCCCAGGTGACACTGGCACTTCTCCCCCTCCGGCCTCAGTTTCCCCAAATCCCCACAAGAGGAACAGAGGTTGTCCTTTGCTCCTCAAGGACCAGGATAACACAGCAGCCCCCAAAAAAGGGACTTTTGTGGTTTCCTGCACTCAGGAGCAGAAGGGAGCCACATGTGGGGCTTTCCCACAGCTGTCCCCTGGCGTGCCTCGGGACATCAGCTGCTGCTCTTCCTTTTCCCTCCCTGGGGAGAACCAAACCATCCCCAAAACCCCACTTTGGGCTCTCTGGTTTGCTTTTAAAAGCTTGCAAAGCCAACTTCCCCTGCCCTTTCCCTGCAGAGAAACATCAGATCAGCTCCCAGAGGCTGCCTCACCTGGCAGCCAGGTAGGAGGGCGGGCCCAGGGCAGAGCAGAGCCTTGCTGGACAAAGGCAGAGGAGAGGATGGAGCCAGGGAAGCTTTTAGGGATAAAAAAACCCACCCAAAACACCTGGAAAAGGTGGATGTGCTTTGATGGACACACACAGAACTTCTCCTCCCCCCAATCTCCTAAATCTTCCCAGCATGGAGTCTTAAGGAAATCACATCCCAGCAGTGCTTAGGGTGAGGGCTGGTTATTTTTAAAAGAAAATGTGGCTGTACTTACATGGCAGAGAAAAACTCAATTATTCCTGGAAGAATCCATGTCCTGCCAGTCCATAATCTCTGCTGCTGGTGCAGAGGGGCCAAGAGATGATGTTAAATGTGGTTGTAGGCTGTGATTTGTAGTGGTTGTGCACCTCCTCCACAGCTCAACAAACAGCAGGGATCAGAGAATTTGATTCAGGGTGAGGATGCTGAGGCACTGGAATAGGTTTCCCAGAGAAAATGTGGCTGCCCCATGCCTGGAAGTGTCCAAGCCCAGGTTGGAGCAGCCTGGGATAGTGGAAGGTGACCCTGCGTGTGCCAAGGGAGTGGAACAAAATGAGATTTAAGATCCCTTCCAACCCAAACCATCTTATGCTTTTATCATTGATTATTTCTGACCTTTCAGGGCTGCCTTAATCCCTTAGGAAGGGAAATCCCTTGGCTCAGGTGGGGCTGCTCCAACCCAGCAATGCCCAGGTGGATTCAGATCCTCACCTCCCCTGCCCACGCCAGCTTTGGCATCCAGAGGGAGGGGAAGGCAAAGGGTTCCCATCCACAACCCCACCGTGACACTTCCAACCTTCCAAGGGGCTCTTTATGAATTCCCTGGAAGCCCTTTGGAAGAAAGGGTGGGAGAGGAGCTGGAGGGGAGGGAGCAGGGGGAGCTGCCAGGGCTTTTCACAGCTATCAGTGTCCATTCAGCGGCGCTGAATGGGAAATGCACCATGGAGAATAGCTCTGGCAGCCTCCTCGGGATGGGATGGAAAACCCTCCCGACCTCTCCTGACCCCCTCCCCGGCCTCCCTCCCCTCCCAAATCCCCTTGACCCCATTCACAGAGCACGGAGCTCACCAAGGGAGGGGACAAGGGTGAGTTATTTGGGCTCTCTGAATTAACTCCGCGTTTCCTTTGAGCCCCGGGGCTCCATTCTTAGGGAAAGAGCAGCAGCCGCTGGAAATCCCCTCCGGGGAGAACAGGGAAGAGCCGCTGGGTTTGGGATTCCCTTCCTCATCCCCAGGGCAGAGTCCAGCAGCCAGGATCCATCAATCCGTGGCAAACGAACGGGAGATGCTGCAGGAGCACCAGGGTCACGGGAAGGGCCCTTCCCGAGGACAGCTCCCATTCCAGGCAGGGAAATCCTTGGATGTGCCAGGGCTGGGGCTCTCCTGCCTCGCTGGAACCTCTGCACTGCAGCCCCCACAAGGAGATCCTGCTGCTTCCAGGGCTAAAATCCCGAGCTGTCACAGGATCACGGGCTGGGAAGAGACCTCCAAGATCACCGAGTCCAACCCAGCCCTGACAGCTCAGCTAAACCCTGGCCTGAGTGCCACATCCAGGCTTTTTAACACATCCAGGGATGGTGACTCCAGAACCTCCTGGGCAGATCATTCCAGTGCTTTATCAGCCTTTCCATGAAAAACTTTTTCCTAATGTCCAACCTAAATTTCCTCAGTGTTTAAGGCTGTCCCCTCTCGTTCTGCCAGCTGCTGTCCAGGCCCTTTAGTACTGCTGAGGCACGGAGGGATCCCTGGCACAGACACACAGCCCAGGGCACCTCCATTTGGGAATGGACAGCCCAGAGGGAATGTTTGCCAGGGTGGAAAAATCCCTGTCCTGCCTGCCCTTCACCCTCAGACCTCACATTCCTTTCAGGAGCTGCACCAACAGCTCCAGGGATGCTTCAGCCTCACCCCACAGCACGAGTGTCCCACAGAGCAGAGCCCCAGGCTCCTGCCCCACTGCTCCCCCTCCCCTGGCACAGGAGCTGCTCCTGCCTTTGTGCCAGCAGAGAGTGCCCAGCTCCTGCCAGGCCCCCTCCTGCTCCTCCCATTCCCAACAGGAGCTGCCAAGGGGTCACTGAGCCAGCAGAGGCCACGCTGGCACGCAGGGAGGGACAGCCAGGAGAGCCCAGGGCCACCACAGGGCCAGCAGCTCCTGCTCCTGGCTGGGCTTCACCCTCGGGCTGCCAGGGAGCATGGCCAGCAGCTGGGCACAGCTGGAGATGGGGGGCACAACTGGAGATGGGGGCACAGCTGGAGATGGGGGGCACAGCTGGAGATGGGGGGCACCACAGCTGGAGATGGGGGGCACCACAGCTGGAGATGGGGGGCATCACAGCTGGAGAGGTGGAGGCACAGCTGGAGATGGGGGGGCACAGCTGGAGGTGGGAGGCACAGCTGGAGAGGTGGAGGGCACCACAGCAGGAGGTGGGGGGCACCCCAAGTCCTGCAGCCAGCAGGGCCCAGGGCTGGGGGTGCCCCTCAGCTCACCAGGGGCACCCAAAGATGAGGGCAGGCCGTGGGGTGAAAGCCCCAGCAAAGCCAAGCTCAGCTGCTGAGGATCCCCAGCCCGGCCTGGAGGAGCCACACTGGGATTTGTGCTGGTGCACAAGGGTCTGGCAGCCTTTTACCCACTCAGGACTGGCATCTCCTCACCAAACTTCATCAAGCAGAACCTCCCAAACTCCTCCACACAACCAAACACCCCAAAAGCAGCAGCATTTCAGCCCTGAGAGCCTCAGCCCCGCTGGTCACGCTCCCCTGGGCTGCTGTCAGCTCTGCTGCAGGCAGCTCCAGAGCCCCAGACAAGCTTGGCTGGCTCCACAGCAGAGCCACAGCTTTGTTTTGCTGCTGCACGACCCAAGCTCTTGCTTTTATTCATGAGAGGAGCCCCCGTTCCGGGGCTGGAGGGGAAATGAGATGATCTGCTTCTGCTTTTCACTCATTTCTGCTGTTTAAAGGCTGTGCCCATCACCCCTGGCACTTGATCCAAACCAACCTCTCCCCCAGCCTTTCTTCTCTGCTTATTATTATTTTTTTTTTTTTTAAAGCAGAAGAATCAAAATGTAAATTGAACTGGAAAAGGGGGGAAAAATGAGCCCCCTCCAGGTGCCCCCTTCTCCTCGGCGTGGGGACGGGCACAGATTATATCCAGCACCACATGACCAGGGCCTGTATTTATGTGTCAGAGTGTAAAAACCCACCCTGCTGAGCTGCCTTTTCTCTGCCTGGGGCTGGGGGCTTCTGCTCTGCGTCTCCTCAAACAGCCCCACAAAGGGGATTAAGGAGAGCCCCTCAGCCCTGCAGAGTAATCCATCAAATTATCCCTTGTTGGCATTGCTGTCCTCTTCAGGGAAAAAAAAAAAAAAAAAGGGAAAAAAAAAAACCAAAAAAAAAAAAAAAAAAAAAAAAAAAGCCCTCCAAAAGCTTTTAAAGGCACTGAAATTACACTTGAGCCTGAAACACTCCACCCAGCTGCTGGAGCCCCCAGCACAATGGGCTGGTTGTGAAGGGAATCCCGGGAAGTGAGGAGCAAGGAAAAAGAGACGGACACTTAAAAAGGGCAGCGGGCTCCCCACGGCTGGGAGGCCAACAGGTGGCTCAGACCCCCCCAGTCCCCCCAGCCTGCAGCAGATCCAGCCCAGTAAAGCTGGCTGGACATCCCAGTTACCCCTGAGAGGGAATTTGGGGCTCTGGGATAGGATTGCTGTGCCCTGATGGATTCATGGATGTGTCCTCAGCAGAGGTGAGGCTTAAGGAGGTGCAGTGGAGCATCCAAATCTCCCTGCAGGGAATCCAGCACTGTCACCTCCTGTCCTCACTGTCCCCAGAGCCCTGGGACTGGACAAAAACCCCTCAAAACACTCCAAAGTCCCTCAAAACCCCCAGCACAAACAGCAGGACCGCCCAGAGCTCAGGGCATCTCCAGCAGTGCCTCACAAAGCCAAGCCACACTCACCAAAATCCCGGGAACACTTGGAATCTGCCTTTCCTTCTGCTGCAGCTCCCTAAATTGCACAGGAGCTCCTGTGCTGGCGGTCAGCACCCTGCTCTGAGGGCTGAACCCTCCCTCCCCACAGCCCTGCCTGAGCTTTGCTCATCTCCTGCCTTTGCATGGCTGAAATCTTTCGTGGAAAAAAATCCTCAGCGAAGCAGGGGTCACCCAGTGCTTACCCCAGCAAAGTGGAACTGGGAAAAGAGAAGAGCAAACCAGTGCTGGTGGCACTCAGGGCAGCCACAGGGGCCAGCTCAGCACTGAGCACATCACACAAAACCTCTGGGTTAAACCCAGCAGGGCTGAGTGAAAGAGAATCAATTCCCCAGGGAGAGGGGAGCCAGCAGCCCTCAGTGCTCTGCTGTGTCTGCTCACGGGGCTGGGAAAATGGGAAGTGAAACTGGAACTTCTTGTCTGCAGCTGGAGCAGAAATTGTGCATGATGGGGATGTCTGAGCCCTGGGCCGGCCAGCTCCGGATCCTCTGCGGCTTCCAGGCAGTTCCAGGAGCTCTGCCCCATCTTTCCTGGCTTTTTTCTGAAATGTGGCAGCCACAGGGACTGGCTTTGGGGTGGGAAGGACAGTTCTGGTGTCTGAGCAAAAACCAGCAGCCAGAGCAAAGGCCAAGGCTGGACACGAGGCTGCAAATCCAACCCCAGGGCCATGGAGCAGCTGGAGCAGAGCAGGAGCAAATTGTGGAGTTTTAGGAGGGCTAAAAGGATGTCCCTGACCCCAAACTGTGCCCACACAGGGCTCAGACAAATTTCATCCCAGCTGGAGCAGAGCAGGAGCAAATTGTGGAGTTTTAGGAGGGCTAAAAGGATGTCCCTGACCCCAAACTGTGCCCACACAGGGCTCAGACAAATTTCATCCCAGCTGGAGCAGAGCAGGAAAAAATTGTGGAGTTTTAGGAGGGGAGATGGGATGTTCCTGACCCCAAACTGCTCACACAGGGCTCAGACAAATTTCACCCCAGCTGGAGCCACCAGCACCCCACACTGAGCTCCATCCATCCCTGCCTTTGCCAGGAGCCCGTTCCTCAGGGGGAAAAAAGGGAAGAACCCAAACTCCAAACATCCTCACAATTCCAGAGCCCCTCTGGCTGCAAGTTTGGGAAGCCTGACCTCGTGCTCCTCCTCAGAGGAGCCCCTTGGAGCCCTGGGCACACACCCAGAGCTACTGGCCCCTTCTGTAGCCACACAGCCCTCAGGCCATGCCCTCATGGCCATTCTCTGCTCTGCAGTCCTGGTTATTTGTGTCCCTGCCCTGGGTGCTCACAGATCCCTCTGACCTCCCCTGGCAGGTTGAGGGAGGTTTTTCCCTCTCTGTTTTCTGTCTGCAGGATGAGGTCATGGCTTTGAAGGAGACAAAAGAGCCTTTGGAGGGTGAGGAACAGCCCTGGGACAGCTGTGAGAGCTGAACCCCCATCACTCAGAGCCTGGGGACAGCCAGGGGGTGCCCAGAGCACCCCTGGGTGTCCCTGGCATGGGAATGGGCAAAAAGGAGGGAATGAAGCAAAATTCTCTAAATATTTCAAACTGGGAGTGGCTCTGAGATCTCCTTGTCCTCCCCCTTACCCATTTTCACCTCTGGCCATGCAGGGGAGTTTATGCCAACATTCCAAGGGACTTTCTGTCACCCTCTGCCAGAGGGGGAAGGTGTGCAGGGAAAATGGGAATTTTTGGGGTGTTTAAGGGCAAAAATCCACATCTCAGAGCTGTAAAAAAAAAAAACCCAAACAAAAAGCAGTTTCACGTGGCTGGGGGTAGCAAAACCTGCCCAGGCTCTGCCTCCTGCCTGCAGCACATCAACCCCTGGGGGTTAATGAGGGCCCTCAGATCACTGCAGAATTTTCCTTATCGTGGCACACCAGCCACGAGGCCTGGCTCTGAAAACGGGAGGTTCCACGATTTTATTTCTGCCTGATAATTGCAAAGATAAGGTGCAACCAGATTTTTATTTTCTGAGGCAGATAAGTTTCACTGGAAGGTCTTGATGGAGAACTTGAGAAGCTTTTTCCTTTCCCCCTCTCCCCTTCTCACTATCAGTTTAATGTGCTGTGGGCTCACAACATGCAGGGATTTTAACATTCACCAATAAAAATAGAGCAGTGAGGAATATCTGGAAGGGAAATTTTCCACTTTTTTTTTTTTTTAATAATAAAAAAAAAAGAAACAAGGCTCAAAGCTGCCATTTCTGCAGGAGGTGAATGGAGTGAGGCATTTTTACCACCCCCTCACTCCCCACCCAAACAGGAACCTCACTGCTATTTTGAGCCCTGGATACACCACCAGCCCTGAATTATTAGCTTTTTACTAATTATGCATGGGGTTCAAGTTCAAAGCTGCCTGGATTTTGCAGAGCTCTCTGAGCAGGGCTCCTGAGGGGCACAGAGCACCAGAGGGATGGGCAGGAGAGAGCCCAGAGAGCTGAAATCCCTCAGTGCTTGCTGTTCAAAATTGAAAATGTGAGTTTGTGCATCGAGGACTGAGCAGGGGCAGGATTTTCTCTCCATGCCAGGCTCGTTATTTGCTGGGGTAAAGTTCAGAGAGGCACAGAGGAAGCAGGGAGATCTCTGATGTGGCTCAGGGCCAGGGCACCTGGGGCAGGCTGTGCCCAGGGAGAGCCGGGCAAGGGCTGGTGCCTGGCACCATCCCTGCCTGTGCCATCCACAGGGACAGCCAGCACTCCCTGCCCTGCCCAAAAACTCATCCTGTGCCCCTCAGCACAGGGCAGGGATCAGTGGCAGGGTCAGGGGACAGCACAAGCACAGCCTGTGTGGGGAAATCAGGGCTGGAAGGGGCCCTGTGGAATCAGGAAAGATCAGTTCCTGTGGAATCAGGAAAGAATAATACCCATGGAATCAGGAAAGATCAACCCCTGTGGAATCAGGAAAGAATTATACCCATGGAATCAGGAAAGATCAATCCCCGTGGAATCAGGAAAGATCAGTTCCTGTGGAATCAGGAAAGATCAGTTCCTGTGGAATCAGGAAAGATCAGTTCCTGTGGAATCAGGAAAGAATTATACCCATGGAATCAGGAAAGATCAATGCCTGTGGAATAAGGAAAGATAAGTTCATGTAGAATCAGGAAAGATCAATCCCCATGGAATCAGGAAAGAATTATACCCATGGAATCAGGAAAGATCAATGCCTGTGGAATCAGGAAAGATCAGTTCCTGTGGAATCAGGAAAGATCAACCCCTGTGGAATCAGGAAAGATCAATGCCTGTGGAATCATCTTCCCCAGGGCTGCTCCCAACAGCCTGAATGAGGCATCTCAAGCACCAAGGCTGCAGGAATTTCCCCTGACACAACATCCACAGGCTCCAAAGATTCAATAGCTGGGAAGTGTCCGTCCTTCCCTCCCTCCCTGCAGTTATCCCTGTGCCATTCCTGTGCTCTCCTTTTGATTTGCACGCTCAGAGCCCTCTCCAGCCTGTCCCCTAGGCCTGGCTCCATCAATCCTCAGGCAAAGCCACCTTTGCAGGCCCATTAATTGCTCAGTGGGCCTTGGCCAGGGCACAGCAGCCTTTTGTTCCAGCGCTGCTCCAGCTGCTCCTGCCACCCCAGGGCACAGGAACCGTGTGCCACCAACATTCCCCAGGGCACAGGAACCATTTGTGTGCCACCAACATTCCCCAAGGCACAGGAACCATTTGTGTGCCACCAACATTCCCCTAGGGCTGCTCTGGAACCATTTGTGTGCCACCAACATTCCCCTAGGGCTGCTCTGGAACCATTTGTGTGCCACCAACATTCCCCAGGGCACAGGAACCATTTGTGTGTCACCAACATTCCCCAGGGCACAGGAACCATTTGTGTGTCACCAACATTCCCCTAGGGCTGCTCTGGAACCATTTGTGTGTCACCAACATTCCCCAGGGCACCTCTGGAACTGTTTGTCACCAACATTCCCCAAGGGACAGGAACCTCTGGAGCCCAGCCACACAAAGCCCTGCCCTGTCACACCACGAGGCAGTACCTGGCACCAGAGCCCTCTGCCACTGTCACCTCCTTGTCCCTTTGTGCTGGGGATTTCTGAGCCGCTGCCGCCTTCCAAGGAAGCGCTGGCCCCGTGACCACAACAATCCTGCATTGTCTTTGTGCTGCTCCCAAGGGAGCATTGGGTGACTCCTGCCAGGATCCAGAGCGAGGTAGGGCACTGATCACAGGGACAGCAGCACTCTCTGTGTCAGCTCAGGTCCTGGAGGTGACCAAAAGCCACTTTGGGCATCTCCTCTCCACACTGAAGTGACCCCAGAGCCCTGGGAGGGGAGGAAGGACAGGAAAACACCCTGGAGCAGGGGCAGATCCTTCTCCAGCCCAGCATTCCCAGGCTGATGGAAAGGGCACAGCATCACCATCAGGGATAAAATCACTCACAAGGTCCAGTTGAGGTGGAGGGGTTTGGTCACACCCGCTTCAATTCCCACCCAAGAGCCAGTTCTGTTCATTAATCCTAAATTAAGAACAGGGAAAACTGGGATGCAAAACAGCCTCAGAGCTGAGGTCTGATCCTCACCTCAGCCCTTTCATGCAGCAAGTCAGATCCCAGCAGGATTCACTCCTAATGTTTGGGAGGGAAAGTGTGATCCAGGGATTTTCTTGCATGCCCCATTTCACCCAGAGTCTCAAGCCATAAATCCAAAGCAGGATTTCGGTGCTGTGCACGTTATTCCTGGAGCTGGCTCCAGCCTGCTCTCTGAGAACATTAATGTCTTCTGAGTGCTGACAACCTGCATGGATTTGAGTCACTGCACTCATTGTATTTCTGTTTTTCCTGAAGTCCCAGCTCCTGCAGACAAACCACCACGGAGAGCTTCGGCTCCCAACAAAACAAAGGTGGGGAAAAAACAAAACAAAACCCCAAAACAGCTCCCTTGATTGAAGGGAAAAACTTTCACACCTCACAAACCAACCCCAGAGCCCAGCATTGTTTTAAGTTGCTATTTTCAAATAAACCTCATTCCTTTGCCAGAGGCCATCCTTAAACCTCCCGAATGTTCCAAACCCTGGCAACGACGGGAACTCATCTGCAAGCCACCCAAAGCTGGCTCTGAAATCCCCAGATCAACAACCCAGGAGGTTTCCCTGGGTGAAGGACAGGGCCAGTCCTTGGGATGTGGACTGAGAGAACTTTTCCCTGAGCTCGTGTGCAGCAGCAGAGAGGAAGAAAAGCAGCTCAGAGCCACAAATCAGGCACCTGCTCCTTGCTGTGTGTGTTCCAGCCACCCCCAGCCCCCAGACAAAGGAGCCTTTGGGACCACATTCCTCCTTCTTTTGCCAGACAATATTCACGGGGGTCTGTTTCTCCTCTTCTGCAGGCTGGCAAAATGTTAAGCAAATATTTGGGAACGGCCAGAGGAACTGACATTTTGGGATATGAAAACAAGGAGGAAAGGCACAAATTAGGGGACCTCCAAGGAGCACCACGCAGACAAACAGGAATGGAATGGTGGCCTCAGAGCTCCACTCAGCTTTGTTTTCTGAACAAGCAACTCCACAGCTCACAGGGTTGGGCACATCAGCAACTTCTGCAGCTCCGTGGCATGGGATCAGCTTCTTCCAGGAGCAGCACAAGGATCAGGACAAGTTTCACATTGTCAGTCTTAGATAACCCAGTGCTGGGGCACAGAACTGTTAAATAATCCTACATTTTACTGCTTTTCCTTTTTTTTTTTTTTTTTTTTTTTTTTTCCTTGAGGTGAGCACAAGATTGTGCAGATCCACGCTTGGCTGCCTTGCATGGACACATTTAAAACTCCCCTCTGCTTCTCAAAAGGCAGGATTCCTCCCTGAAGGAGGGAATTCCTCCCTGAAGGTCTCCATCCCCTTCCCCAGCTGGGCTGGGGGTCCCTGTCCTCACATGGACAGCCTGCATGGCTGATATTAAGCACTCAGAAACCAAGGAATCAGCACTGAGAAGAGCTGACAGCTGCTCACGAGCTTCTCATGACTCCCTTGCTCCACACCCAGCTCTAATCATGGGTTGAGCACGGCCGAGGGGTCACAAGACTTGCCAGGGTGGCTGTTTGGGCTGGGGTTTAGTTGTTTAGGCTGAGTTTTAGCTACCAGGAGCTGTCCTAGGCTGGCTGTTCACTCCATGAGCCACAGGGCAGCATCACCTGATGGGATGATTTCCAAACAGAGGAAATCCAGCCCAGTTTGGGTTTCTGTGTCTCCCTCTTCATCCCTTCCTCTCTCCCTGCTCCTGACAAGGCTCCACACCCTCAGTTCCCTGCTCACACCAAGCACCACCTCCCACCCCTCTGCTCCTTTCCCTCCTGGCTCCCTCAAAGCCTCAAATCCATCAAAAACCTCCCAAAATTTCACCCAGTGGGTCAAGCTTTGCTTTAGTGTCACCTCAGCCGAGACGAGGAGACAGCAACACATTAAATTAAAGAGCCCTAAAGCAGCCCCCAGAGCAGCCACTCCTGGGGACAGCACAAACCCAGAGCTCTGAGCCATCCCCACTGTGACAAAAGCACTGCAAACCTCCAAAGGGAACAATCCAGAGCAGGAAAACAGACCCTGAGCACGGCACTAAGGTGATTTTTAAATTATTTTTAAGAGCCTGCACTCCCAATGCCATCAGCCACAAGAGCCCAGCATCACCCTGAGTTCCATGCTGAGGTTTTGGCTGAAGAGAAAAAGACATGGAGCTCCCGGAGGAAAAACTAAAAGCACTCCTCCTTCCCCTCCCCAGCACTGCCACTTGAGTGCTCCGGGGAAATAAACAGTTTGGGGAAAAGGTTACCAAGAGTTTATGCTAAACATCATTTCCTAGGGGCTCTGGTGGAGACAAAGTAGACCCAGGGCTGTATTTTTTAACTCAGGGATCAGTGATTCCAGCCCTTCCCACCACGGATACAGCACGGACTTGGGCAAAAACCTGCCGATAAAAACTGATTTTGCTCCTTCAGGACGATGCTGCTGCTGCTGGAGTTTGTTTGGGGCACCCAAACTGCTTCGCCCGGGGGATGATGAGCTGTGAAAGTGTTTCGCCGGCAGGGATGGTGCCCTGCCTCCAGCCTGGCTCTGCACAGTGCTGCAGACGCTGGAATTCCTGGAGCTTCACTGGGACCTCGTGAAGGGGACACAGAAGTGGCTGCACAGCCCCCGTTTGGGGATATCCCCCTACAAATATCCCCAAAGCAGCCACAGTAAGGAGAATTTCCTCCCTAAATCCCGGTTTATACCCTGAAATACAGGGGTTTATATCCCCTGTAAAGCTCTCATTTGATTTGCTATTAATTCTGGAGATTCTTGTTATCCATATCAAATTTCTAATCCTTTTTTTTTTCCCCTCCTCCCAAATCCCATAATCCGAGAGCTCTTGGCTTCCACGCTGTTCTTGTGGCAATAGAATCCAGGGTTTTAGGCACAGCCTGGAATGCCAGGGTTGGCAATCTGGCTCCAGTGCCACTCCCCCAAAGAGGGGAAGCAGCTCCGGATGATGCCAGAAAGTCCAGGTAGCATCAGGTATTAAAAAAAGAAAGAAAAACACCAACAAAAAGAAGAAAGAACAAAAATTGCAGGTGGGGCAAATAATGGAAAAGGTTTCAAGGCTGGTACACGTTTTTCAGGAGTGTCTGCATGACTTCAGTGCCCAGGTCATTTGGGTACTTTTGAAGTTCTTACTCATGTTCTATTTCTATAAATTCGGAGATATTCTCATGTTACACACCTAAAGGCTGCTCTGCTGAAACACATCTAGACCCAAAACTGGTTAAAAATGGGATTTTGAGCCTGGCCACTTTCTCTGTGCTGCTAATAGGTCCAGGGGAGCACCAGGAAAGCTGTTCCTGATATGTTTCCCTTCCAATTTTTTGTGGTTTGTTTGTTTGTTTGAAACATAAAAATGGAAACCGAGCATCTTGCCAGGTCTGGCCATCACCAGCATAAAATTAATAAGTTCATTTTAGTGCTTCTCCCTTCCTCCTAAAGCTGTCATCCGTGGGAAGACAAATGAGTCTGGCAGTTTATGTTTATCATAAACAACTCCAGCGTTTTACCACCGAAATCCCGAGTCCTGCCAAAGTCAGGAATGCCTGGAATTACCTCGGTTCTGGCATTTAGGGACGGCTCTGGTGGCAGCAGATCCCACCGAGCTGAAGGGGAGGCACCAAACCCGCAGCCAGGTGTAAGGA
This sequence comes from Aegithalos caudatus, assembly GCA_013389925.1. Taxonomy (NCBI): domain Eukaryota; kingdom Metazoa; phylum Chordata; class Aves; order Passeriformes; family Aegithalidae; genus Aegithalos; species Aegithalos caudatus. Next base: position 82,232 of record WEIU01024054.1, read on the forward strand.
AAGCTCTCCTCTGCCAGGCGCTGCCTCGCTCTAAGGATTCTAAGGATTCACTGACCTGTCCCTGCGAGTCTTCAGGATTTCTGGGAGTCCATCCCGCTTCCCGAACTCTCTGCCCTGTCAGAAATCCTTAAACCAGCGCGGTCACCGCGGATGTCCCTGCAAGGATGAGAAGTTCGGGAAGAGCTCCGGGCGCTGTGTGGGGAGGGCAGGGACCCCCTCCCACATCCCCACCTGCGCCCACTCCTGCTCCTCTTCCCGACGCGAGGGAGTTGGTTTTTGATGGGTTTTTTGTTGTTGTTTTGTTTTGTTTTCCCGCAGCAGCTCCAGCGCAGGAGCATCAGACCCGGAGCGCCTCCTCCTCCTCCTCCTCGGGGCAGCTCCACGGGACCGGGCGGGCAGCGCTCGGTGCTGGCTGCGAGTGCGAGCCCCCTAACCCCCCCGATCTCCGCGGACCCCCCCCGGGAAAGGCAGCAGGAGCCGCATCCCGGCACGAGCAGCGGCATCCCGGGACAGCCGCATCCCGGGGCGGCCGCATCCCCGCCCGCGCATCGCTTCCGGNGGTTTTTTGTTGTTGTTTTGTTTTGTTTTCCCGCAGCAGCTCCAGCGCAGGAGCATCAGACCCGGAGCGCCTCCTCCTCCTCCTCCTCGGGGCAGCTCCACGGGACCGGGCGGGCAGCGCTCGGTGCTGGCTGCGAGTGCGAGCCCCCTAAACCCCCCGATCTCCGCGGAACCCCCCCGGGAAAGGCA
>WEIU01024054.1:99163-114499 GCA_013389925.1 Aegithalos caudatus
TTTTTTTTTGGTTTTTTTTTGGTTTTTTTTTCTTCCAAAAGCTCACCAGGGGGAATTGCAAATACTCAAAAGACAAAATATTCATTGCATACCAGAAAATGCTGCCAGTCTCCTCCTCCACCTTCACACTGCTCACTCAGGGTTTGCTGTGACACGATGGCAAACAACAACAACAACAACAACAACAACAAAAATTACGTAGCTCTTATTTACAATTAATTCTTTTTTTTTTTGTAACAATTGCTTCTGCAGGAAGGGAAAAAAAAAAAAGAAAAAGAAAAAAGAAAATAAAACCTCACAAATGCTGAGAACACAAAGGGAATGGGATGTCAGACACTCCCACACTCACACACCCAAAATTTCAGGGGGGGGTTTTTACACACATTTAAGTCTGGCTTAAGCTGATTTTCAAGGATCTCCACCCACCCTCCTCCCTCTCCCTTTTTTCTCCCAAAATATATATATAAAAATCCCCACTGTACAGAGCATTTGCAGTCACACTGAGCATGCTGGGGCTGGCGTGGGGCCACAGCCTGGAGATTTGTGGTTTGATAGGAAGAATTCCATGAAAACACATTCAGCTACTGAAGTGGGAAAAGCTGGGATTTGATTTCGAGTTAGGCTGGGCTTGGGGAGGTCTCTGAAGGGCACTGTCTGCTCTCCCTGCTCTGAAAGGCTGAAAAAAAAAACCCCAAAAAACTCCAAAAAATCTTCCAGAACAGCGTTAGTGTTGCTTCTATTCCAGCAGCACTTGGATTTAAAGCCACCTAAAACTGCAGGGAAACACTGAAAGCTGAGGGGAAATGCTCTGTTTGGTCAGATGCACACAGAATTTATAAATTTCCACGTAGAAATGTGACAGCAACACCCAAAACTGACACATCCTAAATGCCACCAGCTTTTCCATGAGTGTCCCTTCCATCTGCTCCACGTCCTCCCCACCTCCAAGAGATGAATTTAATTCCCCCATCAAACATTACAGCTCCTGGATCAGTTTGTAGCTTTTAGGAACTGTGTGTTCAATGCTAGGATCTGTTAGGAAAATAAAACAACAAAAAAGGGACAGAAAGCAAAGCACCAGGTTTGGTTTGTTTTTTTTTTCCTACAGCTCCAAAAGCTTCCAGCATGGTACAAATTCTTTCTCTCCCTCTCTCCCTGCCTCAGTGGCTTTTGTACTTTTGTGAACATCAGTGGAGGGAATATTTAAAAAAAAAAAAAAAAAGGGGAAAAAAAGGAAAAAAAAAGCACCCAGGAATTCCAGATTTGTGCCTGGTGGTGCTGCTTCTCTTCCCTCACTCTCTCTGCCTTGAGGAAATTAAATAAAACTCATTAAAAGCTCCTGAACTGCCCCATTTTTAAGCCCCCAAACTCAGCAGGGTTGTCATTCTCCTGCTGACCCCCCTGGGACTGAACCAAAATGTCCTGAGCACAAAATCCCAGCTGGAATTGCAGATTTGGGCTGATTTGGGCTGATTTTGGCAAGTTCAAGGCAGGAGCTTGGCCTAAAGCAGAGCTGGATGTGGAATTGTGGATTCAGGGACAGGGTGGAGGCTCTGAGCTGGAATTTTCAGAGCAAGATCAAGGCAGGGCAGGAGATTGAGTGAATTTTGGAATAAATCCAAAGGTTCCAGAACCACAGCTGTGGGACAGAGAATCTTCTCAAAGCCTCCTCCTGGGAATGAAACTTTCTGCTCCACCAAAATCCCTCCATGCTCCTAAAGAAATGCATTTTCCCAGCTTTCCTTCCAGAATGTTTAATATAAATTAATTCCAGTGGGCATTTTAAAAGGGGATGTCTGCTGCTGCTGCTGCTGGAAAATTATGTTAGAATAAAAATATTCACAAATATTCACCTTGATAATTTTCTCTTGTCTGTAAAAAAATGTGGAATTATTTCTAACAGAGCCCATTAGGGTTTAGTGTTTGCACCAATGAGCAAAACAAGTTTAGAAAAAAGTTACAAAATCCTCAGAAGCTGGGATTTCCATGGGGTTTGGGTTGTGAGACACTCAGGAAGGAGCATCAGGCAGCCTCCAGCACACCAGAAATGTGAGAAATCAGAACAGTCCTGTAAAATCAAGGATAAAACAATCCCAAAGCTGAACTGAAACAGCCAAAGGATGTTTCACAGCCTTAACTTTTCTTAACCGTGTTAGAAAACTAAAATAAACCAAGAAAAAATATGTTTGAGGTGAGATTCACAAAATACACCTCAGAAAACATCTGTATCAGGTGGAGAAGGAGATCTCCTGGAATTCTCCTCGTACACTTGAATTCCAAAAAAAAAAAAATCCCCCTAAGGAGTCAATGGGGAAGAGCAGCTTGAGTCTGAATTGCAGGGGAACAACTCAGAGATTTGCAGAGGTGTTTGCTACCCCCAAATGGTTTTTGTTTTTAAAATGTGGCCATTTATTTGCCCAGAACTACCCAAGAAGTTGAGGGGATTTCTGTTCTCCCAGAAATACAGGTGTGGGAAAGGAGAGGGGATTACATTTTGGTTTTTTTTCAAGACTGAGATTTCCCTGCAGCCTGAAGCTGTTCTGGAAAAAAAAAAAAAAAAGAAAAATGATAAAAATCGAACCACTTTAAAAAAATAAAATTAAAAAAAAATAGATTTACAATGAAACAACATCATCTTTATTGTAACTGCAACAGTAGTTCCATGAGAGTCAAGAACGTTAGAGAACTTCAATTTTTATAAGGTAAAGGAATTTACCAGCCTCAATAAAATCCAGGGCTAGGGAATCACACAGGACAAATCACAAATTCCATCCCACACCTGTGCTCAGCATCTTCAGCTCCCTATGGATTCAGGGTCCTTCCCGATCATATTTAGTGTATCCCACCTAAGAACTCTCCCAAATCCCCAAGAGGATCCCAAATCTGCTGCCACCAGGAATCCCAACTCGTTCATTAGCTGCCTTATGTTACCTTCCAGAGGCTGGTTACAAAATGGGTAGTTCTGAGACAAAATAAAAATAAAAACTAAAAAAACAAAAACAAGAAGGATGCAAAGCTTGTCAGCTGGAAGAGAATGTGAGCAACAGACAGAAGCACAGAGGGTTTTAAGGGAAAAGAAATAGAAATAAAAATGGCAGGTCCAGTTTTCAATGTTTCCACCAACAAATGTGGCAGAAAACTCTGAAGTGTGAAAACCAAGGTTTGTGGAGTTTAATGAGCTTTAGGAAATTAAAAAAAAAAGAAAAAAGGAAGAAAGGATATGGCTGCTTGGATAAAAACATGAAAATGCCAGCACACACCTCGAGGGTCCTGCTCTGCCAGGGACATCCCAAATCCAGCTGCTCCCAGTGCCCCACACAGCTCAGACAGCTGGGGACAGCAGGGAGAGAGGGGAGAAAATCCCACAGATCCCAGAGATCCCACAGGCAGGGAGGGGAGAAAATCNGCTGGGGACAGCAGGCAGGGAGGGGAGAAAATCCCACAGATCCCAGAGATCCCACAGGCAGGGAGGGGAGAAAATCCCACAGATCCCAGAGATCCCACAGGCAGGGAGAAAATCCCACAGATCCCACAGGCAGGGAGGGGAGCAAATCCCACAGATCCTACAGGAAGGGCTGGGGAGCTGATCCCACAGGCAGGGGTGAGAAAAATCCCCCAAGCAGGACTGGGAGCAGATCCCACAAATCCCATAGGCAGGAGGTTATTGAGTAAATCCCACAGGCAGGGTGAGGAGCAGATCCCACAGATCCTACAGGCAGGACTGGGAGCAGATCCCACAAATCCTACAGGAAGGATGAGGAGCTGATCCCACAGATCCTACAGGAAGGATGAGGAGCTGATCCCACAGATCCCACAGGGATTAGGGGGGACAGGGCAGTGCCACCTGGGGCTGTGCTGAGGACAGGAGGAGGGAGGGAAGAGAAAGCCCCATGCCCAACCCATGGGATCCCAAGGGACCAGAGCACTACAGGAATCCTCTGCTCACACCCACAAAAGGACATCCCTCACCAAAAAAAGCTGGAGAATTCCATCTTACATTATCCATTAATTTGTTGGGTTTTGGGTTGTTTTTTTCCCTTGGAAAAATTTATAATAAAAACATTTTTCACAATACCCAATGGAAAGCAGTTAAAAAAAAAAAAAGATTTTGCAATTTCTCTTCCCTGTTCTGCCCCTCTACAGAAAGAACAAAGTAAGGATGAATGGATGTGGGAAGGCTGTAAGGTTGAATATCTGAATTTGTCTGGAATGGGCTGCAATTTGCCTACAGCAGAAGAGTTTTCTATCCAGCAGAGACAAAAGATCTCCCATCCTGACTGGAGGGTCTTTTCTCAATCAAAGACACTGGAGCATCTCCCAGTTTCTTGATTGCTTTCCATGAAAAACGTGCCTGAATCCAAGAAACACAGGATTCCTCCCTGTGTTCCATCCTCCTCCACTGGAATTAGATCAACTACATTTTTGCTGAGAGTGAACTCCTCTCCAAGTCTGTTAAAGCAGAGGTTCATTATGTTATTTTTCCCCCCATATATTCCAAATACAGAATAATAGTTTGAAACAGCTCTTACCAGCACTGGGAAAAATCTATTCTACTTAAGGATTTGTAAGTATGCTTTCCACAGATCAGTCTCAAACCTTATTGCTTCACAACTGCAGTATCCCTTGGAAAAAAAAAAATAAAATAAAATATTGAAGGGTCTGTTAATTTGTCTCTAATGGCTTTTCAGATTTGGCAGGGGAGGGAGAACGGAATGGCCAACAGAGAATATTGACTTCAAAATATTACTGTAGAAGGGTTTCCTCTTATTAAAAAAGGATACACTGTATTAAACAGCTGAAAGTAAAGACAGCATTCAAAGCCCATGAGTCAAGCCACAGCCAAAACCGTGTTCTACCCCTAAGTATTGTTTTCTTTTCCTTTTTCTCTTTTTTTTTTTTTTCTTTATTATATGGAACAGAAAAATGCAGATAGTAAGGAAAATGNTTTTAAACAAAGATTTTCCTCGACTGCCATTTTAATCTTCACCAGAGGGTGCTTCATCTTCAGATCCCTCATCCCCTGACTTTTCTGGTGGAGGGCTGGCTGATTTTTTCTTTTCTGGGGGACTTTCAGGCTCTTCATCCTCTTCTTTGGGGGATGGGGTCTTTTCTTTTGTTGCCTTGGAAGCTGTGGGGCGACCTGCCTTCCCTTTGCCTTTCACTGGGCTGGGGGTCACTGGAAAAAGAAAAACCTTGTAAAACTCCAGCAGCAGAAAAAAAAAATCACAATAAATGGGATTTCAAAGTCATTCAGCAGCAGTTTGACCATAGCCAGGGTGTTTTTAGCACTCCCAATTAGCAAAGCTGAAGTGAAGAGCAATCTAACAAGATTTAAAAGCTGTTTAATTGCAAGTTCTGGCTAATTGCTGGATGTGGCATCATAAATGGACACAGCTCTTGTCAAGGCAGAACACACATTGCTGTTCTCATTTGAAATTTCCTGCAGAAATGCATCCAGTTTTGCTTTGGTTCACATTTCCCCACCCTGACAACGTCACCAAATCCCAAACAAAGCCACAAATTGTTATTATTTGGCTGTGAGACACACAAAGTCAGAATGCAGCACCTCAGCAGGGGAAGTTTTCAATACTGTGACTTTTTACCATCAAGACACAGACACCAATTCAACCTCCAAAGGAAGAATTAAAACCAGCTCATTATTCCATACTGGCTGCTTTAAATCATGGCATTTTGGCCCTTCAACACTTTTGTTGTCTGTGACCCCAAAATTCCTACCAAGCCTTCTGCAGCAAAAAGAAAACCTGGGATTTAAAGTGAGCAACTTTCATTCCCCAAACCCACCTGTAGCCTTTAGCCTGGGCTTGGGCATTTTCTTTTCTTTCCTCTCTGGCTTGGATTTCTTGGAGACCTTCTTGTTTTTCTTTTTTGAACTGCCATAGTCACTGTCATCATCATCTTCCATGAGGAAATCTTCATCACTTCCCGAATCTGCTGGAAGCATAAGGAAATTCAGATTTTGGGGGAAAAAAAAAAAAAAGGAAAAGGAAAAGATACAGCTTAATTCTGCCAGTTAAATTGTGGACACAGACTCTGAGAGCTTGTGGGCTTCCATTTATCTGCAGTGGTACAAAATTTGACTGGGTTTTACCAGCAGCAAAAAGCATTGAGAACTTTACAGCTATCCTTTAGGGCTGATTACAAAGAAATAGATCTTTGGAAAACAGACATAGCTCTGGAAAATACACACATCTGGAAAAAAAAAATCTTCATCTGCAAGGAAAAGGTAACAAGATGAAGTTTCTTGTGTCATTCTGGATAAGAACTGCAGGGAAATGATCAACAGATCTACCCCACTTGTGAAGAAAAATTCTGCAGGATGCACACAGCTCTGCTGCAAACTTGGAACACAAATTCCAGGTGTGAAAACCCAGCTTGGACAGACACACAGCAAAAAAATGAAGTTACTGAAGAGCACAATTGATATCCCCAGTGTCCCTTTTTCCAGTGCCATTTACTCACTCTCCTGGAACTGTGCCTCATCATCCTCTTGCTCCTCCTCCTCACTGCCCACATCATCCATGAGCATCTCCCTCTGTTTGGAGGCTGCTTTGGACGCCGCCTGCCGCTGCTGGCGGACGTTTTTGTGATCTTCCTTCTCATCCTCGCTGTCCTCTGCAGCAAAAAGGCCCCAAAAGTTGTGAGGGCAGAGCTCAGAGCTCCTGCCCCTGGGTAAAAACAGGGGCAGGGCATTCATGAGGGGGTTCAAACACTCACTGAGTTACCGTGAGGAGAATTCAACCTCATCAACACCTCCCTACCCCACCCACCAAAGACCCTCTGCAGTATTTTTCACTGCAAAAAAACCACTTTTTCTCTTTTTTTTTTTTTAATTTTCTTTTACCTGCAGGCCTTTTCCTGGATTTGGAGGCTGCTCTCTTGTTCTTGTCTGGTTTGGCCTTCTTTCCTTTTTTGCTTTTTTGGGAGCTCTCGTAGTCGCTGTCGGCTTTGCCGTCGTCAGCTCCTACGTCATCGTCTTCGCTGCCAAAATCTTCATCTGCAAGCAAAAGGCACCAGGATGAGCTTCTGGTCTCATTCTGGATAAAAGCTGCAGGGAAGGGAGCAACAGCTCTATCCACTTGGGAAGGCAAGTTTTATAGGAGCATCACATCACACAAAACATTATCCCAAACCAGGGTGGGAAGCAACAGCAGCAGAGGCAGCATCTGACTTAAAATAAATCAGAATTATTTCTTTTCTGTCTCAAATTCCACTCCTGCAACTCTCACAGGTGTGAGCAGACACAATTTAAAAATACACAATCAGTGCAATGCAGTTACCTGCTGAGTGTGAATCATCTTTCTTAGTCTTCACATCTTTGTCTTCTGAATCCTCACTGCAAATGAGAGGAAGATAAAGTCTGAGTGCTTGTCTCTGCTTTGGTTTCAGTCACTCTTGTGTGGAAAGTAATAATTTTTAAAGAGCAAACTGCTGTCTAGACTGAGAATTTTCACTTTTCCTGGACACACTTGAGGATTACTCAGCTGTCTGTGGAGTTATCATGGCTGGGAAGATAATGCTCAAACTCTGAATCACAGATAACCTTAAAGCAGGCAGGAAATAATCAGACTGAGGTGAACCATGCACTTCACTCTCAAACCAACCCACAACCTACGTGGCTTCCATTTCAGCTACAATCCTGATGGTTTACATGCAGTTTATAAACAAAATAAAGGTTTATCCTGAATAGATTTTAAGTCAGCACTTGTCTTTATGTCATTGTTTAGATTCCATTCTGTGCATATTCCTCATAACTGGCACATGTCTGGTCTAAGCTTTCCCAAATGATTTGATCATTTGGTTGATTTGGAAAATAAGATATCTTGGGGTGATAGAACAAGAACCAGCTGGCAGAACCTCCATCCCTGAAGCTGAAATCTGTCATGAAAACAAAAAAAAATTATTTGAAAGGCCTCATGGCAATCATTTGGGGACCACAGCATAGAAATTCTACAGGAAGATTTTCACTTTTCTTAGGGCAGCACTGAGGCTGCTGGAGCAACTCAGCTCCCAAAGCAAGTTCTGTGTTTATGCATCACCCAAGATGAGGAAGGAAGAGCCCCAGAACTTCCAGATGTCCCCTGCCCTCAGTGCCCCCCCAGGGATGCTGTGGGAAGGGCTGCAGAACACGGGACAGGAGCTGCACCTTGCCCTGACTCACCTGGGGATGCAATCCTCCTGCCTGGATCACATTCCCTGCCTGCCAGCTGCCTCTGCAGCTCCTGCAGTGATGGAGCACTACTGACAAGAGTTTCACACTTGATTTCTCTGTCTGCTCCCATCAGGAAGAAACCACCTCAGTGTCTGAGGCCTGAGCGAGCTCCCAGTCTCACTGAATCCCACCTGCAGTCCCTCCCCTTGGAAAATGCTGCTCCCCACACACAGGACAAGGCTCTGTGAGATGTTCCCAAGGATGAGAAGCTGCTTTTACCTGTCCTCCTGAGAATTCTTCCCAGATCTCCTCTTGTTCTTGGCCTCTCGGGGAGACGAGCGGATTTTCTTGGATGGGGGACCTGAATCTCTTCCATAATCATCATCTGCACAGGACAGGACAGAAGGGATTGAGCCCAACTCATTCCCTCAGCTCCAACTCATCACTTCATGCACATCAAAAAAGGAAAACATCACTGAACTTCAAACAAAAACTTCTGTGGAAGCAAAGCCTTGGTTTAAATCACTGATTTTACCTTTTCTTCTGCCAACAGCACCACGGAAATGTGAAAATGCTCTGTACAGTCAAGTGTCACCCAGGGAAACACAAAAAACCTCACAAGAGGATCTCATTTTCTATTTAATTATATAAATCCACTAAAAATTACCATGCAGATGTGTTTCTACATGATCCTAACAGCACACACACTGTTTACTGTCCTGTGATGGGATAAAGGATGTCATCCCATAGGAGTTTGGAACTCCTCACAACTCTTCCACAATACCTTATTACATGAATAAAAGCACTATAATTAAGAATTATGCATATTTATCTCATTTTAATTATCAGTGCAGCCTTAGCATTGAGTTTCTCTTCCACAAACTCAGAACATATTCCAGAAATTTTCTGTTAATCCACACAGATTTTATTTCTCTCCAGAAACGTTAATTCACAGAGATTACATTTTCTTTGAAACGTGATCCAGCAATATTTTGTTAATTCACACAGATTCTATTTTTTTTTAGCTGCAATCCTCCCAAAATGCCTGATAATGTGGGCCCAACTGGAGCCATAAAATAAATGGGAAACATCTTTTCCTGTGGAAAAAAAAAAAAGAAAAAAGTGGCATCAAGGAGCCCCAGAACATAACACAGAGCAAGGAAGGCACTGCTGCCAACAGCCTCAGGGCACTCAAACAATACCAGCATTAAATAATAAGATTTCTATCACCATTGTTTGTTTAATACCAAACATATGAGAATCATTATATTTTCAAATACTTATTAACAGTTCAGGCTGTGAAGAACAGCAACTCCTTGGAAGTGGGAGTTGAAGATGTGATTAGAAGCAGAACAATTAATATGCATGGCAATAATGAGCTGCTCCAGCTCAAGGAAATTAAGGAAAAAAAGTCATTTACCAGCATCATCTGATTCCTGAAACTGGGAGTAATCGACCACCTTCCTGTTCCTGTGAAAAAGCAGGAGAAGAAAAAAATTAGGAATTCATCATTGCAGAGTTACAAAAGCTTTAAGGAACAAGAAGTGCCACATCCTTGCTTCCACTGCTGGATTTGTAACCCAAAAACATCCCAAGAAAACTTGGATAATTCAGCCACCTCCACCTCTGCAGTCAGAAGTGAACACAAAGTACATTAAAGCATAAATAGCATTTTCCTGAGGAAGTTTTATAATAATCTGGATGACACTTTCAGAATCTGAACATCCTTTTTGATAAATACACAAAGATTATGAATCAAACCTTCCTAAACTGCTCCTTTTAGAATTTCTGCTTCTCACAGCTCACCTGCTGTCACACCTTCCCCTCCAATTTTTATTTCCCCCTATGATCCCTGCTTTTAAAGCATTATCAACTTTCACTGGGGTTTTTCCAGGAGCTTTCTGAATGAGTTACACTGATCTGGAAATCAACAAAATCAAATCTGCTTCTTTAACTTACTGAAACCTCTACAATGGAATTGTTGCTTATTTTATCAGCACCTTGTCCATCAAATCCCAACTGTTTGATTAACAAAGACAACTTTTACAAAGTGACCAGAGGGAATCAAAACAGCCACTAAATCAATGAAATTCCAGCTGCTGATGCCTCAAACATCTGGAAGGACTGGCAGGAGCTGGGAATGCAGAGATTCCCAATCCCTTTTTCCAATTCTTTTGTCCCCAAGCCAAGGATAAATCTGATTTTGCAGCAATCACCACGTGAGCTCAGTGCCACAGCTGGGAAACTCCATCCAGCCCAGGGATCCTTCCTCCTCCTCCTTCCCTCCCCAAACCGTGCTGCAATAACTGCCAATTAATTAAATATCGTTAATTAATTACTGATAAACCTGGTCAGCTCAAAGACACCCCAAAGCCATCCCTGCTGAGCCAGCTGAAATTAAGTTTAAGTTGCTCTCCTGAACAAGCACCTCTAATTCATGGCTTACAGAAAGATGCAGGGACAAAATGGTTTTGTTTCAACCCAGCACCAAACCTCTTAGAACAAATTAAAAAACAAATAAAAAAATGAAACCAATCCCTTAAAACCACCCCAAAAATACCAAAAAGGCAAATGAAAGGAAGGTAAGATTTGTAGAGGTTGAATCCCATCCAAGTTTTGGAGCACGTGTGGGTGGAATAAAGTCCAACAGGGCCCTGCACTGGTCACTCCCTCCCAGTCTGAGTGCTGAAATACCAGTTTAGGAACACAATTATTGGAAAGTTTTGATTTACATTCCTATTTCAACAAGGAGCCTTCCTGAAGGCTGCCTCCTGACCCCCCCTCACAACTAAAAACATGAATTTTATTCTGATAAGCATCAGAAGAACAATTAAGTTATTTAATAAGTCTGATTTTATGTATCAAGTATTGGGGTTTTTCCTGTGAAAGCATAAACAGGGATAAAAAAGCAGCATTTCCACATATAAATAACACTTTTAGACATCACTGAGCTACCAAACAAGATGGAAATGGCAGTTTTTCCACCTTGCTTCCTTCAGAGACACTTTCAATCAGGTGCTGGAAATGTGACAGGGGAAGCTTCAGCATTAACAAAAATTGTCCCTAGGAAAAACATCCTTGAAGCAAAACATCCTCCCTATGGCAAACATCCCTTGGGTTTTCAGCCAGGGAGTAAACCCTGCTCAGTTTTCATCACATGGAGAGCAGAAAGTGATATTTGTATTTAAAAAATAGTAATTAAAAATCATTGTTTCAGAAGAAACCAAAAGTGAAGCTGTTTCCTTGCATCCTCTTATCTTACAGGGCAACAAGGGTGGAGTAAAGAAGGAATCTCTGCACTCATTTCACTGAAAATAAAAATCTGCAAATCTTCAACAGCACCAGAGAAGCTCAGAGGGACAGAAAGGCCCAACCTGCCCCATCCAAACTCATCACTCCCCTCTTTCAGCCCAGCCAAGTTTTATTTATAACAACTGCAGGTTTGCAAAGAGAGCCTGCAGTGTTTACTACACCAAGGTGATAAAAACACCCAGTGCAAGATCCCTGGGGTTCAGAGGCAGCCAAAGTTGCTGCTGGTGGCACTGAAGAGAAGCTCTCTGCCTTTGGAAGATGTTAAGGCAAGCAAAGAGAAATAAAAATAAACTCTCTGTTAAATCCACATCAGCTGGGATGGGCATTGTTCAGCCTGGTTTAAAATATAAACTGAGGTTTGGGTATCATTGCCTTGCTAAGTGACATTAACACAAAGTGTGCATGTAAAAAAGTTCCCAGGCAAGTTTTTATTAACAGCTGTCAGTCCAATATTTTTGGAATAAACAGGAACTCATCATTGTGTTAGGATGGAAGCACTCAGCAAAGTCATTCTCCAGTAATTTAACTACAGCTCAGAAATGCACAGAAATTCTTGCAACCTGGGCTTGATGCCTGCCAAAGTGCAGTTTTTGGAATTATGAAAAGCAACATCCACATGTCAGAGGATCACTAAATGCCTGTAAAAATGAGAATGCATCTCATCCTCCTCCCTCATCTTCAATTTAGTCCCTAAATCCTCAGCTTCTAAACCAACATCAGCTCAGCCCTACAACCAAGCAAAAAAAAAAAAAAAGTTTGGGTTTTTTTTTAAAGGGAATGCAACAGATTCCCAGATATTTGTGCAGGCATTAAAACCCACAGATGAAATCCATGTTTTAAAAAAAAATCCCAGAAGATATAATCCTGAGAAGCCATGCTAAAAGGAGTTTTCAAAAATCCAGGCACTGAGGAGGAATGTTTAGGTCAAATGACAACCACCTACCTTCAACCCAAGAGAGCAAAGGCAAGGAGGTGAAATGATTATTGAGATTTCTGTATGGTTTTTTTTCACCACAGCCTTTATTTAACCAATATAAGCAAAAAAACTCGGGGTTTGTGAACAAAGCTGCAGCCCCTCCCTCACCCTCAGGGCTGGCTCAGCACTCAGGTGTCACTTCCAGGTAGAGCTGTCCCCTTCCACACCAATATCATCAACAAATAATATTATAAAATACATAACAAACATAATATTATCAACAAATAATATCAACAACAAATAATATTGCCACTAAAAGCACTTTTTGATGCCTTTTTTAACAGACAGAAAACACAAAATTCCAGCCAGAAGCGTTTCCTGCAGGGATTTTCAGAGCTGTGCAAAGCAAATCTGCAGTGCTGGATTTGGGCTCTCCATGACCACTGATTTAAAAGCAGCACCAGGAGGTGGCACAGGGCACCTGGCAGGGACCTAAACCACATCATTTTGGGCTTAAATCTGGGGAAAAACTGCACTCAGGAGTCAGCAGTGAGAGGGTCTGGGCTGACTGCACACACCAGGCTCTGCTCATGGCACCTGCAGGATTTTCAGGGATCCACACAACTTGGAAGCCCCATGGAACAATTCCATGATTTCTGCAGCAAGAATTGAAGCAGTTCTTGTGCTCTTTCTCTCTTTGACTCTAACTATAATTGAGATTTTACTCCAGAAATGATGCAGAGCAGGAAGGGAACCAACCCCAAGCAGCCAGCTCACTCTCCCACCCTGGTATTTTGAATTTTCTTGTACCTCCACCTCCTCTCTGTTTCTCTCCAGCCTGAAAGAGAACAAAATCATCTTTTTTACTCATCTACCTCTGGACCACACAGCATCACTCCATTTTATTAAGTGCCAATCCCTAAGGAACTGTTGCTTGCCTGCAAACCCATGGAAGATTTTTCACAATCACAATATTTCTACTTTGCATTGCCCAGCAACAACACTGGCAACAAGTTACATTTAATAGATGTATTTCTTCCTGAAAGTAAAAACTGCACCCTTCCATTGCAGTGCCAACACCAGGGCTGGGATTCAAATCCAGAAAAATGAAGGATGTAAAGCCTTGAGGCACTGGGATAAATTCATAACTGGCTTTAAGCTTGAAATGAATGACCAAAAAACTCCTGGGATTTCCAACCCTGCCCACAACATCTCAATTTGCAAAGCCTGCAGCAAGTAAAAGTGACCAGTGAGAAAAAGAAGAAAAGATGTACCAGAAGTCAAAATTCTGACTTAAAACACATTAATTGATGGTGTATATATATGGAAAAAGTGCCTCAAAGTATATTTTTTTAAATTTTATCCCTACAAGCAGCCCCAGTTCTCTTTGCAGAACTTCAGGAGAGTTACACAGGAGATGCACAAGTTCAGTAATTTCAGGTTGCTTCAGTTTTTACTCCTTGCATTTTTCTAACAGCACCCAAGAGAAATGGAATTGTGCAGGAATTACCTGGCTCTCAGTGCCAGGCACAGGAAACCTGTAAATAAAACTTTATTACTAATTAATTTTAAATAACTGCCTTTAACAGCCACACTCAGCCTTAGGTCAATTTTCTCAACAAGTGTAGTAAAACCTTGGGATATAGGGTGGATTTTAGGAAGTTCACTGCTTTGGGTGCACACACATTCACTAGAAACCAGCAGACACCAGCAATTAATTGAAAAAACACTGACAGGAGGAAAACTCTCCCACCACTACATCTCACTCTGATGAAGAACCTTCCACCAAAGCTTCCATTTTACCAAAACCCAGCCAAGACAGGCAGAAAAAACTTCATTCCAGCATTAATTTATCAATGGATTTAAATCTCTTGTAGAGCTCTCTAGTTAACAGAGCAATATAATGTAACAGCCACTGAATATTTACCTTTTTTTTCCCCCTGGAAGGGCTATTAAATCCAGGGAGATAAGGGACTGCTGCCTCTATCCTGCCAGGTTTGGTGCTCCCAACAACCTGCTGGACTTTGGTGTTTCATTTTCCTGCCAGCTGAGGGGTGAGAGCAGGCAGACCTCTCACAACGCTGCAGGACTGGACAGAAATGTGTCACTTCTATCAGGTTTTTTTAAAAAAAAAAAAACTTGTAAAAATAATTCCAGCAAGCTCAGAGGCTCTGCTTTTAAAGGCAGCACCCTTCCCTTGCCTGGAGCAAATCTCCAGAGCTGGCAAGGGAATGGCCAAGAGTGAAGTGTCCCCTCAAGCAGCAGAGTCACATCACCACTAATTTGGGCAGCTCAGACATTGCTGAGCCACTCCCCTGCTTAGCAAAGCAGCCCTGGCTTCTGCTTAGATTTTAAATTCTGCATACCAGAGATATTACTTAAATACAAATGCTGTCAGCTCTAAATGTATAGGTGTATCATAGCCACAATTAATTTGTGTTTATTAGTTAATTAGTCAAAATACCCAACATCCACGCCCCAGAGCTCATTGGGAATAAAACTACAACCAGAGACTTGGGAATGAAGAAATTCCAAAGCTTTATAGGAACACCGTGGGAAACCTCACACCTCTGCTACAAAGACAACTTAGATCACGAGTTCACTCTTTTCCCACCTCCTTGGCAAGGGAAGGGAATCCCAGAACATCCAGAGCTGGGAAGGACACGCAGGGATCACCCAGCATAGCCCCAGCCTTGCACAGACACACCAAAATCCAAAATCCCGCTCGGAGCATCCCTGGCAGCGCTGTCCAAACCCCCCCTGGAGCTCTGGCAGCCTCGGGGCTGTGCCAATTCCATAGGAATCCCGGGCAATGAAAGAAAAACCCTTCCCAAAGACCCACCCCTGACACAGCTCCAGCCCTGCCCCGCACACCCCCAAAGCTCCATCCCACCCCAGCCGAGCCCACCCAGCGCTCCACCACCCCCCAAAAAAGCCA
>WEIU01024057.1:0-11727 GCA_013389925.1 Aegithalos caudatus
TGTTAATCTTATTTAACCCCTTATCATTATTTTGTATTTTCATTTTACAGATGGAATACCTCAGGTTTATTATTTTGGCCCATGTGGCAAATATAATGCTATGGTGCTAGAACTACTTGGACCTAGTCTGGAAGATTTATTTGACTTGTGTGGTAGGACATTTTCTCTTAAAACCGTTCTTATGATAGCCATACAGTTGGTAAGTAGAATAGATGTTAATTTGAGTGTTCACTAGAGTAACTAAATCAGTCTTCAATGGATTAAATGATTATGATTTAAGCAGGAATACTTTTACATTACTTTGATTTACTTTGTTCCAGTTTTTCAGGTCAGTTCATGAATGTAATTACTTGTGTCTTCTGAGTTCTCATCACAACCTAAAATCATGAATTTTAGTTTGACATACTCTTTCAAAAAGGAAAACTGTAAGGAAATAAAAGTAATTTTAGCCCACACAAGGAGTTGTATTAATTATGGGACTCCTAAATAGTGTAAATATTTTTTCCTGGGTATTATAAGAAAGCAAACAAACAAGTGAAAAATTCCCTAAATCCTTCCAGAAATTATAGCAGAAAATTACTCAGTGAAGATTTTTTTTTTTTTTTAAGATTTCCTTACTTGGTTTTGACTTGAGGGTGGATGGAAGTGGAAAGATGGACAATCAAAGCTGTGCATGTTTACCAGATTTCCACTTCCCTAGATAGTGATATTTTTACCTGTGATGGTTAAAAATAGGTGTTTAAAACTTGACTATAATTGGGTAAGAGACATGTTGAATTTATTTACAGCCCAAATCACCAAGTTCTTTTATTTAAATGTTCACGTCCTCACAAGTTCAAAGATTAGCTTTATTTAATGCTTCCTGTTTCTTTCTGAATATGGAAATTTTGGTAGAAAGCAGTCCAGCTAGAATGGACTTTATATGCATAGTGATGAACTTTCAGTGCTTCTCTCATTTATATCTTTAATATGTAATAGATCTTCATCAAACTTTGCTGCTTACTGCTTGGTGACATAATTTCTGGTTTTACTTTTAATGTACACAAAACATACTTGTGCCAGTTATTTTGAAGGACAAAACCTTCTGTTATTCATGATTCATGACTAATGTCCAGTGTCAAAGTTTCCAGTACACCAATTGGTATATCTGCTTTGGCAAAGTGTACAATTTTCATTGACTTCAACTGGAAGATACTCTGTTAAGAACAATATCCCTTTGGTCTTGAGATATTAGGAGGGGTAATTTCTTCTATATATAAAGCCAATATAAGATATTTAGTTACTAGAACATTTTAGTGTAGCAACCTGAAGCTTAAACTAAACTTCCTTGTCTATTTTTTTTCTTTTATTGAAGATTTCTCGTATGGAGTATGTCCATTCAAAGAACTTGATATACAGAGATGTAAAACCAGAGAACTTCTTAATAGGACGACCTGGAAACAAAACCCAGCAAATTATTCACATTATAGACTTTGGTTTGGCAAAGGAGTACGTAGATCCAGAAACGAAGAAGCATATACCATATCGAGAGCACAAAAGCCTTACAGGAACAGCTAGATACATGAGTATAAATACACATTTAGGAAAAGGTATGTGTGCTTTTTAGTTACAGAAACAGCTGTGATTTGTCATAAACCATCTTGCTTTGAAGTTACACGTTTTCTCAGTCTGTAGTCATTAAGAACTGTGAATTTTATGTTGTGTACAAAATATAGTTTGTCCTTATGAAAATACTGTTCATGGGAATAATTTTTTTTTGAATCTTAATCATCATGATCATGTCTTGGGAATTGTCCTCTTTGTTAGTTATCCTTAAAAGAAGGATAAGGTGTATCTTTTTGTATTTTATAATACCTTCATATTATGGATATACCATGGCAGAGTGAAGTGTCCAGGAAATAGATGTGCTTATTAAATACAGAAAAGTCAATAGGTTGCAGTAACATGGGTTTTGAATGCTTCTTTGCTTTTCTGATCTCTTTGAAATGCACCATAAAATAATAAAGTAGCTTAGAGATTATGCTAATTTGTTGTTTTTTTTTTTACTGCTGACACTGTTTATAAGGCTTTGTCAGAGTTGTTGAAGGTTATGCCAGCAAGCTAAGAAAATTACAGGATGTATATAAATATGAAAGTTGCTATTATCAAATTAATAAATTCACCTTGAAAAAGGTATGAGCACTCAGGTCTGTTTATTCTAGCTATAGGAGAGGTTTTCTAGTGAAAACAATTAATTAGACTCCTGTGAATTTGTGTAAGCCAGTTGATTATCACTACATGATAATCACTAATTAGGTTACTCTTTGAATTGGTCATAAAATGTTGCAGAATACTGACAGTTTAATTGTAAGTATAACTGCTAATAACAGCGAATGAGAAACCATTCATACTTTTCAGACAGGAATAAGATACTTTATCAATAAAGCAGAGCCATGGAATCACTTAGGTTGGAAAATATCCTTAAGGTCACCAAGTCCAACTGTGTGAGCTAAGGTAAACCGTGTCCTCAAGCACCCCATCTACAAGGCTTTTAATATACCTCTCAAATGGTGACTCAGTCACTTTCCTGGGCAGCCTGTTCACATGCTTGAGAGCCCTTTTGGTGAAGCAAGTGTTTGCAATATCCAGTCTGAACTTTCCTGTGGCTCAGCATGAGGCTTTTCCCGTTGTCCTACTCCTTGTTCCTTAGGAGAAGAGGCCAACCCCCACCTGGCTACACCCTCCTTTCAGGAGGTTGTAGAGGGTGATAAGCTCTCCCCTGAACCTCCTTTTTTGAACACTCTCAGCTCTGTCAGCTGCTCCTCATAAGATATGTGCTCCAGACCCTTCACCAGCTTTGTTGCTCTTTAGTGGGCATACTCCAAGGGTTTGAGCTTTCTAAATCTTACTTTCGGAACTCGGGATCTTCAGATAAAAGAAGCATTCACTACAATTTTCTGGCATAAATGTTGATATCAGCTTAAAATGACTGTTACATTTTTGATACTAGGCTCTTGCCTCCACAAGGAGGGATAGACATCTGATTATTATAAAATTTTCAACAGTGTCACAACCACTTTTAAAATCAAATAGATTTTTTACTCTTCCTTAAATAAGAAGACTGCCCCAAAACCTTTTAAGAAAAATAAACCAAAATGTAAAACTGGTAATTACTTGAAAGACAAACTGAATTTTGATTATGTGTCTGATATTAACACAGGATGTGTTAATTTTTGTCTGCTGGTAACTTGTTTAATCAGAGAATAGTTTGGGTTGGAAAGAACCTTAAAGATCATCAGTTCTGATGCAGCCCTTGCCATAGGCTGGAACACCAGGTTGCTCAAAGCCCCATCCAATTTTCACCTTGGACAAGTTCCTGGGATGAGACATCCACAACTTCTCTGTGCAATGTGTTTCAGTGTCTTGCCACTCTCACACTGAAGAATTTCTCCTGAATATTTAATCTAAACTTACTGTCTTTCAGCATGAAACCACCAGTCCTTGTCCTGTCATTAAACGTCCTTGTAAAAAGTCCCTCCATAGCTTTCTTGCAGGCTTGCTTTGGGTACTAGAAGGTGCTGTAATGTCTCTCTGAAGCCTTCTCTTCTCCAGGCTGAACAGCACCAACTTGGAGTACCTTCATAGAAGGGGCACTACCTGACTGTCTCCATGGACTTGATTCATCAGGTCCACGTCCTTCTTAACTTGGGGACCCCAGAGCTGGATGCTGCACTACAGGTGGGGTCTCACCGGAGCACGGCAGGGGAACAGAATCCCCTCCCTCAGTCTGCTGGCCACACTGTTCTGGATGCAACCCAGGATACATTTGGCGTTGTGGGCTGCGAGTGCTCATCGTTGCGGTCATGTCCCGCCTCTCATCCACCAGCACACACAAGTCCTTCTCACAGGGCTGCTCTCCATTTCCTGCCCAGCCTGTGTTTGTGCTTGGGATTGCCCTAACCCACATACAGGTCCTTGCACTTTTCATTGTCTAACTTCATGTTCACACAGGCCCACCACTCAAGCCTGTTCAGGTCCCCCTGTGGCATCCCTTCCCTCCAGCATGTTGACAGCACCATGCAGCCAGATGCCATTGGCAGACTTGGTGAAGGTGCTCTTGATCCCACTGTCCATGACACCAGCAAAGGTGTTACCCAGCTCTGGTCCCAGTATGACCCCTAAAGAACTGCTCTCCACTTGGACATGGAGTTGTTGACCACAACTTTGTGTGACCACTCAGTCAATTCCTTATCCACTAGTTTCATCTGTCAAATCAGTGTGTCTCCAGTTCAGAGACAAGGATATCCTGTATTAAAGTGTCAAATGCTTTGCACATAGGTAGGTAAATGATGTTGGTTGCTCTTCCATCATTCATCAGCACTGTAACTGTGTTGAAGGCCAGCAAATTTGTTAGGCATGATTTGCCCTTACTGAAGCCATGTTGACCATCATCAGTCACCTCCTTATTTTCCATCTTCCTTGGTATAGTAACCAGGAGGATCTACATTGTGATCGTGCCAGGCATTGTGGTGAGACTGACTTGCCTTTAGTTCCTCATGCCTTCCTTTTAACTTCCCTTCGTAATAATGGCGATTATCTTTCTCCTTTTTTAGTCTGTGGGATCTTTACTGGGCTGTAACAACTTCTCAGATGTAGTAGATGTAATGCATAGTGTCTTTGCCTGAGGTTCGCTAAAGACTCATAGAAGCATCTCAGCAAGTCCCATGGACTTGTCCACCTTCAGGTTCCTTACTGGCCTCCGACCTGGTCTACAGCAGGTAGTCTTCATTCTGCCAGTCCCTGCCCTTGTCTTCTGTGACATGAGTGATGTGACTGGAATACATACCAGAGAAGACAGAGACAAAAAAATAATTTCTTGCCTCAGCTTTATCTACTACCCCTGGTTTCCTGTTTCCTTCTGGAGAGGTCCTGCATTTTTTGTAGTTTTCTTTTTGTCACCATCTTACATACATAGAGAAGCTCTTCTTGCTGCCCTTGACATCCCTGGCCACATTTAATCCTATTAGGGCTTTAGCTTTCTTAAGCTGATCTCTGGCTGCTCAGACTACTTTTCTATATACCTCCCAGACTACCTGTCCTTGCTTCCCCTCTCTGTATGCTTCCTTTTATTATTTTTTCTTTTGGATTCATCCAGGAGCTCACTGTTCCATGCAGGCCTCCTGATGGTTTTTGCTTGACTTTGTTGGAAGGCATTGGTCCTGGCTTAAAGGAATTCATGCATGATTAACCAACTTTCTTAGTGCCCTGCTTCTGTGCAGAGCTTTGTCTCATGGTACCGCTGCCAAGCAGATCCCTGAAGAGGCCAAGTTGCATCTGCTGAAATTTGGGGTACTGAGCTTGCTTTGCTCCCTTCTCACTACCTTTAGGATCTCAAACTCCAGCATTTCATCATCACTGCAGCCAAGGCTGCCCTTGAGCTTCACATTTCCACCAGCCTCTCCTTGCTGGTGAGAACAAGCTCCAGCACATTTCCTTTTTAGCTTCTCTGTCACTTGGAGAAGGAAGTTATCATGAATGATAACTTACTGGATTGCTGATGCCTTGCTGTCTTGTCACTCCAAGAGATACCAGAGTGGTTGAAGTCCCTCATGAGGACCAGGGCTTGTGAACGAGGTGGATCCTGTATATTGGTAGACAACTGTTAGGAACAAGTGTTTGAGATTGCTTAAAACATCATCAGCAAAGGTTTAATTATTTAATATTAAGCAACAGCATGACAAAGTTCTTTGCAAGATTCACTCTGCTAGGTACTAGTCAGTTACACCAAGGAAAAAGGAAAAAAACCCAAAGGCCAACAAAACCCAATCAAACAAACGAACTGAGAACTGTCTAGGGCTGTATGTGTGTTTAGGTGCATGTGACAAGTGACAAAAGGAGAGTGAGGGCAAGTATAAAAATACAGCCTAAAAGCTTAACAGCACTCGAAGTAGTTAACTTACACTTTAACTTATACCGTAAACTTAACAATTCAACATAGGAATAACACTTAACAGCATTTAACCTAACTTACAACTTAACCTTACTTACAGGCCTAACTTACTTTGATATCCAACGGACTTAAACATCTAAGAGAGCAGCCTTTCTCCCAGAATTTGCTGTAGCATATGTTTGTTTATGCACACGGACAGAGCAAGGTATCTGTGAAAAATTCCTCTCAAAGGCAGTGAAATACTCACTCTGGGTGCTTTTGCATCTCCTCATTGTGCAAAGAGTTAAGCCTCAGGAGTTGGGGTATTGGCCCATGGTTCATTTTTGTTCACAGTCTTTTGAGTACAGCAAACTTGAGAGTTCATGGGTTCTGAGAGGCCCTGCTCAGAGAGAGGTTCCTCATCACAGCTGCTGCAGTCCAGAAGAACTCAAAAGGTTCTCAGTTTAGATCACTGTTTATATTGGGTCACAAGAGAGTGGGCTTTAGTCATAGTAATGTTTCATCCTGGCCACAGTGTGGGTTGGCACACTTTCTTTGAAGGTGTGAGAACAGAGATGTTATGCTGTGCAAGGAAGAAAAATAATTTCCAAGGCTGTTCATAAAGAAAACATGAGCTTGTTAGACAGCAAGGGTTCC
Organism: Aegithalos caudatus; assembly: GCA_013389925.1. Classification (NCBI taxonomy): domain Eukaryota; kingdom Metazoa; phylum Chordata; class Aves; order Passeriformes; family Aegithalidae; genus Aegithalos; species Aegithalos caudatus. The sequence continues at coordinate 6,566 of WEIU01024057.1, forward strand.
TGGGAGCAGAGTGTTTCTGAAAAACTCAAGAAAAGCTGACCCAAGGTGCTGTTTGTCAAGCTAGTAAGCTTTTTTCAGATTACAATGTGGCCTGGAAGGGGTGGGGGGGATGCACCACCACAAGGACTCAGCTGCTCAGTCTTCCTGGTTCAGGGCCCTGTGGTCCTAACCCTGCCCACCCATTAATCCTTCCCCAATAGCTCTTGGTCAGCTCCTCATCCATCCCCAGACAAAACTCCATGCACTCAAATGGCTATTGCTGTGGAGGGTGATAATGCCTTCTGGTGTCCCTTGTCTCTCCTTCTTAAAGAGCCTGAATCATTCCTCTTCTATGTTTTTTTAATTTTTTTAATGTTCTGTGATATTTGTCTAAAATGTAGTATATTTTTAAATTCACGAAGTGAGACATATAGAACACTGAAGGTTCTCAAGCTCTATGTTTGCAGAGACAGTGGCATATAGGATACAGTTTGCTCTGAAAATAGTGATATTTTTAGGGTGGTATTTTTAGTCTGTAGATAACTTCCTGAGCTGCTTGAATTGTCTGACAGCTGACCCTTGTAAAAAAAATAAATGTTTTCAGTAAAGAGGGAGAATGTCAGGTTCACATTCTCTTATAAGTTACTTTTGACTATGTCTCTATTGAATTCCAGCTGTTAGTGCATTTGAGTAAGGAAGGTTGCCATCCTTGAATCAAAAGTATGTTTTCTTATAAATCCATGGCATTTAAAACTATCATAACAAATGTATAGCTACTAGAAAGACTTTAAATGTGTAATCAAAACTTGTTCAAAATCACCAAAGCCCACTCTTTTAAGGTGTATGTAGGAAATACATAGTTATTGAACATCTTGTAGCTAATAATCTTTTGTTTCAGAGGAGACATTTGATCAAGGATTTCTGGTAGTTTTGTGCCAAGCTGGGAATTTTTATGTGGAATAGAATGTATGTTTTCTATGTGAAGAATGACATGGCTTTATTCATAGAGGTATTTGAAGGAAGTACAAATACTCTGCAGCCCTTACTAGCATGTAGCTGGTGTCCTACCTGTCCGTAAAATAATTTCTCTTAGGAATAAAATTACTCCGGGCCTCTTCTCCAGTTCACTTCATTTCAGGAAGGGAAAGTGAGATTACATAGAGTGTAAATTCTGACTGGGAGGTTAATGAAGACAAAAATCTGCATCTGTAAAAGTCCTGCAATTTTCTGTCTCTGATGGATATATATATTGGTAATTATTTTGGGATTTCCCTAAATTCAGAAGAGCAGTGTGTTAAAGTGTTGTCTAAGTTATTTGGCTACAGAAAGTATAGTCACATGGAGTCATGTCTTACTCTAATCTAGTCATCTCTAATGGTCTCTGGGGAACTACCAATATCCTTGATTGTATTGGTCCATTGGTCTTTTCACGATAGTGCTTAATTATTGCAGAGGCATAGGTTAGTTATTGTACAATGAATACTTGAAACCCTTCTGGGAATGAAGCAACTCTGCTCTTAATATGAATAGAAAGGCCAAATGAAGCCAATTTCTTTAAACAAGTACTTATCCTCAAGCAAAAGTAGGAGAACCCCATTCTTATCTTTAGTACATGTGTGGTAATCCTCCATTTTGAGGGCGCTGAAAATTGACCCTACTGTCCTTGTTATCTCCTCTGTTGACCCAAACCCTAAGACTCTTCCTGAATACCTGATAAAACCGATGACCCTGGCCCTGCTCCCTCCTCTTCGGCTCTTGGGATCCCGGGCTCTTGGTACTTGACCATCACCTCTCTCCCCCTCCCTGGCCCAGGAAGTGGGGGGAAATAAAACCAGCTTAAAAGGAGGCTTGTCTTTTCTGTTCCCCTGCCTGTGGTTGAACCACCCTGGGCATGATGGATACTGTAGCCACACGATGCTACAAATGGTGAAATGAATGGGAGCAACCAGTGAGGGCAGCAGGACCGGCACCCCCATATGTCAACCCCCCAGCAGGACCCCATCTTAAAAAGGAAGACTCAAGAATACCATGGCTGGAGACCAGGTTGAGAGGGACCTTGAGAACATGGGGATAAAAGGCTTATGAGTAGGGAAACATCCAGTAAGGAGACCAGCTGACCGAGACCGAGTGATGAGACTAGCATCTACCATCACAAATCTTTCATTCTCCATGGGAACGAGTTTTTAAGAGCTACAGGTGGCTAGTCTGCCTGCAAAAAGGATCATGCTGGGACTCTTACCAACTCTCCTGACACGTCTGCTGCACCTTACGGACAATAGTGTCCTGGTGGCTACTTATGGACGATTTATGGACAATTTATGGATGTTTGCATGCAAAGTGTCAGCACCCTAGATCAGTGATTCTACCTTCCTGTGAGACTTCATGTTTTTCAGTTTCTGTGAAGCTGCCTTTATTTTTCCTTACCCTTTGTTCCTAAGAGTGCTGCAAGGAGTGAAAACTGCCAGGGTTGCCCGGAGCTGCTACTGTCTCTCCATCACCCCTGTGCCTCTCTACCCTCTTTCCCTTAAGGTAGGACAAGGTTGGAAACTGTCCATCAGTGACACGGGTGTGCTACCGTCCTCCTGCCGTCCTGTGTCCTTCACCCCGTCTCTCCATATCCCCCGTTCCCTGCCTGGGAAGGCACTGGCCACACTGCCCCGGGCCGTCCTTCTACCAAAGGGCGTTACCACGCGGTTTTGAGATTCCCTCTTTACCGCCAGAGCCCGTCTTTTGCGGTCCTGAGCCGGCCCTTCCCCAACCCCACCTACCTCCCTGCCTTTCCTGCCGCGGCTGCGGCAGCCCCGCCCCGGGCCCGTGTGGCAGTGGGGGCGAGGCGGGGCTGTCCCAGAGCAGGGCCAGCCCTGCTGTCCAGCTGTCCCCAGCCCGGGGCCACGGGGCAGAGGTGGCGTGGTGGGACCCCAGCANTGGCTTTCTATTATCTGTTAATTCAGTTTAATAATGTTCATTTTAGTTTGTAAAAATGGAGGAATTGTGGTAATCCTGCCGTTTCGAGGGCGCTGAAATCTGACTCTCCCTTGTTATCTCCTACCTCCCTAGACCCCAGCCCTGAGACTCCTCCCCTGAATACCCAATAAAACCCACGACCCTGGCCCTGCCTCTCTCCCTCTTGGCTCTCGGAGTCTCGGTCCTTGTCCGTCGCCTTTCTCTGCCTCCCCGGCTCAGGAAGTGGGGGGAAATAAACCCAGCTTAAAAGGAGGCCTGTCTTGTCTGTTCCTCTGCCAGTGGCTGAACCTCCCTGGGCACGATGGATACTGTAGCCACACAATGCTACATACATGTACTGTCTTGTCAGAGCTGTCATAGGTTCTAGATGTAGAATCAGTTTTATAGGGGCCAGACTGCTTTGTAATCTAAACCATCCACAAATAAGTCTACCTTGGACTAATTTTAATTAACTTCCTATTGCAAGAACAATAAATGTTTGGTCCTGAAATTTTATTAGCTAAAGTCCTGAAGTTCTTCCAGTAGCTCAAAAAGAAAATAAAAAAAAATCCCTTCTGCATTTGTAGTACTTTTTTTGTAGTGATGGCTCTACAGGAGACGGCAGCAACTTCTACTTGTCACTGAGCCAGTGGTGTAGGATTAAGTCTTTCCCAGACCTGGGTTCCCCTCTAGAAAGTTCAGTGTTTTTCTTCTCATACTCACTGAATTATCACTGGATTTCAGGGCAGAATTTTAACTGTCTTACATAAATCCTTTTTCCCTGTCTAAGTTAACCTTATAAATCTACAGATATATGAAAAAGTGCCTCTATAAAAATAATAAATAAGTCTTCGTACCCTTAATTAAAGGTATACATAAAACAAGAGGATTTTTTACTTTCAGTCTGTATTATTCTTAAGACAACAGTATGGCATACAGTGTGTGCTTATGATGAAACTGGCATTCATTTTTATGAACCAGAACCATTAACTTCAGGATTCATGGGTTTTTTTCAGGAAAAAAAATCTCACTTCTCTCATACTATTAAATGAAATCAGTTTTTAGTGAGGCTACAGACTCTGGGTTTCAAATACATTTTTTGCTAAACTTTAGGAACTGACAGTTCAAGCTAGGTAATCACTTCCCATCTCTGTACATGTCACCTTTTCAGTAACTAATGATGTGTCTTCTGATCTAAATAGATAATATCTTTCTACCTCTAGAGCATTCCTAAATTTTCTTTAGGAAGCTGGATGCTTTAATAAGCTGGATACTTAGTAAAGACTGAATGCCTGTTGTTTAAACTGTGTTATGGTTACTTAATTGTTTAGGCTAAAAAAAGATAATTTCTGGGGATAGCCTACTGAATGAAGGTCTAATTTTTATTTCAAACAGCCTGTTTGAATTGAGATAATTGTCTGTAGTTTATGAGCTAAATAAAAAAAAAATAGTTTCTTACAATTTAGGCTTCTGATAATCTCTTTGAGAGACATGAAACCATGTACTCTAAAGCTTTGTTGTGTATTTATTATGACTGTATTATCTTTTAGGCAGCACATCCTCTCAATCTCATTAAAATGTGATACAGTAGGATCCCTATACATCAGCAGCTGTTCTTCCAGCTGATGCTTGAAATCCTTTAGTCTTCCAGCTAGTCCACTGCTATTTTTTTTCCAGTGTTTTGGCTGTCCTTCTTTGACTAATAGCAATATATAGTCTTTGGGTTTCCTGTTTCTCAGGCTCATGTTGAAGATTTCCATAGGAAAGGATATTTGGCCACTGTTTCTTAATTACTCAGGAGTGATCAGTAAAGAATTTGAATGGATTCTAAATAACAATCCCTGTCACCCAAATTAAAACAAACACAAAATCCTTTCCCATAGCATACTTTTGAGTGCATTGTGAATTTAGATGTTCTATCCTCGTTCCCAGAAAAAATTCTGTTGTGTTGCAGAAATATAGTCAACAGTTCACATATCATAAAGAAACCCAAAAAACAACCAAACAAAACCCCAGCAAAATAACACCACGAAACACCTTAATTTGAAATAATAAGTATTAAAAGTTTTATAAATAGACTCTCTGTAAAGGAGCAATTGCTTCAATAAGGTGCTGTTGCTTTGGTTGTTTTTTTTTTTTGTTTTGTTTTTTGTTTTTTAAGGAGAAATGGTTAATTTTGCAGTGGCAAAACTTGTAGAAATTAATTGAAAGAGAGGAATTATTGTCCCTTAGCAAAGACC
>WEIU01024059.1:813-11443 GCA_013389925.1 Aegithalos caudatus
TGCACTGACATGGGTCATGGCAGATCATTTCATGCTGTTACCATAATCCCTGCTGCCTTTCCAAATAAAAAATATTTCTGTCATACATACATACCACCAACTTAACCCCAAATATGTTCTGGCCACACATATTTTATCAGTCTTTAAACTTTGAAAGCTTCATCGGCCGCTCTTGAAAGACAGAGCAGAACACCTGTTTTTGCCATGAAACATTGTCTGTGTTTGTATTCGTTTCTTGAAATTGGAATAACACACAGAAGACAATTTTCAATATATAGTGATAATGTAATTTTGTAAACATTTGTGCTCTGCTTCACAACTTGCAGATTTATTACAGTCATGTCTTACACTCTTCTGTCACTATGGGGCCTCATTTCCAGTATACTAAAAATTAATCTGGCCTTCAAAACCACCTCTCTGCAAAGGCTAAGGAGCTTCTCATAAATAAATATATTTCTCTGTAATACCGAGTTATTAAAAGGCATTCTGATGGTAAATTACCATAAAGAAGCTCACTTAAAATAAACTGAACAAACAGTATCACACTGCTTACATTTCAAAGGACTGTCACTTTTTATAGCAAGGATCCATTGAGCTTATAGCTGTGCCATTCCACTCAATGGGATTCAACCATGCTAATTCTCTGAGAACACATGTATTATCACCTAACAGATGGTTGTGAAACGTGGTTTTCCAAAAGTATTGTCACTTCCCTATTTTCTTTGCTCTAGACAGAGTCAGAGGGGAAAAAAATTTCAAAAGTTGCAGATTCTCATTGGAGAAGATGAGTCCTTGACCCCCAGTCTTAACAGCAGATGCTTCCATTAGGGATTCAAAAGAACCTCTTTACCCTACTTATTCACTTTTATTACCAGAATTGAGTATATGTATTTCAAAAGGAATCAACTCATTTTACAGTTAAAAATATCACCTCAAAGTGCGTCAGAATGTGACTGGCATGAGCTATCTCCTGGGCTGCAGAAAGGGACAGTGCTTTTCATGCAGCTTACTGTGCATAGCTGCGAGCTTCCAACTCAAAACATGTTGTTGAACACAACTTGTCAGCAGACAATGCAACAGAGCAGTGTCCACCTGACAAGTATTGAAAGTGAATGTATGAACAATGTTACATGTTATCACTGATCCACATGGACAAATATTAAACTTAAGTGCCTATTTAGGTTGTCAAAGGCAAGTGATGATTTTGGTGCTCTTCACTTTCAATTGATAAGACCAATCAGTGTCAATTACAGGTGAAGTTCTAAGTCACACACACATATATATTGTATATATAAGTGATTGTTTCTACTTTCTAGTAGATAACTTCCTTATATCCTTTCCTGACAACACTGCTCAAACCATCAATATTTGTTTACGGAACTTTGAAGATTTTTATCTCAGAGGAAAAAACTTAAGAAACTAAGCACAACCTAATGGAAAACATAAAAGAGATATTCATAGTTGGAGGAGCCCAGATTTTCTCTTTAACATATTTAATAATGCTGAGGAACAAAATCTCAGCAAACCAAGGGGATAATACACCCTGAAGAATCCTAATACCTCATCTCAATAGGATATATTTTTAACTAATTTTGCAGTGTGACCCATTACAATTAAATAATAGAAAGAGATGTAAAGAATTTTATATTTCATCCTCTTGTGGCAAATTTTTTGATTTAGTATTTTTCATGAGAAATTTAACATTCTTTTAGTGTAGAGTTTTTTCTTGAGCAATGTATCATATTTAACTCTGTAACTATCCATCAATACTCCTTTTAATTGAGGTTAATTTCTTTCAACTTTTCATAAACTTCCCCTTGGAGCACTGAGCATTCTTGCACCTGCTGAAGAGTTTAAGTTTATTTCAAAAACCAGAAGAGTATTCTAATCTTAATCACAGACAGGACCATCCCCAAGTTTTGTAAGACACTGTGAAAACGTGATTTAATTTAGACAGCTTTAAAGCCATGTTCTGACACCACACCATCAGAAGAGAGGATAGGAAGAGCATGTTAAAAAAGATCCCTTACAGTTGTTATCACCATATTTATTAGTATCAACTTGGGGCAGAACATCTAAAGTACACTTGATGTAAAAGTATAACAATGTCTTTTCATAAATGGAAACACACAAACATAAATATATTAAAGAAAAGTCTTACTTGCATCTCCAAAACAGAAAAACAAAAGGGAAAATTGGGAAAGGATGCCTCTCTTGCTCTGATTTTATAATGTTATATAAATATTAAATCATAATTTTATAATTTAACAAATCTCCTGGTGTTAGTGCTGCACCAGTCCATACTGTGTCAAATAAAGAACTTTTTAAAGAGTAACTACTTAGTTGATTGCTCCAGTGATCAATCATTAACCCATTCCCATTTTTATGCAAACATTTTCAGGATCTCTTGACTACCATTGACAATAAATATTAAGGAATGGAAGGAAACAAAGGTGCTGGGAAAAGAAAATGTAAAACTATTTGGAAAAAGCCAATACAGAGAATTCTTGAATAGTTCATTAAAAGTTTGCTCCCACCCTAAGTAGCTAAACCCCTGGCTTCTCTAAATCAGGCTGCAAGCCAGCATATGTAAAGCAGACATTCACACTGATGTTCTGATGATTGTTGTAATACAGTAGTGCCTAAGACAAGCATCCTAAATCAAAGATGTGAAGAGTACCAGTCACTGCATGAACACTGTGTGTTATCAAAGATCTCACAACTTAGGGCCAGATGGAAGTCAAGTGGGGAAAGTGGTTAGGGAAGGGCAAGGAGAGGAAAATGGAGAGTGTGATGCAGGAGAGAAAGGGTATAAGGGGATGAGAGAAATTGGGAAGGGGCATGCGGGGGAAGAAAAGGTGGGATTGAAAGAAGGGTAACAGTAGCAGCATATTGTTGCATCTGTCAATACTGTGTCCAATCCTGTTTAATGTTTTAATTAATCACCTAGTTGATGAGGCAGAGAGAAGGTACCCTCAGCAAGCTCGCAGATTACACAAAACTAGAAGGAGCAGCTGACATCAAGAGGTGTGCTGCCATCCAGCACAAATTCAACAAACTGGAGTAAAGGCCTGACAGGGATCTCACAAAGCTCAAAAGGGGAAGTACAAAGTCCTGCACTTCCACCTGCAACAGTGTGTGCTATGGAACAACTTGTTGGGAACAGCTTTTCAGGAAACAATCTGTGGGGTCCTGCTGGAAATCAACTTAACCAATAGTCAGAAACGTGGCTTGTGGCAAAGAAGTGTAATAGTGTACTGCATTAGATAAAGCGTTGTCAGCAGACAGGGAGTGATACCTTCCTTCTACTCAGGACTGCTGAATCTGGTGGCCATGTCTGAGCTTTCTGACGAGACAGAAATGCATGGGCCACTAAAATAGTTAAGGGACTGCAGCATCTCTGCTGTGAGAAAGGGCTGGAAGAAGTGGCAGTATTCAGACTAGAGTAGAAAAGGCTCAGAGAGGATCTCAGGAATGCATCCGAATAGCTGATGTGAAGGTACAATGAAGATGGAGCTTGACTCTTTTCACTGGTCCCCAGTTACAGGACCAGAGGTGATGGGCACAAACTGAAACATGGGGTGTTACTTCTGAACATCAGGAATCACTCCCTTCCCTGTGGGAGTGACTCAGCACTGGCACAGGTTGCTCAGCGAGGCTCTGGTGTTAAGGGATGAAGATAATCAAAAGCCATCTGGATATGGTCCTGGGTAACTAGCTGTAGGGGTGTTTTAGACCAGATCAATTCCAGAGATTCACAACTTCCAAACTCGAGCAGTCCATAATCTTGTAATTCTGTGAAGAGGAGAGGAATAAAAGAGAGGAGGAGGAGAGACAAGAAAGAGAGGAAGGATGGGTGATGGAGGAGGGATGAATGGAAAGAAAGGAAGACAGGAAATAGAAGGAATAGAGAAAAGCAGAATGGTAGCAATGTGAGAAAAGAAAAGCAACCTCCATAATCTCCACTAGCTATTACTTCGCTGTCATTATCAGTTGTCAATTCCACTTAGTGAGCCCATCAGGTGAATTTTATACAAGGATTAAAAGCCCACACAGCTGCCTTTTCTGATATTGAAAAATCTAAACCAGCAGCAATTAACAAAATATCATGGTTGTGATATCTCAGGTGCAAAGAGCCTTCCGCCTTCCTGTGACTTGTCTGAAAGCATCAACTGCATAATAAAACACTGGCATTAAACTAACTCTTAAAAAGACTGCTAGTATACTGCAAAGGAAAGGCACACACTTTATGTAATCTGACAGGCTGCCAGCCCATGCTGAAAGGTGCTTGGCCAGCTGCGTTGAGCAGACAATAGAAGGGACATTGTAGTGGATGTCCATCTCAGGCTGCTCTCAGGAGGAACAAGTGATAGACTTCAACAAATGGCTGGAAGGAGAATCACAGTCATAAGCCCTGGTCCTCATGCAAGAGAAATTTCACAGATAACTGCTGGAAGAACAAAATAGCATTGTACAAGCAATTCAGAAGGTTTCTGGAGAACACTGATGGAAGCTTTCTGACGCCAAGTGATAGAGGAGCCAACACAGAAAGGTGCTGTGCTGGACCTCATAATCACAAATAAGGAAAGGCAACATCACCTGGAAGTGTGAAGGTTGCAGGCAGGCTTGTCTGCAGTGACCAGGACACTGGTGATGCAAGTGACCCTGACTGAGGAGGGAGGTTGGGTTGGTCTCCACCAACCTCAATCATTGCATTATTTTATAATTCCATCTTGCTGCCTCGAAATAATCCACAGAAACCCTTTTTATCTATGTACATCTGGCCAGCCCTCTATATGAATGACTTGTTGATTTGAATAACACAGCTTTGGGACAAGAAACACAATATATCAATTAAAAAAAAAATAAATTAAGCTACCTACACCACAGCATTTGTCAGTTTACTAGCACTTAAGAGGTAAGAGCACCTCAAGGTAGTTCCCTCCTCATATTTTCTCAAAGGAATATTGGACTAAATATAATGTTAAAGTTCGAGCAATCCAATTACTTGTTTCAGAATCCCCCTGGTTGTTTTAGCAGGCATCCATTACTATAGATAGTCAATATCTGCAGGAAAAGTGTGTGCATTCTCCACAAAGAAACCCTGGAAGATGGTTAACAAACATGTAAGTAAAAGAAACCAGTCCGGCGTGAGTCTCGCTTTACTAAACAAAATACGCATTGCTGGCTTCTTGGAGACTATATTCCTATTACAGTGAAAGACCAAGGAAACCCACACAGGGGGAAAAAAAAAAAAGTAAAAGATTCCATATTCTTCCAACTCATAGAGTGCTACAAGTGTGCTAATACGTGAACAGTAATTTTTATGCAATTCAATTTCCATTTAAATGATTTAACAATACAGATGGTTAAAGAGAGGAGTCATGGAAATTACTTGGTAACTGATATGATGACAAACATCTGGTTAAACAGAATTCAGTGGTATTACTACTGCCAGGGAACAAGCTCTGGACACATGAGGGGACTACTTCCATTTTCATCTGTCATGATTATTCTTCAAAAAGGATACCAATCTTCTAGCCCAGAAGAGCTGAGAGGGCACAAAATATCTCCCATGTATGTTGGCACTTTTTTTTTCTTTTCTTTCCTGTGGCACTATATAATGAAGAAAACACAGAGGAGCTCAAACAACATTGTACAGCTATGAAATCATAACTTATGTGGTAGAAAATACCACTCAGCCAGAGAAGATCTAACAGGCAAAGGAGCCATCTTTTCTGTATGCATTAGGTGGAGTTTGAGCCTGTGGTGTTTGGAATGACAAAATGTTGTAGTTTGTGCCACTCCTTATGTATGAGAGCCCCTGATGAATACTATATTAAGCAAAATAAGAAGTGAAATTTACTTATGTATAAGCAGATAGGGAAAAGCAGGAGGAAAAATAGGGGAAGAGTATGAGGCTTATTGTTAGTAACACCACCACAACACCAAGCCATTTTTAGGCCCTCCACAAACTCAAACAACAGTAGTACAAGCATCACCTTTTGTGCAAATGCAGATGAATTTCTGCATCCATTATATCCATGTAAGAAAATGCACAATTTAACGTGTAATAATACTTAATAAAAAATTGTGATGTATTCAGCAAATTCAGTTAGCTCTTTGTTGTTTAATGAACTTTTCTTATTTGCCACAAGACAAAGTTTGTTTTATGAAGCTATGCTTCATGAACAGTGAAAAATATGGTGACACATTTTTGACACCCTACAAAATATACTGACTCACCTTCTTTTTCAATGGAGACTAATAAAAGTAATTACAATTTTTTTACCTTGAGACAAAACAAGTAATTACTTGTGACCACAAACAGACCATATGTCTATTTCTGCCCCCCCCCAAATTTTAAATTTCTTTTATATAATAAAATTTAGCTATGTGAAAACCAATGCATATGCTATGAAACAAACAAACAAACTTAAAACCAATATAATACCCCCTCCAAAAGAATAATAATCACACAACTAAAAAGCAAATAAGAAGGACAGTAAAACTTAGGGGAATAGGAATGTTTTCTGCAGCATCAAATAAAAAAGTTAAAACTGCGTATCTGTGCTAGGCAAGAAAACTGAAAAGAATCCCTGAAGCATTATCCATCAAGCATAAGTGAATAATGAAATAACGAATATGTCTATACCCTTGGTCCTTAATCTTACAGCAAATTATAGTATTCAAATATAGTATTTTACACATGCAGTCTGATAACACTTTCTACCTGTCTTGGAGATTTTGTGAACGACATGATATGAAACACAATGTATTTAATGAAAGGTTTCTAAGCTGATTTCCCTATAGGTTATTTTCTCTCTTTTCTCTGGAACCCATACGAAGGCTATACAGCAGGGACCAGGAGCGTATATAAAAATAAACTAGGAAGAAGCATCAGAGCCAATACCCCATTCCTACAGGGGCAAGTGAATTATTAGATCTGTGTCATGAATTTTTTTTTTAATATGCCATTGTTCCCACTTGAGCACATTAAATTTTCCATATCCACTTTTAAACCAATATTACCTTTTTTTCCCCCCATGGTCATAATGTTCAAAGTATACATTAAGCCAATCCAACACTTTAAGTCACACACTAGTTATATGTAAAGTAGGATAAACTATAACCTTTTGATTTTCCTCCCTATGAACTTATACCTCAGTGCCTAAAGGAAAGAAGCAAAACAAACCATGGTATCTCATGGGGAAAAAAGTTTACTAATATTCATTTTATAAGTGGTCATGAACAATGTTTTATCTGATTTTATATATTCATGAAAGTATATTGCAACTGTATGTATATATATTTTTTTGTGTTATAACCATTTTAACATATATAAGACTTTCAAATCAAAGGTAAAAGCATTTTTGGTTTTGAAGATGTGATTGCCAATTATTTTTGCACTAGTGCACATAAACAGGAAGGACAGATTCTTAGGTATGAGTTATATATTCCTGTACAAAATAATTGTATATTCTATGAAGAGTGATTCTTTTTCTAGAGAAATATACAACAACACAAGGGAAATCTTGTACCAGCAGCATAACTGAAGTGGCAAGACACAATATTAGAAAAACAGAGCTACTTTCATTACTGTGATGCTGTGTGTCAGAATGTCTCTCCTTAATGAACCTGTTTGCAATAAGACTCCGGGTGCAAAGAGGCTATTTAGAGAGCCTATTGTGTCTGTAGTGAGTCTTTCAAATATCTTCCTACCATTAGACATGCCGCATTGACCAATTCTGTCCTGATTGCTGTTCTTTTTAGTATCAAGGGACATTCTTGCCCAGACAGACCGATGGATCAGAAACTGCACTTCATAAAATGTTTACACTGTACACACATTCACACAGTGATACAAGCAACAGAGTCCCAGATCACACAGCATGTTGAATGTGCCAGTGTCATCGCTAGGCTTATGACTTTCCAATATCTACAAAAGGATTTGGGTTAAACTGCTTCTGCTGCTTGACTGTCATTCTAACAAAAGTCACGTTTTTTTCACCCGTTCGGCGTGTAACCAAGCCCATGGCACATGGAGCATGTCAGACAAATTCTCCCTGTGTCACAAAGCCTTTTTGCTCAGTTGAGACCACCCCTTAATTGCTGACAGTAAAAAAGGACCACACATGTCATGCCATCAGAGAGCAAAAAACTTTGCTGTGAATAACCAAAACAAAAACAAGTCTTCCTAAAAGATTATGAATTACTACTCTCAGTGACAGCAGCAGAGAACAAGGGACTTTTCTCAACAGTAATTACAGAAATACTTTGTTACTGTCTACAGCCCTGTAAATTAGTCCCTTTGTAAGAGATTTTGTGAGGGTAGTTTGATGAAGTCTCAGAGTTCCTATCTATCAAGTCAGTGGTTTACTTATTAGCCACTAATTAATGTGCTTTATTCTCACCTTTCATGAACCTCATGTCAAACAGCATATGCAAGAAGCCTTCTTACATTTTAATTTTTTGTGGTCTTTCCCTTCTGTTCATCTAAGAAGAATGTCACAGCCACCTCCAGCTGAAGGCCTCAAACCCCAAGCACAAGTGACAGAAAGTTACAGTATGGTATGCGAAAGACCTGACTATTAGTTTACTAACACAGGTCCAAAAATATAGACTTTATATTTGATTTAGCACTTGATACATCTGTGCTACCAGCTAAATGCAGAAAAAGTGTGTGGGGAAACATGAGGAAGAAGAAAATTCTTTTTAAATGCCAAATGTGAAGCTAAAGCATAGGTGATGGAGAAAGCTCTCCTCTAAGTAATAACTGGGAGACTGTATATGCTTTCAGAGAAGTGGCAGATGACTAGAAATATCAAGGAAGGATGTTTCTAGGTTTCACTCACAGAACAAAGGAAACTCTTCTTGCCAAAGGCAAACTGACAGATGAGACACAGGAAGGAGGGGGAAAAGATGTCTTATCCACACTGCTTTGTAGCTAGAAAACTGAGACATAAGCACTAAATACAGATCAAGAAAGTGTATGTCATTGAATAAATGAAAAAACTATTTAAAATCATTTTCTGCTAAGTAATACAGAAGTATCCTATGTATGACTGTTGATAGGTTTATGAAAAATGGTATTATGTGTAAGATGACCAAACAATACAACAGGTAGAGGTAGAGTTGTTCTAAAACAACAACACTGCAGTGTAATTAACCTTTAATTTCCTTTCCTAAGTCACCAGATTAATCTATAAAAGGGATTTATGAAATTTAAAAAGAATATTTTGGGCTGAATTCTTTCCCACAGAATAAAACACATTCAAGTTTCTTTGAAACGTGAATACTATCTGAGACGCAAATTTGGCCAACAGACATATTACATTATACACATTATACACGTGGGATAAATATTTTCCAAAATAGCAAATAACTCATTGACAAAATTTTCTGCAAGTATTATGCATCTTCTGTGGATTAAAATCTTTCTATGCTTCCTGTCTGTGTTTTCCATGTACAACATGTTCTTCCAGGGCTGTGCCATCTTTATGTCAAGAATGCATGCCCTTCTCTCAATACACATTTTTCCATACTGATATATTCACTCACCTGGCAAGCAGCCATATCTTATGGACTGGTTCAGGTTAGATTTAGAAAGCATTTAGGTTAGGTTAGTTTAGAAAGCATTCAGAGTGATCTTCTTGACCAGGTTAACACAAAAGCATAAGCCTCACTTTAATACAGCATTTCAGTTCAACAGCTTCAGCCAGACTTTCGCTTTCATCACGACCAACAGACAAATTAAGATTGCTGATCTCCCTAGGCTGAACTCTTCTAACTCATTTGTTGTAATTTCATCTGGAAGAAACATGTATCTTCCACTCCAGAGGTTAGTCATGAAGTACTGCTTTAGTCCACAACAGGGAATGGGGCTTCAAAGACCTGTATGTAGCAAGTAGGTTGCTACTACAAAGTCATGCTTAAGTCATCCCTCCACTGCCTTTAATCACATCTATATAGTAATCACTTAAATTCTACTTGCAATACAATTCTTCTCAGAGAATCTTAGTAACCTGTAAGTCTTCCAAAACCTACAGGGAAACACTGAAAAGTGAGTGTGAAATTTGCTACACTAGATAACACAAACGCTGTTTCTTTGCCAAAGCAAGTAGTCACAGTTCTAAGTGGCCACTCCTAAGTTTCTCTAAGATTTTTACCATAATTTTGCTTAGCCTTTGATTAGACCATTTTAGCTAGGTTCTGTGTGACTTGAAACCTCTTCCAATTTTGTCCTGGTTTAACCTCAGCCATCAACCAAGCCCACACAGCCACTTTCTCACTTCCCCACCAGCACAACTGAGGAGAAAATCAGAAGGGTAAAAGTCAGAAAACTCATGGGTTAGAATAAAGACAGTTTAATGGGCACAGCAAAAGCTGAGCACACAAGCCAAACAACACAAGAAATTAATTCACTGCTTCCCATGGGCAGGCTATCTCCAGGAGAGCAGGACCCCTCACAGGCAAGGGTGACTTGGGAAGACAAACGCCGTAACTCCAAATGTCTTGCCCTTCCTCCTTCTTCCCACCACTTCATATACTAAGCGTAATGCCATATATGATGTATCATGAGTCTGATGACTCTTTGGTCAGTTCGGGTCGCCTGTCCTGGCTCTGTCTC
>WEIU01024059.1:13205-24646 GCA_013389925.1 Aegithalos caudatus
ATACAGATGAAAATACAGAAGATCTTATGTATTATAGAACTATTTTCAGTTGCATTTTTAAAGTATTTTAAAAATCTGTGTTAAATATTAAAAAATAGTAAGCATTTAAAACATCTGACATTTTTTTTGAATGAAGGCATGAATACACATTTAGAAAAACCCAGTGCTTTGAAAACTACAAGAAGAGAAATACAAGTCTCCAGAGAAAGAGAATTAATTTTTCCAAACCAATGTTTCCTAAGGAAACAGGTTCAAAGTTCTAGACAGTTCAAATGTGAATTACTTTCCAGGCCTAAATAAATTCTGATCATTTTAGAAACTCCAAAACTACATAAACTTGAGTCCAAGCCAGTCTATAAGGCTTTTAAGCCTTTTAATAAAGCAGGATCAAACACCAAACAAGAACAACTTCAAGACATATTTTAGACAGTTTCTTAGATTTTGTAAATGAACAGAGCTCTTCTGACGTAAGTGTAGCCAGTCTGATTTAAACTGACTTCTACCTTTTCCTTTGAGAAACTGGAGGATAACATAATCAAATTAATTTATGACTTAAAGGCTCAACTTTTTTTCTACACAAAAACCCAGGAAAAGGCTAGACTTTGCAGCATACACAAAAAATTATGAAATGCAGGCTGTGGACAGCAGAAGGTGGATTTTTACTCTGACCTTACAGAATTTTACAATATTTCATTACTTATTGCTGTTTTATTCCAACAAAACTACACATCAGTTCACATTCAGGTTCCAGGCCAGTTTAGATTATGTGCAATGAAGCTCCAAGATAAGAAGGAATGATTTGCTGCCAGTCACATTCCTGCATGTTGTCATTGATATAAATTAGCTCATATATCAACAGAAATCGAGAATGGCATTTTTTGTTTTTAAAGGTCGTATAAGAAGTAAATGGGGCACTCTCCCTCAGGGGAAAAAAAAATACAAAAACAAAATAAATCAAAACAAACAAACACAAAACCCCCAAACCCACAACATTAAAAGGAATACACTTTTTCAACATATACAGTACATTTTTTCCAAAGAATCCATCAGCACTGAATAAGAACGTTATACTGTGTGCTTGATAAACACTCCTTAAATAGCAGGTGTCTCCTTTACAGAGCAGTGGACATTTTTTTTAGAGTGATGCCATTGAAAATAGTTTTATTTTCTTTCCATCTGATTTAACAGATGTCTTATGCACTTCACCATCTCAGCTATCTACCCATATACATTATGTCCCCCTGACACATAAACACTTTCAGAGAATGGATAACAGCATGAAGACTGACTTTTTAACTGAGAGCTTGTCTACCCATTCAGCTATTTGAGAACAAAAATTCAAGGACAGCAGTTGCACAGAAACTGTTCTTGAACGATTCAGTTCATTCCATGATGATGCTTGCTCGAGGAATAGGAAGTCAATCAGAAATAACTTCTTCTATAATAACATACATTATTAACTTAAGTAAAATAGATCACTACTCCTATTTCACACTTCAGTAATCAAAGTAAACTTTAGACGCAGACAAATCACTAAGCATCTTGAACACTATTTTAAAAAGCCACATTATGCTACAGAATCAAGGTTTTATACAGCATGGATTACCTTCATGCATAGGAAGGGAACTTGAAAACTTAAAAATTAAATGGAAAAAAATCACACTTTCAAGGAAACATTTTATGATCATAGTAATAAAAGAAAGGTTCTTTCTTGCATTGATAGCTGCCTTGCTCAGAAAGCAGTCGTTATGTAGTAATGGCAAGACGAAAATAGATCTTGACAGACAGACAGAAAGTAGTAATGGATTTGAAAGGCAATGCTGTGAAACTTGTTGAACCAGAGCAACTACCATATCATTAAGAGACATTCTTAGTTTGAAGACAACTTGCTACTGCAAGATATCCATCAGTTGTGAGGCTATCTCGACATGGAATACCATGACAGAGTTGCACTATTATAAAGAGCTGAAGCTTCATTACTATGAAGAATCATAAGAATTCTAAAGTAGCTGGAAAGTTAACCTTCTTAGTTCCAAACAGTTACTTTTGTCCTATTATCAACTTGTAGATCATGTGATGCAGAGCTGGCTTAAATCTTGTATAATATTTTGATTTTTCTTTTACAGAACCACATGCCAACTAGGACTTCTTTTTTATTTTTTTAAATCCTGCTGAATGACAGTGATATTCAGTATCTGAATAAAATTGCTTTAGAATGGGAGATTTCCTTCCATGTAGCAAATCAATGTCATTTTCATGAATAGTCCTGGGCATGAATAATCCTGAGCAACCTGCTGCTTTATGTTGGTGCTGCTCTTAGCAGAGGCATTGGGCTGAAAGACCTCCAGAAGTCCCTTCCAACCTCAACCTGTTAGTGATTCTTCATTAGGTATGCAAACAATGGCTTTAAGAAGTTCATGAGGACTTATAAACAGAATGAGAAAGCATGTAACACTTTCAGCTAAACACTGGTGAAGGTGAAATCTATCTACATCTATGTCCATGTCTTTTCTTTTCCAGAAGAAACCTCTTCACACCTGGGCAACTGGCAGGGAAGGGGTTGGCTTGCTAAAGTATGTATTCCATTCCTGTAATGCACAACAGAGAAGACACTTTTTACAAAGTACAAAGTTTAAGCCTCAAACGTCTTCACTGCCACCACTTCCTATTGGGCTAACAGTGACACCACAGTAACAATGATATCAAAACCCAGAAATTCTTCTCATGTAGTACTCACTTTTCATGAGCATGGCTCATCAAGGAACAAAAAAGATCCACAGAGGCATGTGAAATAGCTGAACAGAGAACATGGTACCCACAGAATGTCAGGCAAAAATTATGGGTATAATTTGCCTTTAGTGTCCCGCGAAAGCAACATCAAATTCAAATATTATGATGCAGGAAGAATAATACCAATGACTGACTAAAAAAGTCCATCTACTCCTGCATGTCTAGTAAAACACAGTAATTTATCCAGATCTTTCAGTCCTGACATACAATGTATTCTTTTCACTGAACAGTCAGGTCACTCTCAGATCCTTCCTTAAATCAAAAAGTGTCACTTTTATTGAACCTCTTCTCCCTATCAAAACATGTATATAGTTTAAATTGAATTTTGGCTGACCTGTCTTTCAGAAGATGAGATATCTACTACCTGCTTCATACTGCTTTTGGGCAAGAAGTAAGATTTACAGTAAGATCTGTATTTCCAAAAGGAATTAGCCATACACTGATTTCCCTATGAAGCTTTGAAGGGATCACAAACTGCAAAGCACAAAGACATGCACTGTAGTGACAGACAAAGTTCAGGTCTTTGTAATACAGTAAGTACAAAATGTTGTATCACTTAACACCACTTGAAGATCTTAGTAGACTAAATTTGCTATTGCCCTATACAATGCAAGAGTAGATACGCTATAGGGTATAATTTTTTTCACTCTTCTGTAAGTACTGTAGTATAGAGGATTATGGTCATAATACCTAGCATATTACATGTGAACAGAACCTTACATTTACAATTGCTTTTTCAGGTCCCTAAAGTAAATCACTTTGTTGGATACACTATAACAGAACATTAAACACATATTTAGGTACAGATATACACAGAAAGATTTATGGTAGTGCAATTTATGTTGCACTATCAACATTCTAAATATTAAGATAATGTTTCCAGAGGAAAGCGTTGGTCTCACTGAAGAAGAAAAGAACACCTCACACTTCCCCTACAGTAGTATTTTTTTTTTTTTCTGAAAAAGCTGGTAATACACCAATTCTATTGATTTTAGTAGAGAAACATCAAGGATGATTTTAATTCATATGGGAGGCTTTAAAAAACCCATAGGAGCTTAGTTTTATTATAATGCCATTAAGATGACAATTTTCTCCTGAGTTTCCCATTAGCAAACCCTTGTGAAAAATGTCATACAAAAGTTGTTTGCCCAGGTCTCATGTCTTGTCATGATCCCATTTCCTTTTATATTACTGTATCATTTAAAGTGCTCAGTCACAGTCCCAGTACAGTAGACAGCGTAGAAAATGTATACAAAAATCAATTCTAAACTAAGTAACCATCAGTCCAGGTTAAAAGATATCTGGATCACTGGAGATTCCCTCTGCATAAAAAGGAATTTCCACAGCTATCACAGAATCAGCTCATGGCACTAATGTGCCTTTCTTTTCAAAGCTTCAAGCATGGGAGGGGTGGTTCAGGAAAGGTAAGTGTTGTCATGGATGGCTAGAGGCCAGCATAAACTAATATGTCATCACATCACCCTAAAGGCCATAATGGTCCAGGACAAACCAAGCATCAGAAGGCTGACAAGTCTCTGTTAGCCTCTGCTCCTCACATATTTGCAATGAACTTGCTCAGACTACAGGATTGCTCTTGCAATCTGATGCCCCACACATTTAGGAAGAAAACACAACTCTACAGAATACACTCAGTTCTTACATCATAATTCAAGTGAAGAATGTGAAGGGTAACAAATCAGTGAGAAATTTTTAAAACACAGGTTTCTAAGGAGAAAAGAAATAGTAGGTGAACAAAGTCAAGAATTAACTTTAAAGAAAAAGCACATGGAAAAAAAAATTATTTGTTTCAAAGATATACTAACAAATGTTTAACGGAACAGCGTCCTTTTTAAGGGGACAAAAATCCCAAGATGACTAAATGGCAAAAGTAAAGAGGCAATGGAAGAAATATTGATGAAAAATGAAGTGTAGATGCAACTAAAACCATCAAGAAGAAATGATTTAATGGAAAAATATATGTTGGGAGCTAGATGGAATGAAAAAAGAAAATTACACAGGAGAAAAGCCGAGTATCAGAGAGGACAGCAAGCAATATAGTGAAGAATAATAAGGCTTTCTACAAATACATAAAAGGAAAGAAGACAGTAAAGGATAAAAAGAACACATTAAAGTATAAAACAGATGCTTAGATACAGGATGATGCAAGGTTGATGGCAGGATTAAACACTTCCTTCACAGACACCATTCTTTCCAGGAACTGTGAACAAAATATTAGGAAACATGAAGCTAATACCTGCCTCCCGGGTCAATTAAACAGCAAAATGCTGTTTTTACAGCTCACTACAAGTTAGTATGGACAAATGTAAATTAATGCATAGTTTCATACTGGAATAATCTGGCGCAGTATGTACTGAGAACTCATCACTTCCTCTGTCTCTTATTTGTTGTTTCACCTTAATCAGACACAAATCAGTCAACAAGCAGCCTATAATGTGATCCATTTTTAGTAAGAGATACAATTTCCACTCCATCTGCAGTTAGATGGGTTATATGGATACAAGGTACTTTTACAGACGTACCTGTAAAAAAAGACATGACTATTTCATACCAAAGCACGTGTACGGGAAATGCCTCAATAAGGAAATCTAGTCTGGTTTCTGAAAGGATAATTGAAGTAATATAGGCAGGAAGAGACTTAAAGGAGCACATGTATACAAAATTTTGTAGGGTTTTTTTTTTTTTTTAAATAATACTGGTAGGTTGATCAGTCAGTATGAAAGAATAACCTCTATGTTCAGGTGGTAAAGTGAGCAAAACAACAGCCTGCTGAAAAGTGAAAGTGCATATCATTGCTGCCATTTTTTTTAAACAAAAAGTGACCACTGAGGATCCACAGTACACACACTGAAGCCAATTTAACCATATTTTACAGATGTCTTGTACTACTTAATATTAAATACCAATTCTAATTCTTTTCCGATTGATGACAGTGTGTTCTCTAAATCAACTCAATTTCCATTTCTAAAGTACTTTAATAAAGATGCAGTGATTAAATATTCAGAATAATTAGAAAAGACATTCGATACAAAACTAGATCTATTGAAAGACAAAAGAAGTTATTCAGGACATCTGTCTGAACAGCAATTCATGATTTGTATGTGTGAAAGTTCCTATGAATCCCACCAGAAGGCTGTAATTACATCTCAATCTTTGTGAAGAAAGCTATTCCATCTTCCAGTTCCCACTTCTTAAAAAGAAATGGAGGTAGGTGGTTATACAAAGCTCCGATCACTTTGCCAGCTCCAACAGGTATCTTCAAGTTGGCATCTTCAATAGGCTGCCATGCTTACTTGGAAGAACCACATTTTGTCATTTCACTGAGATAAGTAGTCAGTGGTCCACTGGAGGGGTTTGCAAGGTGACACTAAGCTCGAAAGGAGGCAAGGGAGGAGCCAATGCAAAGAACAATAGTAATGAAAGAAAGTAAATCTGACAATGGAGCTAAGAGGAAACGGATATAGAACAGTGGAAGACGTGGTAAGGCAGATAACAACAAAGGAAAACACCGTGAGAGGATGGGGCACAGATGAGAGCACAGTACAGTTCAATTGCTAATGTTACTTTTCAGTTGCTTCAGTAGCAAATAATCTGTTAAACTCCAAATTAGGTGATCGAGTGGAGAAGACAAATGAAAATGCTCCTTTGTCTCCCTAGGATTTCAGGTGAAAGAAAGATACAACTTCCACATTCATAAAGTTGAGTACAGTAACCCCTTCTGACAGGAGGAAAAACATTTAACTATTTTTAAAACAACTGGTTCATGTTTGGTATGTATCAAATTCTACTGAAAACAAAGAAAAGGGAACATGAAAGTTACATACAAGAAAAGAGACAGAGAAGTTTTTACAAAGAAAAAAGGGGGAAAATTCAAAATTGGGAAGTTTTGATGAAGTCAAGAGACAGATTAAAAATATGTTGCATTATTGTTCTTTCTTAAAGGAACACAGAAAATAAGAATACATGCAAGATGTTTATACAGTCTTAGTGACACGACTTTTCATTCAGAGATGAAGAGTGAATAAGAAACAGAAGAATGTTTATCCATAATGCAGTGTGCTCATGTGCAGCCTGGCTTTTACTGTCCTTCTGGAATTTATCTGCTGCACTGTACATGTCTGGCCTGGGTGTCTGGGGCAGCCTGTACTGGACAGGTTCAGGGGCTTTCCTGAGCCTGTCTCAGCTGGACAAGAGCAGACCCACCACCACATGTCAAACTGTGCCTACCAGAGTGTACATGGTGCCTCTGCCTCCTTCAGAGAAGGAAAAAGAGACAAGGAAGAACAAGAGGAGACACTTGAACAGGGCAAAGAGACCCCTGAGCACGGCTAGAGGAAAGAGATTCATGATCAGGGGGAGGGCAAAGAGAAACCCAACTAATGCTGGTGCAAAAAGCTGTCTGAGTAGGGACAGAGGGAAGACACAGGAGGAGATCCCCCTGTGAGAGGATTCCAGCCTCAGCAGCTGTGTAAGAAGCAAGAAAGAGCTGAAGAAAAGAAACCCTTACAAAATAAACCCAGCCTCCTGTTTTACCATTGCCTTGCCCCAGAAACTGGGTGTATACTGAGGAAACTGGGCACCAGCAAGAGGGGAGCAGAGGGAAACTGAGGCATGTTTATCTAAGTGTTTCTTTAAATTTCTGTGTTTATTTTTAGTATCAGACTCAATAATTAAAAGTTTATGTGTCCCGTTTCAGGGCAAATTTGGGAGGAAACATGCAAAGGGCATCCTCTAGAAAGCAAATTCAAGCAGTTCCTCCCCAACTGGTTCAGAAAAATATTTTCTTGGAGAAAAGTGGAAAAAACTGTTTATTCAACAAGCAAAGTGTTCACAAGCATAAAAAATGAATAATATTAAACAATAACACCTCTCACTGCTCTGAAGAGACGGCAAATACAGAAAGTCCTTGCTGTGGGTTGTAGCTCAGCCTGCTCAGTCTCTTATCAGTCCCTCCTGTGCTGGAATGCAGCATCCTAGGCCCTGGTGGGCCACAGGTGTGAGCCCTCCTGCTTTTCAGGGTTTTCAGTCGAGCAGGCTTGAACAGTTCCAAGAAAAAGAAAAGGCACAGTCTGGGGAACTGCTCTACCTCAACTAGCCAAAAACCACTAAAAGCAAATGGGAGCTCTCTCCTGCTGTCCGTGCTGCAGCCAACACAGTCTGAGAGAAGGATGCAGGGGGGCGAGTGCAGTTTCTGCAAACAAACTGCGCTTCCTCTCCCCACCTTCGCTCTCAGAACCTGTCATAAAGGGGCAGAACTTAATAGAATAAGAATAAACAGAACAGACAACTGGGGATACAAGCATCATGAAGTCATCCTAGGACTTCAGGATAATTGGCAATATACTAAGTAAAATCCCACAAAGTGAGACCGATTTTTCTTTTTTGCCCACAACATCTGTCTATCAAAAGAATAAAAAACAGGAATATTAAATATTGTCAATTTTGTCATTCAACAAGGTTGTGGATTGCCAGTTATAACATATCATTATCTGTAAGACGTACTTCCGTTTTTAAAGTGTTGTAAGCAAACATAATTTTAGTTAGGCAGAGGATTTTCAAGGATTAAAAGTAATGAGAGCCCCAGAATATTTAATCCTAAATATTCCACAGAGAATCCTTCTTATATCAAAGTACTAAATGAGAAAACCACATCAGAAAACAATACAAAACAAAAATTTAGCAACAGAAATATCACTGCATTGCTGTGCAATGCTTTATAGTTTCAGTTTTCCAACATTCAATGCACAGACAGGATTTTCACGTATAACCAGAACAAAAATCAAGTTCTACGCAATTTTCCATTTCCATAACATCAGGGAAGACAAAAAAATCATATTTAGTGTAACAATCTGTAAACAACTTACAGATTAATTAACTTAGACTTAGATATCTAGTTTTTGTTGGGCTTTTTTTTTATGGTAAGAGGCAACATAATTTGTATTAACCTTAATTTCTCCATTATAATGACTCTGTGATTATAGCAGTTTTTCAGGCAGTAATACAGAGTATGAACCAGTTATAATTCACCATTTGGCAGGTAACATTTTTTTTAAAAGAGATGTTATAGATATTTCATCACAGGCTTTTAATCTAAATCAGCATTACCCACATGTAAAACTTGGTTATTTATGAAATAAGTATATATGTATGTGAACACACACAAACCCACAACCTCTGAGCATTAATTTTGCTATGCATACACAGGCTTTTCCTGAAAATATGCATGCACAAATACAAGGGATAAGTATTAACCAAGCTGGAAGAACACCACTCCAAAGAATCAGTTGGAATGACACGGGAGAAAGAATAAGAAAACAGAATAGAGAGAACATAAGGAGGAAGGCTTCAGCTTAGTATATCCAGCCTGTTCCTCCTCAAATAATAAATCACTCTACTTCAGAAAAGAAACAGAGATCCATTTACAATCATATTTATAAGAACCCTACCTAATGATTTTATTATGATACACCTACATGTACTCAGATATGATTTTTTGCTAGTCGTGCAAAAAGGAGTCAGCTTTCATGTTACTCCTTGTGCAAAATGGCCACCATCTGCTGGCAGAGTCAATGTCTACCATTTCCCTATACCTCATTAGCATGCAAAAACTGGATTGTCTTTTGTAAAGGTGATTACTTTCCTTGATTATTTTCAGATTGAAGCAAAATGAAAACCACTACCTCTCTGTGATTCAGACATATTGGAAAACACACTTGAAAAAAAAAGAGGCAATGGAAATGAGAAGAACAGTATGCAGACTTATAACATTAAACACAGGAACATGCAGGATTGTCCTAACTTTGTCATTTTGCCTTCTTGATGCATCATACCCAGACCACAATTTTTGGCCTAAATCTTAGAGCCTTTTGCATTGTTTTCTGCCTCAGACCTATGCTGCCTCAGATCCCAGCACCCAGTTTCCCTTCAGAAATAGATACGCTTTTCTTCATACTGACTGACTGAAGTTAATTTGCATATTTCACTGTCTAATAACTTCATTGTTTCCTCAAGAATCAACCACCTGGAAATGGGAGGCTGAACTGAAGGTTACTGCTTAACTTTCCAATGACAAGATTTTAGAAGAGCTGACTAGTATCAAGTATGTGAAATCAGGAAAGTGACCAGAAATTTATATTTCAGTCAACAATTACGGCAGCCTAACTTCACAGAGGTGCTGTGTATTTATCAGTGCTCAATAGAAGCTACACAGAATAATCAATAACTGTGATACAATCTTTTAAATTTGGACTCATTCGCACATATGAATAAGTCTGAATCCATATCTGATATGTAAATAAGTGACTAAAGTCACACAAGTATACATGTGCCAATCTCAATTTAAATTCCACTAGTGACTTCCTCCCCTTTTCAAGCACCACAGTTTAAAAAAATTCAAAAATTTGTCATTACATAAATACTTCTTTAACAGCTAGGTTTTAAAAAAAAAAAAGCAGAACCCTTATCTTATTACAAGACTACCAGATTGTACCTCCAATCTCATGTACGAAACCTTATAAAAACTAAAAGGCATCTCTATAAAGTCATTGTCCACTAAACTGAAAGGTGGAAAGTGTTATCTTCTGTATATCATCACCTAAGAATTCATTGGTGTTGCAAATGCACAACTATAACTGTTAATACTGAGTCATAACAACATTAAAAGCATAGTGTTTTCTCTGCAGATCAGACAGACACATGAAAGACTCTTGTAAATAGAAACAGCATTTCTGTGCTGCCTGCTGATGGGTGAACATGGTTTTAAAACTTTGCTAGTAAAATTTGCCAGTGGAATTTTATTTCCCATGGCATAATGATTTTACATGTCCTGTGACCTCTCTACAAGCACCCACTGTACCCATATAAATGATGTCTGACAAGCTAAAATTGTCTTCTTTTTAATCATGTGCTTTAAATATGTTGTTAGTGAAGTAGTGTTTTNAGTGAATTGTGTTTTGGATGTATTTGGATGTATTTTGGATTCTCAAAAAATGTTCTGTGAAGAGCAGGCCATGTAAAAAACCATGAAATAACAGTGTTAGAAGTGACCTGATCAGATGAAGGTGATTCCAAAGCCAGGTCTCTTTGCCAGCACACTTGAGGAATCCACAGCTTCTTTGCTAATCATATCGTTATGCTCTTCCATGTATTTTTCAATTAACCTCTCTATTGCATTCATGTGTTTAATTGCCACTTTAGATGCATAATAAAGTGTTGGGAAAGCCTTCAGCAACTCCTCTAACCTACTATCTCTGTATCTTTTTTAATGGTAGGCTGCTTCTTGTTTAAGGTCTATCTGAGGTCATTTGCACTTTCTGGGTGGTAACTGCAGCCACTTCTGTAGTGAAGTAGCAGAAGCAGCAGAAGCATCACACAGACACACAGATCCCAGTACACATCTTCCCTATTCAGTCCTCTCATACATTTTGGAGGCATTACTGAGGTGTAAATCACTCCAGCATCTCTCTCCTAAGTAGAACCACTGAGGACTGTACACCACTCTATAGGGAGGCAAAATCACTGTAACTGCATCAGGTGTCCAAACTAAGCACACAGAAGGAGCTTGCTCCTCAGAGCTCTGTGAGCTAGTTTCATTATGGCAGCATGCATGTACCCCATGGACCAGGCTTCACATC
>WEIU01024061.1:5583-21340 GCA_013389925.1 Aegithalos caudatus
CAACAATTAGCTTCCTAGCAACCTAACAGAAAAAATTCAACTAACACAAAGGAAACAATATCCAGCCTCCAACAATATCTTATCCCTGGTGCCTGCAACATGAGAAGGCCATGGGCCTGCTGAAATGAGTCCAGAGGAGGCCATGAAGTTGGTCTGAGGGCTGGAACACTTCTCCTATGAAGATAGGCTGAGAGACTTGGGGCCATTCAGTCTGCATGAGAGAAAGTTCTGGGGCAACCTCATTGCAGCTTTCCAGTACCTAATGGGACTACAGGAGAGCTGGAGGACTTGTGAATGTATGTAGACAAGAGGGAGTAGCTTTAAACTGAAAGATTTAAGTTACATAATAGGAGGAAATTCTCTTCTGTGATAATAGTGAGACACTGGAACAGACTGCCCAGAGTTGTGGATGACCCATTCCTGGATGAGTTCAAGGCCAGGCTGGATGGGGCCCTGAGAAACCTGTCTAGTGAAAGGTGTCTGCTGATGGCAGTGGGTTGGAACTAGATGATCTTTATGCCTGGAATGAACTACAAGTTAATTTGTAACATTTTACAGGATCTGAACTTCACTCTGTAAGTGATGTGGTGTTTTGCAACATTCAGAGAGTTCGCAAACATCAAATTAATTATGTATATGTCACTCAAGAAGAAGCTATGACTTTCTGCAGACTTGGCAGTAGGTAAATTAAAATAATGTTGTTCTTCACTTGAGCCTAATGTTTATTTCTGTGGTAAGATTTTTACCAAATCCAAAAAATTATAAATAAATGTATCTATTTTACTCCTATCATGTTTTTTTCTCAGAATAATTTTTGTTACCATGAATGAGTTATTTTGTAAGTACTATGTACTTTAATTTATTTTTTAAATTAAAATTAATTTTTAAAAACCTCATTTTATATAATGGTTTTAACACAGCCTGCTGTGATAGATTTTATGGAGGCTCCTATTCTCAACTTCAAAACTATGACTTTCTGTGATAGTCTAAGAAGTGAAAAATAGCCAGCACAGGTCTCAGGCTTTTCAAGTCTCTTGAACTGTCTGTGGGACCTGGATTATTTTTGCATACCATAGATATAATCTCTCCTGGTTAAATACACCTAAATTTTACAAGTATTCCCTTGGAAATAGGAGGGACTTGTAAAAAATACACAGAAAAATACATAGAAAAATACGCAGAAACCCACAAAAGATTGTTTGCTAATGAGACTTTTTCACAAATCCTAAAAAAGGACAAAAACCATCTACTCCTTATAATTTAGCTTTGTAAGTATTATGATTGTAGTATTTGTTATATAACTTGATTTGACCATATTGACACATGTTGTTTTAATAATCTATGATCTAGGGACAACAAGTGAGCGAGCTACGGGCTTTATTCTTGGAATAGCATGCAAGTGCAGAACTCATTTA
The DNA here is from genome assembly GCA_013389925.1 of Aegithalos caudatus. NCBI lineage: Eukaryota > Metazoa > Chordata > Aves > Passeriformes > Aegithalidae > Aegithalos > Aegithalos caudatus. Next base: position 6,999 of record WEIU01024061.1, read on the forward strand.
ACCTTAACGAGTGCCATGTAAGCATGTCTGGTGCTGAAAAGTCCCCCTGAAATCTTAGCAAAGGACAAAACAAACAAATAAACTTACAATATGATTTCACTTACACTTGTTATTCCATTAATAAAAACTACTATTGCAAAACTGGATTACTGGAAAGCATACACACATAAAATCAGACCTCACAATCAATTTTTTTTTCCTTTTAGTATTATTACTACTGTTTCTGCATTTCATAATGTAATTTAATTTCAAGTACAAAATTTACTGAAAGGCAGAAATGCATTTCAACAGTGGTAATTCAGTTTTAAACCATGCATAAAAACCCAGTAAAGACTAAAATGCTAATAGGTTGTAAATGGCCTATGACCTTTCTTAGCTATTTTTCAACAGTTAAGAAACAGTCACTGAAGTAAGTCAAGTCTTTTAGTCTATTATTTACTTTAGAAAAATGAATGTTTATCAAATGGACTTGAATTGAAAATAATATGATAGTTCATGCTTGAGAAGCCTCACAATCTCCAGTGTGAAGAACTGGATATTGTCTTTCTGGCATAATCACATGGAGAGTGGATTGCATTTACACCTCCCATGACCTTGAAAATAGTTTCCCATACCAATATCAGAAACAATTTTTTTTTAATACTGCTGCTGCTGCCAAGTTTATAAACTAGACAAGTAAAATTAAAAGGTGTAATAAATGTACTGGTAATAAATTAAATAGTTATGCTCTTTTTTTCAGTTTCAGGATGAAAAATCCTCAAAATTATGAACAAAATTTAAATTGCAGATTTTGTAAGATATTTCATAAAGAAAATTTAATATTGCTGAGTTCTTATATATTGCAACCTGGAATTTAAATGGCTAAGTTTTTTAAAAATATATTCTTAAATATTCACTGAGATACTTTGATTCCATGATCCTAAGTTTCAAAGTTGTTAGATTTGATTCACAAGATGTTGCATATTAAATGTTTTCAGTAGATTTTCTTTGTTCCACTATATTTTTCTAAATTTAGCTGAATATATTTTTCTTTATTTTCATGGCATTTCTCTCTTAAATGTCTTCTAGATCAGCATATTTTTGTCATTCTCTGGATATTTTACTTCTATATTGGACATGTGCTAATTCAACTGTTAAGAATTACAGTTTTTTTCCTTATTTATCTTACAATCAATATTTATCTATACTGTATTTATTGATCTGTTATTTAGCAGTTCTAGTGTCCTTCTCTAAAGAAGACCAAGGAAGTCTTTATTTTCCCTCTGTTCATACCTCAACCTTACTGTAATATAATACAGAGTTCTAAAATGTTGCAACTACACCTAGGAGAAAGTACATGCTCTATGTGAATATAAGTAAAATCTTGCTCCCTGATGGAGGGAACAAGAAGGCTCCATAGGTTTTTCCCGTGTAAGAAAGCACACTTGGCTCATGCTCAGCTATGAAATTCCTAAGCCCTACAAAGTTTCATGTTTGGATTTCATTGCAGTATTTTTCAACTGATTTTTTATTTCACCTATTCACATTGCAGTCATAACAGATCACCTTATAAGTAATTCTATCCAAATTGTCCATATTTTTATTTTATTTAAGCTCTCACCACTGCAGAAAGAATCCATTGTATTTAAAAATCAAATAGATTACTATACTACTAAAGAAACATTCTTGATTTGAAATGGGGATTGGAGTTACTGACCTGTTTAAGAATTGTTAGTTTTGGACAAGAACATAAAGCAGGTCGGTGTTTCTGAGTTATATCACCATTTAGTATAAAACAAGCCCTTTGAGAAATAACCATCTACTTCACAATCATGTTACAACTATAGTTACAGTTTATGATGATTTATTAATGCAGTCTGGTTTGGGTTGCTCAAGCATTTTATTTTACTTGATCTGAATGCTCTCTTTGACACTGTTGATTATACACTCTGCATTATTGTTTATGAAATTATGTAGAATAATTTGGCAGTGTTTTGAGAGGGTGTCATTCTTATTTATTAAAACACATGTCCCTCTGTGTCATTACATATTATATTTTTTTCTGTACTGCTTTCTCAGTTCCTTCAGTTTTTACACAGATTCATTTTTACTTAGTAAATGATATAATATTTTCTTTAGTTAGCTCCATTCATCACTTAAGTATTCCTTCCTTCATGTAAGGTAGTAAAGAATGTGGGATGATGACTTTGTACAGCTGTATAGAAAACTACTTGAAAGAATGTATTTGCAGTTTAAAGATGTATACAAACACAGAGGAACATGTGTGCATGTTCTGGGGCAATGGTAAAAGTATTTTTCTTCTTTAGGTGAAATTCATCAGGAAAATACTATGAATCTGGGATATATCACAGGACAATATTATGAATCTGGGGTTTGTCACAGTTGCAAGAGACTTTTTATTGAACAACAAAATATTTAGGGCACTCTAGACCTTTATTTTCAGATGGCAATCTTTTGTACTCTGTGAAACCGACAAAAATGCTTTTGTGCTCAGGACACGAGCTGTCACTTAGGAAATGCCTTTGCCTTCTTCAGGTTTCTAAACTGTGGTAGACCACTCAAAGAGAACAAGAAACTGAGCCAAGATGTGTATGATAACCAAAATAACTCCAAGCTCCTTTGTCCCTGTGGTAACCATGTCTTGGGTCTGCCCCAGAAAATTTGCCTGGCACAATATTGTCTGCTATAGACATTTGGAAATTTTTTATTGCACTGCTTAGACCACTCAAGGGCCTAAAGTAGACACAGCAATTCTGAACAAAGAAAAGTCTCTCTTTCTCACACAGCTTATTTTCAGTGGAACCTGGTATCTGCTACATCCAAAGAAAAATATTTTTTATCAGTAAAAACTGCATTCCCTTTTAGAGCTTTTGTGAGATAGATGTTTTAGCAATCCCTCTCTAGTTTAGACTAGCCCGTAGCAGTATAAAGCAATTAAAGATAATCCTGGCATGCCTTGAAAAAGGATAATGTTTTCAGCAGCTCTTTTGTTCATGATTTTCAGGTGTGTGCTTTTCTCTACTGCCCCTGCAGATCGTGTAATATAGATTGCATACTGATAATGCAGGCTGTTATCTGTAGGTGTTCCTAAATAATGAATAGCCCACTGTAACAGCTTTTCTTACAAATAACTAGCAAAATCTGCTTCAGTCTGTTTCTTGAACAAAATAATTTATAACATTTCTAAAATAGAAGCCTACCTCTAGGCTTTTAAATCCATTCTTGGGCACCTAAGGGTATCTTTTAAGTTCCATTCATTTCAACTTTTGAATTATATTTAGTCCAAAAATGGAGATATTTCTTTACACTACACTGTGCCTGGACAAGCACAAACTCTTGTCCTGAAGTGTATTCAATTTGTATGGCCTGTTTTTTATTAACATGGTGTCAACAGAGGTGGCTTCTGTGAGAAGCAGCTGGAATATTCCACCATGTCCAGCAGAGCCAGTGCCGAGTTGCTCTGAGGATGGACATGCTGCTGGGCGAGGCTGGGCCAATTAGAGAAGGTGGTAACGCCTCTGTGATAGTGGATTTTAGATGGAATCAAAACAAAGGTGGTGGCACAGTTTTAATCCCAGCCAGAGAAGAGGAGGAGGTGAGAACATGTGAAGGAAACAACAGGGAGATGCCAAGGTCAGTGGAGAAGGAGGGGGAGGAGGTGCTCGAGGCACTGGAACAGAGATTCCTCTGCAGGCTGTGGGGAGACCATGGTGAAGCAGCTGTGCCCCTGCAGCCCATGGGGATCCACAGGGGATACAGAGATACACCCACAGCCCATAGGGATCCACCCACAGCCCATAGGGATCCACCCACAGCCCATAGGGATCCACCCACAGCCCATAGGGATCCACAGGGGGTGCAGAGATCCACCCACAGGGTGTGGGGGAGATGCTTACAAAGGAGCAGGTGAATGCTTGCAGGAGGCTGTGGTCCAGTGAGAGCCCTGGTGGAAAGAGAGGGCCCCTGCTCCCAGGCTGGAGTAGCCTGTCCATGGAGGACTGCACCCTGTGGAAGAGTGACCTGTGCTGCAGCAGCTTTGGGAGACCTCTGTCCATAGGATAAACTTACATTGCAGCAGTTCACTGGAAACATTTTTCTCACATTGAAGTTTATGGAGAACTGCCTCCTGTGGGAGGGACCCAGTGCTGCATCAGAGGAACAACTTCCCTCCCTGAGGAACAGAAGCCATGGATGGTGCACAGACCATCACCCCTATTCCCTGCCTCCTTGCACTGCTAGGGCAGGCACTAGAGCTGGGAAGGAAGGAAGGGTGGGGAAAAGATGTTTTTAAGGGTCACTTAATGTTACTTCTCATTCTCCTTCTCTGATATTGTTAGTAATAAATCCATTTCAAATCTCTACATTATGTCTGTTCTGCTCTTGATGGTATTTGATGATCAAGCTCTCCCAGTCCTTACCTCAACCCATGGAACTTTTGTTAAATTTTCTCTCCTCCATCCAGCTGCAGAGCAGAGTCAGTGAGTAACTTTGGTGGGTGCCTGGCATCTGACCTATGTCAACCCATAACATGAAGCTACAAGGACCCTTAAACAATATTTCAGTCCCCAGGGAAACAAATCTAGGCATGACATTCTCTAAGTATTCCTATTTTACATATCCATATGTGAGAGGAAGAAAAATGCTAGATGATAGCTCATACAGAAATGTTTTACTCTCTTAAGTGTAAATGTATGTCTCCATCACCTTGCAATAATATTTATGTCTTACCACATCCTCTGGGAATTACTATGAAACATATTTGTAATGTGCAGCGTTGGTGAAGGTTCTGGGTTTCTTCTTAGCTTACAGTTATTTCGGCTTCTTCTCAGCAGGAGCTCCCTTGTTATTACTGTCCATGACTCTGTACATAGTAAGAGAAATCTCAAAACAGGGGAGAACACAGTGTGTTCTGTAACAATTCTGCCCCCTAATCGACAGTCCTGTCCTTTGTTCCATCAATGTGACTCATGGGGTTTCTCTCAGCAAAGACTAATTGCTGAAAACGCTGTACTCATTCTGCTCTGTCCTTTACTTTAAACTAAAGCTGTAACTTTTGGTAGTCCTTGGTACTTAATCGATCCACATTTGACAGAAGATTTTCCTTATGGAAATTATGCTTGAATTGACTCAGATTCAGGATAAGTGAGAGGAGTGATTCTAAATGATAGTTTTCACAATTGGAAATTGATGATCAGAATTTCTTCAAGATCTAATTTACCATCAGATAGAGTCAATTAAGTACACCAGTGAATATGGTATCACTATTTTCATTTCTTTGTCTCTCTTTCTATAATCATGATTCCATAGTAACATAAAGAAGAACATGATGTCCTTTTTTCTATTTTTTTTTTTTTTTTTTTTTTGGTTGCGGTCTTGCCTCTGTCTTCCAAGGAACTATATCAATACATCATTAGTCATCTTGGAATGAATTTAAAAGTTCTTTCTGGGTGATAATAAGGGATTTTAGCACACTTAATATATTGATTCTTTTCTCTGTTGTTCTCATCAGACTAAAGGACATGCCATATGAACAGCCCTTCCCATCAACCTTGTTTTTTAAAAAAAATATTGTAAATGATAATCTTTTTCATTCCCTATAAAAATAGTTTGAACACAAGCACAAGTTTTGACTCAGAGTCAACTTACAGTGTATATATACTAAGAAGAAAGGAAATCAAAAAACATAAATAAAGTAAAAAGTGAAGTACAAGAGAAAATCAAAATGTCATCATTTTCATTACATATCCTTATTTTTAGAGGTTTTATTCCATGTTACTTACTACGTAAAGACTAAAACCCTGCATATGAAATCTAATATTTCAGTCTAGAAATAATTTCATTATATATACATTGCTAATAGTTAATTTGTGGAATTTTGATAATATTATGTCATTGAATTAAAGGTGGCATTACAAGCTGGAATAATTTCAAGAATTTAGATAAAAGTTAGCATAAAAATTATCAGTAAGAGAAGTACCACATCTTTAAATTCAGTTTTTAAAAAAAGTTTTGGGGTTTATGTATGGAACTCTGGTATGATTTTTTTCTATCGTGATATTATCACTTAATATTATAGCTATTGTACATTAGCTTTACACTGGGCCTATTGTGCTTTACAGTCAAGTTGTCCTCACAGTTAATTAATTATATGTGTACTTGTATGTATGTAGCATATGATGCTTGACAATTTTCTCTCTTTTTAATTCCATTTTCTTTTCCAGTAGTCTTGTATTTGACTGCTGTATTGCTGAAGAGAACCCAGGGTATTAGAAAACCTTCTGGTGTGTTATGAACAGAGCCATCACATCTCACAACATGAGCATGAGACTTAGACAAGTGGCATTTGGTTTGCACCTTCTCACAGAAACACTTCTGTACCATATGTTTCTACAGCACAAAACCAGATCATTTGTCATACTTTGTGATCCCACATGACAATCACAACTGCATGCCTTAGCTGTGATCTGTCAAGCCATTATGCCTGTCACAGAGGGGTCAGAAGAAGGAGGAATACCTTGCTGCTGTGACTCAGCCAGAGGGAAGAAGGAAAGAGGTTAATGCAACAGCTCAAAGGAGCTCCTCCACATGGTAACATTACCCATCATCTCCAAGCAAATGTTATGCACTCTTTCACCACATTAATGTCTTGAAGAAAAATTTTAGTGGCCACTGAAACATACTTTATTTGCATTCAATCCCTTAAAGAAAAATACTCATGCAGAAGGAGGGATTTGAATGTAGTGCTGAAACACCACAGAAACTTCCATCTATTGATCCTTTGGCCGAAGCTGAAATATAAACAAGGAATTTAGCTTTCCACATAATATTGAAAGTACAGTTTCCTATGCAGATTAGTATGATTGCTAGCATAGCTACGTATCCATTTTTCACATTCCTTGGAGTATAGGAAATATTTCTGTTTGACACGGCAGTTAGAATTCACAGAGAAGCAGATAAACACAGGAAATTTCTTTCTGCCCACCCAAAGAAGCAATATACATAATCCTGAGTTGAGTGATTATATTTATAGTTCTCTTCTTCAGCAGTTAACATCTCTTGCCTCTACCTTTTCCCTCCAACTATATAAACAATAACAGCTTTTCCTTTATGATAAATTACTTCCTTGGCTCCAAAGTTTTCCTTTGAAAGGTCTGAAATACTCTGAACCTACTTGGCAATTACATGAAAGTATCAGTTGATTAATTTTTATTCCTCTGTTCCTTAGAGTATACACATATATTTAAAAAAGGGAAGAAAAACAAACAAAAAAACCTCCAAAAATCCCCCAAACAAACCAACCAAACAAAAACAAAAACCCCAAAAATAAACAAACAAAAACAAACAAACAAGGACAACGTAAACATAGCTTTAAACAGTCCATATCTCTAAAGGACTTCTGGAACTCATTTCTCAGTGAATGGCAAACAACAAATAAGCTTCAATATAGGACAGTACAGTGAGTCACAAATTCTTTGCTGAATGAGTAGTTCCACGCTCCTGACTATTCAAAAGCATTGGGTGAATTCTAAATAATTCAAAACCCTTTTAGTATGTGGATTTTAACTGCTGAGTTTGGTAACTCTGCAGTGCTTTTTTTTTTTTTTCCGATTGAAAAGAAAATATAGGTGACTAAAAAGAAAAAAATACTATTGATATTACAAATAATCCAAACAATTTGGTCAAAATAAAGTAGGGAGGTTATGATATTTCCCAGTAAATGTCTAGAACACAGGCAGATATTTAAAGAATAAGAAGTGGAAGGCAAAGGGAGCCTTAGAGATCTAGAGAGATCCAGTGCTTCTCTACTGTTATCAGATATAACTGATCCTGAATTATCCTGTCTTGAATGAAGGACAGTTAAACATTGAAAGTCACCAGAATAGCTAAGTGTGCTGGTTTGAAAGTAAAACCAGTGAGAGACTCCAAGTCAAAAAATAAAATTTAATAGGAGGAATAAAAGTGTAATAAAATAAATGAAAATTATACAACCTGACACCCTGTTAGTTAGGGTGGTGGTAACAGTCCAGATGAAGTTCTCTTGTTGAAGCAGTAATCCCGTAGAAAAGGTCTGGTAGCTCTGGTCCTCCAGGAGTCCAGCAGTCCCGTGCCCTCTGTGTGGTCCCAGATTATATCCAGGTGGAAATGCTTGGCTCCTCCCCCTGGGTGGAGCATCTCACAATGGGCTGATATCATTCTCTGAGTCATACAGTGGGTCCTTGATTGCCCATTGAACAGAGATAACACCCAGAGGGAGTGACTCACACCTGTGAGTCATGTGGCAAGGCTTGATGGCCCATGAACAGGAGATAGCCCAAAGGGAGGGGGGAAGCAAAAAACACTGCACCACCTGGTTTCAACAGCTCCTGAGGGTGGTGATAGAATACATACTTTGGGCACATCTTACATTGTAACCTAGGACACTAAGAAATGCAACTTCTGTCATTTGCTTGTCTGCAGAAATAAGAAAAATCTGTCAGTCCTCTTGTGAGTCCTGTTGGTAGCATTTTTGAAAATTCTTCTTACATATTTGTAATTATTGATCTGTCCCTTAGGTATTCATATTTCCTGAACTGTAGCCATCACAATAATCCTGTAAATAAGCACCTGGTTATTTTATAAATTCTATATTGCCATTTACATTATGTATTTGTACAGTGCCTATCAGCACAATCCCTTATAGGGTGTTACTATAATTTGTGTAATATATTAATAACAATTCAATTAATTCATATTTCCTTCAAAGGGAAATAAAATTGATAGCAAATGCCAAACCTGACAGAATTCAAGAAGCATTTGGACAATACTCTCAGTCACTCTTGGGGATGGTGCTGTGCAGAACCAAGAGCTGGACACCATAACTCTTGTGAGTCCCTTCTCAACCCAATATATTCTGTTATACTGTAGTTCTTAGAAGTAAAGACATAGAAAATTTACTTACAAGTCCTAACTACAATATAATATCCAGGTATCTCAAGTGACAGACTCCAGACCTTCACAAAGACCTCTCCTCTATCTCCTTCTTATACACACAGTATAAATAAATCCTTATTGCATCAATGAAAGGTAATTATAACATTAGTGGCATCAACAAAATTTGAGACTGAAGCACCTGGATGCATTCAGTTTGTGATGTATTAGCCATTTAGGAGACAAGTATGAGCTAGGTCACAATTAAGGTTGTGACTACTTTGTTTCTCCTAACCTAACTTGCCCTTTGATTTTAGGATTTAAAATGATTTATTTGACTAGGTGCAAACAATTAACTCCTAAATTGTTTTCACTGATTTTTTTAAGCACTGATGTCTGATTTAAGATTAGATTCAGTCATCTCAGAGACCCACAGTCAAACTTTGATATAATAATTTAGGGAACCATCTAAAACAGGGAAGGAAATACTTAATTGATGTAGTCTTTCAGTAAGATTGAAGTGCCTAGAAAATTAAGAAAAATTAAAATTTTTAATTAATTTCTTTTTATGGTTATACCATTAAAATATATATAACTGATATAATATGTCAATAACTGTTTCTTTTTTCAGAATTAAAGCATAAATATTTCCAGAGAACTTGAGGGAAATAGCTTTGAACTGTTAACAGCTGTTAAGTATTCAATCTTCAATATGCATTCAATTCCCACCTCAAATTCTATTCTTCATGCACTAAATCCATACAAAAAACCCCTATGTCTTTCATGAATAAACACGCAACAGCCTCACCTTTCTCTATTTCTTGATATATAAATTCCTTCTCATTGTCACATCTTTATTTCAGCTTTGCCTGTATTTTCCTTGTCACATATAGTCCTAGCTTATACATTCCCTGAGTTTTCCATACCTTTCTTTTCCCAACAGATTTCATGTCTGCCATTATTTATCTTCACAATTTCAGTGCCACACCCCCATCCCTCATCTCACATCAACTTGTTTCCTTGATATTTTCTTTGACACTTGCCATCACCACGCTTCACTGCTTCTCTTGTACACATTCCAGCCTAACATCTTTAGCACTTTAATTTTATCTCCTCACGTTCCCAGATCCTAGTTCTTCACATGATTTTACTTATTCATTTTTGTTTTGACTGCTTGCTAAGTTTTATTCAGGCAGGAAACATAGTATAGTCATGTATGGCAGATTATTGTTGTCAGTCATCCCAGGCAGGTGGGGTAAAAGCACTATTTTGCATTAGTTTGCTTCCACCTGCAAAGATTATATTACCTATGTTGTCCATGGCTTTAATGAAATATTCACATCATCACAGAAGTTGTGTTGGAAATATATCTCTGAATACTAGAGAGTAGATTTCCTCCCTGAGGCATGCTTTGAGAAACTTCATTGATTCAGACAAAATGATGGAAAGCTTACTGAGAAACTACTTAACAGTTTCTCTCCAATGATATCTGGAGTTTTACTATGATTAGTTTCAAAAATAATTAGATCAAGTTAAAGTAACCACAAGACTAGTTTTTACTGTAGTCCAGAAAAATGAGAAAGATTCCTAGGCAGAAAAAAAATATTACTTACCTTTTTTAATATTACTATTGCTGTCTTACATGAGACAAAGTGAGTTGAATCAAGGAGAAAGTTTACAGTTTAAAAAATGTTGCCTGACATGTTTTTAAAAATGCTTAATATTCTATAATAACATTTTAATAGTGCAAGTGTTCTTAATAAAAATAATTTATTAATTGTTTTTTAGCTCTCTTTTAATTTTTTTTTATATATTAGGGACTTTGAAAATCAAGGCATTTTTTACAATTTTTTTTTTTTTTTTTTTTTNCCATCTGTAAATCTCCTTATACTTTATAAACACTTAGTAACTTAAGACAGTAGGGAAAATTTCAGTTATTTGAGACCATTTCAGACCAGAAATTTCCAAAAAGATATGATTTCCCTTCAGAAGTATTTAAAATTAATATCTTTTGGACTGTGACAGTAGATTTTAATTAAGCTAGAATTAATACTCCTGACAAGAGAAAGAAACACTATAAAGCTTTGTCTTTTGACCTTTAAAATAATAGTTAACTTCAGCTTAATCAGATGCTTTAAACACAACTGGAATTAGGGGATACTGATTGTTCTGGAAAACAGGAGATTATATTTGACTTAAGCTTACTTTCCACAAAATTTGCTTTGTTGCTTGTCAATCTACCTAAACAAAGCTGTATGAACAAGCTGGGTCTCTACCAGCCTGCCTCTGTTTACCAGGTTCTGAACCACTGAATTTGCCACCTACCTACTTGCAGTGGGACTGGAAACTGTCATGAGGCCTTTACTGTCAATCTCTTAAATGCATAAAAAGAATGTTTGAAAATCATTGAATGTAGTGTTGTGTGGATTTATTTTATAAGTGTTAGGATAGCATTTATTGAAACTGTAATTTTAGCTTAGCTGGGTAGATAGTTTGTAAATTGGGCCCCCTGTCCTTATCAGAAGTTGATAAGGGTTTCCAAGACAACCCAGAATTTCGCCCCTAGATTGGTCCCCCCCGCCCTGAGATCATCCCCTTCCCATCCTTTGTAATCTGTATCCATAAATCATCCCCAAGGTCTAGTGCATGGACGGTGGTTGGTGGACACATCTCAATTCCCCCACCCCAATTTAGCTTGATTTGTTCTTGTTTAAGTAATGATGTTGGTATGTACTACATGGCTTGGTTCTATTGGTTTTTGACTTGTACCCACCCCTTTGGAAGTAGACTGGTAAAAACCCCCCCAGGACTCAGGGTCGGGGCTTTTTCTCGCTCTCTGGGGAAACTCCGAACCTGGGTCCAGGGAACTCCCCTGTGTACCCCAAATAAAGACCTGCTCCCAAAGCCTTGAGAAGCGAAAAACCACTTCCTTCTGATCACGGCCGTTACAGCAGAGAAAGATCAGTGCTGCAGAAGACCCACACAAAGGTACTGTTGGAGCGCAGCCAGGGCTGCTGGGTGAACAGCCAGGCAGGGCTGCCCCAGAGACAGAGCTGTGCGCAGCAACAATTGAACATGTCTTATTTTCACCTATTAGCTTTCAAACTCACATGCAGAATTTTTTTTCTAATATGACTGTTTCTATCTTCTTATGCTTTTTGGAAGTCACCAGTAAAAAAGGCTCAGTTAATTCCTGGTATGAAAGTCTGCATAGCAGCAGCCCAGGCAGCTGCTGCTTTCATGGAAGCTAATGGCTTGTCTAAAATTGTAATGAATTTCTAGAAAGAAAGAATTTAATGTTGGAAAATTAGTACAGAGGTTTTTTTCCTCCATTCTTAACTTGTGCTTAAGAATTGTAACTACTTTTTTTCATCACAAACTCATAGAGTGGTTTGGAGTATATTTTTCTAGATCTCATATTCAGAAGTCAGTTCTTCCTCATAAGATTGACCATTGGTGACAAAAATGACATATTTGATTCTTTATCTAAAATATCAAAAAAAAAAAAAAAAATTGCAGAGATGTAGGTGCATCTTCAGAAACACACATTTCTTATTCTAGAACAGGATCTGTATACTTAGCATTGCTTTATCTTGCTGGTGGTAATCCCAGTTTAAATACAGTAAAGGACACCGATCTTTAATTTCTACTATACCATTCATTTTGCAGCTTTTCTCCTTCCTGTGCCATATAGTATCTTATCTGTTTAGAAGGCAATTTTATAAAATTACATGTTTTCTATCATATAGTATTAAAAACCAGGACCAGGTGGCTTCCTATTATGTTTCATCTCTAGATTCCACTATAAATAGACAATAACAAATAGTATTACAAAGATATAATAGCTGATGTCATAATCATGTGTGATTATGAAATCAGGTATGTAAATAAAAGAACAAAATAATATTGTAGATATAAAAATAAATTCTGTGTATGAGAAAAAATGAAGAAGAAATAATATTCAAATATTTTTTATACTTTGATGCTCTACATATAAAATAAAGTGTTTTTTGATTTATTTTCCTAATTTTCCTGATATGTAGAACATAGTAGTATTCTTTGTTTTCCAGTCTGGTCATATCAATTCCCCTGGATCTGGAAGGTTACCATAAAACTATTGATACAAGAAGCCTGATGAGGTATGGACTTGTGCAGTAAAAAATGAGGTCAAAACCATGTTGTAGGCTAAAAACTCATGTTAAAAAAATCTGAAAAATCTCTTCCCAGTACTCCTATACATTTCTAGTACTTGATAGCACTTTGAAGAATGGATTGAATAATAGGAAAAAAAAATCAAAGATAAAATATTGTGGTTTTATGAAGACTTTCTGTATTAGAACACAAAAATGTAATAACTTCTGTTACCAAGCTACATTTGCATAGACTGAAGAAGCAGCAGACAGTACTCCCTGAAGAAATGTCAGTGAAGAACTGACAGTCAATAAAAGCTGGAGTCAATCACCTTCTATAAGGTACATTCCTAATATTCAAAAAAAGCTTTGGAAAAGCATTTACTCCTTGAAAATTATGTAATTCAAGACTGCTGAAAGGGTCATTAAAAAAAACCTAAAACAAGGGAAAACACAGACCTCTAAATATGAATCTCTGAATGAAGAATCTTGGAGCAAGAAAAAGAAAAGTGATATCAAGGAAGAAATATTATCACAAGAATACAATGATCTGAACAAAACTATAAAAATCACTGCCATTTTGCAAGATGCTACCATGACTCCTACGTTTCAGTGTGCGACATAAAATCTCTTACAAGCAACAGTGCAGGCTAATTCTGGCACTGAAAATTATTTTTAATGAGTCCTGAAATGTTAGTTTAGGTCAGTTTCTCATATTATTCATTAACTACGGTGCAACAGACTGAAATTTAATTTGAATTCAGGGTTCATTAATGTTTCGTGTAGATACCAATTCTTTAACAAGCTGGTGAGTTATAGGGTACATGAGACTTTAAAAAGTGCTACTTCTGTGGCATATTTCCATAACTGCATTAAAACTTACTGCTATTTAGCTCATTTCTCAGGTTACTGAACTCGTAAATTGATAGAAAAAATTCCTTATGACAAACCAAACACAAAATCCTATCCAGTCTTCTGGCAATAAACCATTTTTTGTTTATTATAATTAAACAAAATCAATATATTAACTATGAACATAGTCATCTCACTTCACTTTCCTCTGACTGGAATTTAAATTAAAACTGTTGCTTTATTTGCCTTTCAAACTACATATCAAATTAAAGTGTCCAAAAAAAAAAGGGAAAATGTGATCCTGTTAAGAACGAAAACCCAGCAGAATGTCCTGTAGTCTTACCAACAGTCAAGGAATAACCAGTGAGACCAAATGGTAAATTTCAATGAAGTATTTGAATTCCAGAAATGTTTTGCAGAAATTAAAAAAAAAAAAAAATACATATATATATA
>WEIU01024061.1:21489-34879 GCA_013389925.1 Aegithalos caudatus
AAGAAAGAAAGAAAGAAAGAAAGAAAGAAAGAAAGAAAGAAAGAAAGAAAGAAAGAAATCTTCCCTTTTTTCCTGTCTCATTATATACAATGTTACAAGTCTGCAAAAAGTTTAATGTGCTCATGGTTTAAAAGGGCATTGAAAGGGCAGTTAAGCAGTTAGAGCAGATAAGCACATTGCCATGGACCTGGTAGATTGTTTTTTTATTTTCTTTTTTTCCCTTTTATTTCCTGTTAATCTCAACAGCTGATAATGCAGACAAATGCTGAGGGCTCAATTCAGTTGCCTAAACATCTGTATCTGGTATTTGAGAGCCCTTGGGAGAGTCACAGGGGCCTGAGAGGAAAGAGCCAGCATTGGGTGGGGGTCCAGCCCTTCCACAGGGGCAGCTGGAGACCAGGACAGACTGGCAGGGATGAAGCCCAGAAGTTTCTGTTTAAGCAACTGACTTAATGTCACCATATTCCTGTTCCTCTCTGGTGATAAAGTTATTGTGACAGGTTTTACCATAGAACTTCAGGTGGAGTTATGGTTTACTGATCATCTGTCATAAGCCCTAGTTTTATTTTTTCATTGGTTTACTCTGAGATTTGTTGAAAAGAAAATGTTAGGGAATTTGCTTTTGACACAAGTAGATCAATGATATATCATCAAAACTAATATTTTTCCATGCTGCTGAAAAATCAAGTGAACTAGAGAGTCTAAAATAAAGTAACTTGGACACAGGGATTCATTATCAACCATCTTTGGACAAAATCAAACACCTCTTCTTAATTCTTTTCTGTTCAGCAATGCAAAATGTGATCATAACTGGAGCACAATGAAAACACCAGAGAAAGTATTCTAATGTTAAAAACTACCTTGACTGAAGCATTTTGTCTATTTAACTTATTTTGGAATAAAATTATATTTGTTTAAAATAATCTTTTTGTTCAAATGGACACCAGCATTAAGATGAAACATATTTCTTCCTTACTTATTATTGTTAAGTCATTTCATACAATTTTTTTCTGAATAGCAGAATCTGCAAACAAACTGTGCTGAAATATTCTTATTTAAACTAAGATACTTAAATCCAGTTGAGCAAAAATTGGTGCATGTACTAAAATCCAATTTTAAAAACTAAACATGTCAGGAATGTTTTGTTCTAGAACTCCAAAAATACAGTAGAAAATTAATATAAAGTAGATAAGTCTGCTTGTCTAAAATAAATTATGAAAAGTCCTAATGTCATGAAAATATGCAATGGATAAATTATTAAATACCCCTCTTCTACCTACCAAAAAGATAAAACAAAATCCACAAGAATGCCTATAACTTAGTCATATTCTGTTTAAATACAAACCTCGTTGCAGACAAAATGAGAAAGAGTAAGTACTGACAATACAGTGGCCTTTTCTAATATAGTATACCTATGCTCAGATTATAGCTTGGCCTCAAAGGTGCCATTGTGGGTATTTCAAATAGTTCATTCAGATTCATTAAGAGTTGTTCCTTTTTTTTTTTTTTTTTTTTTTTTTTTTTTTTTTTTTTTTTTAAAATATTTTTTTTGNTTTTTTTTTTTAAGATAAGTTTTGTAGGTTTTTAAATGAAAAATACCATTGGAAACTTGGGGGAAATCTGCATTGGCAGTATTTTGTTCAATTTCTTTGGCAATGCTTTTTTCCATCTCAGTAGCATGAGAAAATGAGATGAGAAGACATTTTTAATAAGCTTTTGTCCTGCAGTCACTTGCTCAGTTATAATCACTAAGTATTTTCATTAATTATATTTTCATTTTATATTATGTCTGTTTCTAAATATATTTTAGGAAAAAAAAAAAAAAAAGTCCTTGACACTATTTACACTAATTCTCAAGTTAGTGACCACTTCAAAATAACATCATGCAGTTGCTATTAAAATGTAGTTCAGAGTTTCAATAGACTGCTTGTGCCTGACAACTAATTTTTTGTTGCTCCCCTGGGTAGTTGCTAGAAACAGTTTTCAATGTAGATTCATCCTGTGACTGAAGCACAGAAAGGAAAAGCTGAAAAATGAGCAATGGGAACAGCTTGCTGATGAAGTTGAATGAGGAGCTAGTAATGATATTGATGACATTACTAATTACTTAGCAGGCAGAATTCAAAATGAGAATTCATTTGTCATCATGATATCATCAATCAGCTTTCTATTGCCTTGGGTAATAGGTTTGTGCTTGCTTGGTGCAAGAAAAACTTCGCTTTATATCTCACTTTGGTTTGGGCATATGTACTTCTTAATTTTTATGTTTTAGCATTTTACCCTTCCCTGTATTTCATTGTGGTTTTAAAAGTGCCTTATTTCAATGGTTGTGTATTTTACACTTAAATCAGGTAATTAAAGACAACATAATCTCTTCCCCTCAAAACGAGCAAATGTTCAACAGGTTTTTGTATAAGGATCATAGCTTAAAGTAACATCCATCTATGATGCAAAAGGAAGCCTAATCAAATTTTACACCTAAAAAAAATTCAGATAGATTTCTAGATATTCTAAGGAAAAAAATATAGTAAAAATATGCAAATTCCCTTATTTGGGGATATAAGATCAAAGTCATAATTCCTGAGACCTTGAGTAAAAAAAAAAATCTCTTGGCATTGATTTAGCCTTTTCTAGCAATCCCATATTCCTAATCCTTCAGCCTCTGAATCAGTATCACAGTCCCAAGAGTCTGGAAGCCATACTATCTCCTCCAAACAGCTGAGATTCCTGGCTGAGTCACCCTGTTGGAGAGAGCTGGCCAGACTTAACTGACAGTACACTCCAAGATTTTCCTCTCTCCTGCCCAACTTGGCATTTCTGTCTGTTTCATCTGCTTTCTGGATCCCTGAATTCCTGCCTTGGCTTTCACAGGGACACTTTCCACTTTTGTGGGCATACACTATGATCATTAGTGCTTTGCTGTCATGTAAGTAAAGAAAATATTTGTTTACTCACAAGGGAACTGTGAACTGTCCCCTCGAAGACACCAAAGCTGTCAATGACTCGCCCTACCAGCCCCATGTCACGGCAGTAGGGATTGACCTGAGGCTTAACCAGGGTCCCAAATGAAACTGTAGTCACGTCAGGGATCTGCATTTGGCTAAGGAAGTAGTGATCTGAATAAACAAGTATATTGTCTTTTAATATGCTTATGGTACTATAGTCCAGTAATTTATGCAGCTTAGAGGTACTCTCTAACTCATTAAAAAACCTAATGGATCATCTGACAGTTGGAAAGGTTTTCTGTGTGAGTGAATATTAAAGTGAATATGTTAATTTGAGCCTATATTATTATGCCATCCCATTTGCACTGTTTTCTATCGCTTTGATTAATGCCTAGATTGTGACTAACACATAGAAGGTATGTGTAGTGTTGTTTGGATTTATTTTATAAGTTTTATAATAGCTTCCATTGTAAACTTTTAGTTACCACTGTAAAGGGCCCCCTGTCCTTATCAGAAGTTGATAAGAGTTTCCAAGACAACCCAGGCCTCTGCCCAGACACTGTTTTCCATTGGTCCCTCCCCAAGATTATTCCCTACCCATCCTTTCCAATGTATCTTTCTCCCTCTGTCTATCAATCATCTTCAAGATCCAGAGGTTCGGCCAGTGGTTGGTGGACACCCAGAGGACCCCTCCCCAATTTAGCTTGATTTGTTCTTGTTTGGGTAATTCTGTTGGCATTTGCCACCTTGCTTTGTTTTATTGGTTTACAACTTGTACCCACCCCTGGAACTGTACTGGTAAAAGCCCCCTGCAGCTCAGGTTCGGGGTCTCTCTTCGGAGGCACTGAGCCTGGGGCCAGGGGCTTCCCCTGTGATCCCTGAATAAAACACCTGCTTCACCCCAATCCTCAAGAGAGTCCCCTCTTTCTGACCACGGCCATGACAGCGAAGGTAACGGTGCTGCAGAACCAAGAACCCACACAAAGGTTCTGTTGGGGCACAGCCAGGGCTGCTGGGTGGTCAGCCAAGCAGGGCTGACCCCAGAGACAGAGCTGCGCACCACAACAGGTATGAGGGATAATATGCATAAAACTGCAGTCTGTGGATGTTCTTACCATACTAGTTTGCTAATCTACTGAAATAAGTAACAGTGTAAAGGGGGGGGAAAGTGTTTCTTCTGGCTTTCAGTCTTATAAAATTGATAAGATTATAAAATATTGATTTTCTCTATAAATTCTAAAAGATTGGAATGAAGTAAGTTTTATTTAGTTAACTATCACAATCACAAAAAAGCAATATACATACATTTTAGTCAAAAACAGGGGAAAACTTTCTTGGTATATAGAAACATTTCCTTATTGAGCAGAATCTGAAGAATTAGGGTGTTCCAAGGCAGTGAGTTCGTAATTGTGGTTTGGATTACACGCAGGCCATTCATTTCTCGAGGACCCTTTGAAATACATATGTAGCTTGTCATAACATCTCCACAAAACTAATTTTCACTTGCTTTATCTACATTGTTTCACACTAAGTGACGTTTCACAGAAGCTGATTTTTTTTTTCTTCTATTTACAAATGTGGTCCATATGAAATAATAGAAATAAATATTACAAGAATTCAATATTTTAAAACATGTAATACCCACTAAGGATACAATCCCTAGGATGATTTTATATGTATTAGGTTGTACTACAGATAGAATTTAATAGATCACACTTCTACTATACCAAATTCTTGTGAAAATGGAAGAGACTTAGGTGGATTTTCTGTTGTAAAACCGGCTGACTGCTTAAAATAGTTACCCTTAGTAGGGTCCAGAGTGCAGTACTGTTTCTCTTCTGAAAATTTAACTTCAGGAGGCTCTACAGAGAAAAGCAGGATGCCATCATAAAACTCATCAGAATCATACATGGAAATATCATTCAAATAATTTTCCCAGAGGAAAGAGGTGCCTCTTAAAATGACAAACAGATGATTGTAAATGAGAACTGCAGTTCTAGACAATTGGTCTGAAGGTGCTTGAATATTGCAATTACCTGCACATTGCCTTGCTCTGTACAATGGCAGTAGAGCGACATTCAAATTTTGACACATTACCCCGGACTCTCCTGCATGTCTCCTTCCAGCAATTGCAATGATAAGCTCTTTCAGAGGAAAGTAAAAAACCCTCCACAATGCATGTGAGTTAACATTCTTGTGAGATATGACAACTTTTAATATAGACCTATTTTTCTGAATAAATGAATGGTGTTTTCCCTACTTGTATGAGGGGAATGTGTCAATTACATTTGGAGGCAGGATAATATTTGTCATTAAGTGCAGTCAGTTTAATCTGAAAATTAGTTTTAAACATAAATGCAATTCAGAAAACTACTTTTTATTATTATTTGAACATTTTATTTTCTCTCCTGGAAATTACTTTTCACAAAAGCACTCAAAATGGCCTTCCCTTGGTGCAACAGAAGATTTGGAGCAAGAAAAATTTCATCTCCCTAGCTCAGGCTGCCAGCCCTGTTAGAGGTTCCTATTGACAGCAGTCTACTACAAAAAAGTGGAGGAGAAAGGAGCAATTATAGGATTCTTTTTTGATTCTTTTCTTTTTAATCTAGGAGCTATCTTCAGTCATGATATTGTACTGGGAATAGCTTATTATTGCTAAATTTGTTCCTATTTTATGAGCAGAGGTGACTGACTTTGCTCTTTGAAAGTACTCATTTGCTTTTCTCTGTGTCATTATCTCTTCTTTTGGTTTTTGCTGAACACAAGAACTGGTACTCTAAAAAAGATGTTGATTAATTTAATGCCATTTAATGAGATAAATACGTAGCATGGAAAACAGAAAAAGGAGAGGCCTTTGATCTTTTCAAGTTAAACTAAATGATAATGGAAATTTCTCACTGTAGGTAGGAAGGTTGTTCTGGCCTCTTAAGTCTCTAATATTGTCAGTTACTCAAAGACACCTCCTGAGCTTTTAACTTCAATTTAACTAAAATATATTATAACAATTGACTTCCATTATTTCAGCACCAGAGAATCCTATCATGCTGTCATTATCTTATGTAAATGGGTTTGTTTTACATAATATGCAGTAATTAGGGTAGGGTCCATTAAAAACATATCTTTCTAAATTAGTGATAGGTGAAGTTGTAGGCATCTTAATATATATACTCCAATTCAACTTTTCTATAATTGAGGGGTTTTTTTTCCAGTTGGAAAACCTATTCATTCTATTTACTTTTTTTTTTGTTTGGTTTGCCTTAGTTTCTTTTTTTTTTTTAGGAAAATATATGATAGCTATTAATGAAATGGTACCATTTATTTCAGCATTCTTTCCTGGAAAGCAGGAAGATTTCAAAATTAAAGTCAGTATGAAAGGCCTCTGAAGCAAACATTATGCCCAGAGAAATTCTTAATAGACCTTATAACATTTTTAATTACTGATATTTAATGTGTTAATCATAATGGATTTTTTCTTTTCCATTCTACATGGCAGACATTTATTTGGGTTTAGGCTTCTCTGAAAATACTTTTTTTTTTTTTTTTTTTTTTTTTTTTTTTAATCTTCTTCACTCTCAGCTTTATAACTTGATATGATTTCCATGGAAAATTTGACAATAGTTTGTATGTCAATCTGCTCTTGCCATTGTTTATGGATACAACTCTTGATCATTGTAATGTCATAATTTCTTCAGGGATATACAGATTCTTTGAGGAATACTTCTCCTGGATCCACCTTTTGCCTGGTAAGTTATTCACCTGAGAGACAATCTTCTTGTTTGGTTCTTTTACACTGCCTGACATAATGGAGTCCTTATTTTCTGAAAGTGGTGTACAGGTTGGCAGTAACATTAAAAATAGTAAGAAGATAATATTTTTGCTTCTGGATTTTTGCTTTGTTTTACTCATAACCATATTGACTGCAGATTCAGAGACTGTGTCATGATGGTACATATTCAGAAGTAAATTATATTAATAATAAAACATGTCTAATACACGCTATGTTTTCCTGTACAATAGTCTTATATAGGTACTGATTTTTTGCTTTATTTAACTAAAATATAACTATTTTTGACCAATGAGTTTTAACACTTATTTTCAGTAAGTTTAAAAAATTTTCTTCAGTATTAAAATTAGTAAAATTATTTTAAAAGAAGGTGACACTGAAAATTAAAAAAAAGTTTTTCACTAAATTTATGTATTCTATTTCCTCATATTTTTTCAGTACTATGCTGAAATGTACTGCGTTTTGTACCTGTTTTAATGGCATTCTTGGCAATAAAAAAAATTAACTCTTTCAGTTACTTTTCTGAGTTTCACAGAACGTTCCCTCAAGTCCCTCACTTTAATGGTGAGTAGGGAGCTTGAGAGCCACTTTCCAAAGTTTGACTAAACGCGTCCTTGATGTCAGGACTGATGATTATCCTTATGTAATTAGCAGCTATACAAACACAAAAGAGAACACTGAGCTAAGCTGAGGACAGTACCCAATCTTTGAGGTGAATGATCCTTAAAATGAATATCTGTTTTGTTTGTCCACTATGCACTGTGTGTAATGTTCCTTTAAAAGACCTGCTACTGCACATGAGGAAAGTTTGGGCTGCTTGTTTACTTTTGCTCTCTCTGCCAGAGAACCTTTGGAGGCATGGGCAGGTTGCTCTCCCAGATCACTCTTCAACTGGAAGTGACTAAGAAAGCCAGGAAAAGGGCAAGTAAAGGAGGGAGACAGTTTTCTGGAGAATGATTTGGGACAGGGAGGTTGAGCTCAACACAAAGGGCAGGAAAGGCTGTAACACGGATATTTAAGAGACTTCTGAGAATAGGAAATGGACAGTCAGGTCTGCTATGTAATGTAAAAAAAACAAAACAAAACAAAAACAAACCAAAAAAAACCCAAAAAAAACAAAAAAAACAAAAAAAACAAAAAAAACAAAAAAAACAAAAAAAACAAAAAAAACAAAAAAAACAAAAAAAAACCCCACAAAAAAAACCACCAAAACAAAACCAACACCTTTTATTAGGGATCTACTCAGGAGCATGAGGCATGTGTTTTGCAATCCCAAGGACTGAACACCACAACTACTTTTTAAACACTGCTGCTTTTGTAAGAATCAAGTAGCTGCAGTTTGCCAGACATTCTGGAAATCATTTGCCATCAGCAAAAAACACTAAAGCACACAAATGTCTGGTTTGTTACAGCTCCCCAAAAAATACTGAAAAATTTCTTATCTGGGTATAAAAAGTGTGGGAATTAATGGTAACACAGTGGCTAGGATTTTGCTTTCAAACTTCTTCCAGTCCATTACATTTTACCCAGCAGAACTGAGTTGTCTTTATTCTTTTTGTTTTAATGATGTTGAATTATATGTTTAGAGATTAAGACCCCCTTTTGATTCTTACAAAGCTTAGTGTAGGGAGAAGATGAAGGAAGACTTACCTCAAGACTCTGATGAGACTCTAGGCTCCAGCACAGAGAGAACTTGGATACCCCTTGTTAGAAACCAACCTTAAATCAGGTTTCCCTTGTAACAGCCTCTGTTTTCCAGTGGCTAGCAACCACAAACAATATCCACAGCTCATATATTTATTCAATCATTAATTTATTTTCTTAATTTTTAAAGATTAAGGAAGAAATCTATTACCTCAGGCCTTCATTCTAACTATTGACTTTCCTGCTGTTGACAGCACTGATATTTATAGAATATTAAGAAACCTGAATACGGACTGGGATGTCTTGAAGCAGAGTTGAGGATGTGGCTATATAATTCCTATCAGCTCTACAGGGAAATACAGTCTGCTGCTCTGCTTTAAAAAAATTCAGCAAGTACATTTAAAAACCTGCCTTCTACTACTCCATACTCATTTTGCTACAGTGGAATATATCCAGAAGAGAATTTTCAAGTTGTTCCCAGAGTTCTTTGATGGGAGCAATCTACTTCTCATTAGACCTAAGAGTGAATGTGTGCCTGTGGTGCAGACCCAAACTCGTCTCTCTTTTTCAGTTTCCTACCTTCTTGTCTCTCTGCAGGCATTAAAGTAATTCTAGCTTCCTTACATAGCCCTTATGACTTTTTACCAGTCTCACCTATGACAAGCATATGATCTTATGGTGAAATACCTCCTTTGATATGTGAGATAGGGCAAACAGGGCAATAAAGAGTGCAAAGTAACAGCTTTTCTTGTCCTGTTCTCAGGTTTTATTTCAAAGGGAATATAAATCACTCTTTCACACAGAGATAACAAGAAACATTGATTATTCCAGCAGCTCAGGCTGTCATCAGGAAGTCACAGCTACAATAACCTGGATCCCAGATTATCTTAAGAACTTTGACTATTCTTGAATTTTAAAATATGCCACACTATATAGATGGTTCCTGTAACCACCTTTATTCTGGAAATCATTGTGTTTCAGTCATTGTTATAAAACACTAATTCAATTTAAACTCAAATCACAAATTAAAGAATTTTAATATGGCTCACTTAGTGAAACATACACTTCTACCAAAATAGCCAACATTTTCAGCCTATAAGAAAGTTATTAACAACCTGAGAACATCTCATAGGTGTGTCTCCCAAACCATGTTCCTTTCACCACTGCCTGAGTTGTAATGCTGCCTTCTCCCTGCATGTTCAAGGAGAATCTGATCCATCCTTAGAATTTTCAAACCTCTTCAGTTAATGGATCCAAAACTATTTCCTGTCTAGATGATCTTTTTTTTTAAAGACTTAAAAAGAATTTTAAACAACTTAAAGAATTAAAAAATTATTATCTAAAAATTTAAGCTTGATGGCATACTTGGGCTTTTGTTCTTATCTTTCAACACTTAACACTGCTACAATACTAGGAAATGAACCAGGCCAGTGACTTATCCTTGGCATTGGACTTCAGTCACCAACATGACATATTACTTATTTCTGCCAACTAGCATTTTTCCAAACAATATCCGGCCAGGATTTAGGGTGCAGTACATCCCAAGAGCTATCCTTGACGAGTACTTTGCATGTAGTGTCCTTGTTCTGGAGATTAAGAGACTTTATTAGCATAGACACATGGCCCTCTGTGCCAGTTGGCCTCAGTAGCCAAAGATTTTCCCAGACGTATTAAATCTACTTCCATGGGTGTTGAAAGTTAGGATTCTTTCCTTTTGGTCCTTTTTACTTACAGAACTTCTTCCCATTAAGTTGCTAGGAGATATTGACAACAGGGTACTTAAGAAAACAAAGAAGTGGCCAAAGCCTCAAGAGAGGAGGACATCTGGTTGCATCTCTTTTTTTGGGAGTTTCTCTTTGAGGGGCAGAGATACCATGAGAACTGGCAGGTAAAGGGGCAGGGGCAGCTGCTAGGCTCACTCTTTTGCTCTCGGCATCGGAGGAGGACGGTCAAGCTGTTGCTTGCTGTGGGGAGAATCCACTGTCACCACTGGAGCCCAGTCCCGTACTGCATCTTCCTTTCTGGGATGAGCCTTTTGCCTATAAGAGCAGTCACTGAACTGGGACCTTATTAACACCTACTTCACTAAAAGAGGAACTTATCCCCATCTGCTTGTGTGCCTGCAATCCTGAGAGCACCTCTCCCAGCCCTGCTCAGAGCCAGGTCACTGCTGTCCTTCCCCCAGTTTCCTTGGCACTGCTCAGAGCTTTTGCTTTATGGTAACCCCTCACCCTCTGCCTGCTGAGACGTCCCACGGTTCCATCCACATCTCCAGAGATCCTGATACATCTCTTCTGCCACCTCAGAATTGTTTTGCTCTTTCCTGCTGGCCCAGCTGGCTGTTTCTGAGGGCTCTTCTGGAGCATGAGGATTGGCTGCCCCAGGGGTTTGTGAAGCAAAACCTCCCCTCCATCCCTTCCCATCCCAGCTGAGCTGCCATTACACCAAGCCTGCCCCACAGCGCCCACTGCAGGCACGGGGGAATCACCGCACCCGCCCTGCCTGCCGGGAGCCACCAGCGCCCCTGCTGGCCATGAGCGGAACTGCACAGAGGGGAAAGTGCCTGCGGCCGAGAGGGGTCACTGGGTTGTGGTTCTGTTGGTTTTAATGCTGTGATTGTTGTTTGCTTGCTTTATTATATCTATCAGTAAAGAACTGTTATTCCTATTCTCATATCTTTGACTGAGACACACTTAATTTCAAAATTATAATAATTCGGAGGGAGTGGGTTTACATTTTCCATTCCAAGGGAGACTCCTGCCTTCCTTAGCAGACACTTGTCTTTCAAACCAAGACAATGAGTTAAAAATCTGAAGGCCTTATACTGTAATAGTTTATAGCCAGCTTGTTGACAACTTGTTCCTTTCTTTTTCCTGCTGATGGTTGTATGACAAAAAAAAATTCAAGTATTTTAATCTTTGACTTTTTACTGTGGTAGTCCTGATTTCTGCTTTCATTTCATTGTCATTACATTAAATTCAAAAGTTGAAAATATTGATTATCCACACACATCTATATATTATAACCTAATATGAGGAAATATGAGGCTTGTTGGGAAATACAATAAATAATTTAATCTTGAATATATGAATTGATAACTTTAAATATTTATCAGGAATCCATCTTAAAATTCAGTCAAGAAATATTTGCATATGTTTTGCTCTCAAAAAATAAGAGGCATGTTAGAAAGAGCTTCATTCCTTTTCCTCAGGCTGCATGAGAAGAAGCATACCCTTGTAATATAGTAACAACTATAAAGAACTCTCTAAATCATATTGGTTTGATTAAAGAAGGCATTTCTGATCCTTTCTACAGCAAGAACTACACTCGTTAGAAGAGTAGAACAAATGCCTAGTTTCAAGTGCAGCAAGGCTATTTCAACTCTTCTTTAAATAGCAAAAAGTAGAAAGTATATTTCTGTTTTAGTATTTGCTTACATAAATGTTCCCTGTGTGTGAACCCCAACTCACTTCATCAGTAAGCAAAATGAGCAGTAGTACATATCTAATTAAAGAATGGTTAGAGTTCCCTCTCTCTCAGGATTGCATGTATTTTTAATATATATGTTGGAGACCTATATTACCTATAGACCTGAGGTCTACTGAAGAAGTCAAAATATCTGATAAAATTTCAGAATTCTAATTTAAAAACATGTGCTGGTATAAATGATATGTTTATTTTGTTTTTCCGTTAAAAAAAAAAAAAAAAACAAACAGCTCAACTAGAAACTCCTGAATTACTTGTGGGATTACTCATTTCAAAGTTGTTTCTGAACCCCTTTGATGTCTTGCTAAATCTAGAGTACATCAAACAAAAACTAGCAAAGCTCTCATATAGGTGGGTGTAGAAGAGACATGGGACAATAATAAGAGTGTATTTGGGAAGGCATGGAAGATCCCTTTGCAAAGGTCAGACACATTCCATTTATCTTCTGGATAATAATTGTATTAAATTGAATTTCTATATGTTTCTAGCATATACTTTATGATAGAAGAGTTTTTCTATGGAATTACAGTTGAATAATAGAACTCAAGATATTGTACTAGGAACTGCTAATTTGTAATATTCAGGAAAATAATGTCTTTTAACTGAAACTTCCAAGATAAACAATATTTTTTTCAATTAAACACTCTTATCATAATTGCTATTACATTTCTGGACATAAGAATAAATGGACCAAGAATTTTTCAACATAATAACATATCTTGCCCTTAAAATTAAAACCTGGTTTTGTTACAAAGTAAAGAATAATTTTGTCTTTTCAAAAAAAAATATTTCTTAAATAGAATTTCTGATAAAGAAGGTTCAATATTTCCATCTCAAATTGGCAACTTTGTAATTGGGTTTTTATTTATGTGACCACTATCTATGTGTCAAAATTCAATTTCCTGTTCTGTGGGAAGATAATCACAACTTTGAGGTTCAGATTATTCCAAGGCAAACCTCGCTTAGTCTGTTTTATGGCTCTTTTTCACTTCAATATCTCTAAGCAGAGATTCCAATTTCCAATTTGTGCTGGATATAGCTTCCATACTATGGACTAAAAATAAATGCAGAGTGATAAAATTTTCATGTATTGAACAGATTATGCCACCCAGAATACTTCATTGGTTCGTACCTCTATAATTAATCTAGAATAAAAGAAAAACAGAGTTATATTTTTAACTTGCTTCCTCACATATTGATTACGTTGCTTACCTAACAGTTGATCCTTTTCTAACATATTATTTGATTAGTTTTCATTTTAAAGAAAATTTTGTTTTACTTATCCTTATGAGCATTATAAATTATAGTGCTATTCTCAAAGAAAGGAAGAGAAGAAAGAAATAAGGCAAACATTTTGTTTGACTGAGAAAATCATTATGAAAATCAAGTATTTGAATAGGAATTTTTGTTGTCATAGCACAAGCATAAAATATTGAGTGTTTTAGGATCTGTTCAAAAAACCTTTCTCAATGAAGGTTTAGTGCACAAACAGTTCTTTCTCTGGGAGAAAAATACTTAGAATAAAAAAAAA
>WEIU01024061.1:43886-62221 GCA_013389925.1 Aegithalos caudatus
TTTCTGGCTATTAAAAGTTTAATTAGACTTTAGAGAAGATTATTCAACCCATTAAATAATAAATGAATTCTGGCATTAAACAAACTTGGACAATAATCATTACTTTTATGAAGCAGAAATATCTTTCTTTTGCCAAATGACATGACAATCTCTGGGAAAAAAGCTCATGGTCTAGTTTGTCTTGGATTCAGGATTTCTCATTAGTCAGGAAATTATGTCAACTTTGTGGGAAAAGCTCCTAAGACCCAGGATCCAGTCCATTTTCCTTTCACATTTGTGTAGTTCTAATAGTGGAAAAGTGAACTGTTTATAGAATACTGTTTACTCAGATTCTGCGAGAGAAATTAGCATCTGCCCTCACTGTTCACAGAGCAAGGTGTCTATTTCAGAACTAGATATGCATTGATGACAAGAATTTTAAGAGTGTGACATTTTGAACTTTGCAATACCAAGGGCTCAGGTATCTACAGTGTGTGTCTTTTTAGGTTGAATTTAATTTATAAAAAATAATCTGTAGAGGTAATCTTGGTCCTTGCATGTTAATTTGTATCATTTTTATTTTTATATCTCTGGCTCCAGAGATACTCCACAAAGAAATAAATCTGAAGGAAGAATATGTGATATTAAGTCTAGTTTGAGAAACATTTTAACACTAGGGAGTCAAACCCTTTAATTTGAGATACTGTTAATAGATTTAGGTATATTATGAAGTTACAAATTGACACACAAAGTCACTTCCGTGTTACTTGTGTTGGTGGGATTCTAATTTTTAAAAAAATTGTCACAGGTTAAGAAACTACAAACACCAACCCATATATATGGTTAATATCAGCTGGGGATATTTTCCATTTGTTAAACAAATATCAGAATAGTAAAACCAAAACAAAACAAAACAAAACAAACAAACAAACAAACAAAATAAAACAAACAAACAAAAAACCAAAAAAACCCACAACAACCAAAAAACCCCCACCAAAACCTAAGCTCTAGAAATTGCATTTGAAAATGTTGCAAATAATAAATAATTATCTCTTTACTAATAATATCAAGAATGTCACTATAAATTTTTTTTCCTGGTAAATGAAAAATAGATGTTAGTGCTTCTTTTTGTTCAGTACAGATTTTAATTGCTTTGCTTTCTTGTTATTTGCATTGCTATGCAAAATTCAATGACCTTTATGTTACACTAGAATATCAGAAAAAAATGGAGATACATTTCTGTGTTGAGATGAAAAATGCTATTTGTTTTTCATGTTCTAGTCCGCTGTTGGGACTTAAATTCCACATGGATGCATTTTAAACCAAGATCCCAAGAGAAAACATGCTTATTTCTTCTCTCTCTATAGGGATACAGATGAGTCAAAAAATCAGTATTCATGATCATGCATAAAAAATCCTTCAGGTTTTTAGTCCTCCTTTTTTGCCCCTTGAAATTTTAGACAAGCATATCCTGATTCATTTTTTTTTCAGCATTTTCTTGGGAACGATTTCAAGCTTAAATGACCTTGGATTTCTTTTCTCCTTTTTATTTTGCATTTTGAATTAAAATTATGATCTATTCGTTTGTAGGCTAGCAGGAACAAGCAGAGAGGTTTTTTTTTGTTGTTGTTTTTTTTGTTTTGTTTTGTTTTTGTTTTTTTTTTAATTATTATTTTAAGCTGATTATGGAGAAAAGCTTCTCTATAGACCAAACTTTCCTTATTAATAAAGAGTGGGCTGTTGTCTACCCCAGTGCTGAGTTTTGGAATATGGACAGTGGCAAGAAACTGCAGTGAGAAATCACTAAGGAGTTCAATATTTACTTG
This sequence comes from Aegithalos caudatus, assembly GCA_013389925.1. Classification (NCBI taxonomy): domain Eukaryota; kingdom Metazoa; phylum Chordata; class Aves; order Passeriformes; family Aegithalidae; genus Aegithalos; species Aegithalos caudatus. The sequence goes on from WEIU01024061.1 coordinate 45,692, forward strand.
TGTTCCAACATAAAAATCCTGGTTTCTGTTAAACATCAGGTGCTTAAAAAACTCATTTATGTTGAAGTTATTATTGGTCAGTTTAGCTTGCATATCTATTTTTTTCTAGCCTTTCCCAGTACACAGCTACATTCTCCCCTGCAGTTCGTAGGAAGCTATCTGAATTAATGCTTCTGCAGTTTACAAAACCTCTTGTGCTACATAATTTTGCTGGATGGAAAAAGATGGAATTAGATCTCTTTTGGCAGCCTCAGTGAAACCACTCACATATGAGCTGTCCTGCTGTTCCCTTTCTGAAAAGCCATTGTGTCTCTATCATTGTAGACTTCAGTCTTGGCAAAACTGCGTTGCCACAGTGTGATTTCCATGGGCTTTATTTTAAACAGAATTATTTATGCTATTCTTACAGAATCTAAATCATCATGAGAGCCTCCAGAGTGAAGGTTAATTCTGTTGCCAGCAGCTGCAGCTTTGCCCTCCGAAGCTGAATCTGGTGGTGGCAGCAATTACTGGCCATTCCTGTTCCGATAAATTTGTGTTTTCTCTTTGATCAAATATGTCAAGCTTTTAATTCTGCATAATCATTAAATGCATGAAGTGCCAGACCATCTTGTTTTATCATCATTCACATCTGCTGCTATTTTCCAGTCACACAGGTAAAATGCATTGACCTAGAATGTGCTGTTTTAACCTCAACACCCTTATTGTGAAAGAAAGCCAGATGTGTCTGAAATACTATTCCCAAACACTTGTAATCTCAAGAGATGACATACTGTATTAAATAATAGAAAAAAATTAAGTTATTGTCCCAAAAATAAAGTGCCAGAAACTAAAATAAGGTGGAGAAATTGTATCAGAAAAAAGAGCAGAAGGCCTTTGATCTTTAAGAATCCTGTGGGTCATGCAGAATACTTGTTAAATTTATGTTACGCACTAGAGATCTTCTAGAATAACTGAAGCATGTTACTCTAATAATAAGTAAAATGTAATAGGTCAAACTGCAATTTTTTCTTTTTATAGTTTGTGCCAAGTTTGGGGAGAAACTCAAAGTTTTTTAAAAACTGTGTGATTACTATAATAATAGACTATTAAAAATGCCCAGTACCTCACATACCAGTTTCTGCTACTTAAGATATTTTGATTTTATATTATGTATTTTCAGCTCAAATTTCTAAACAAAAAAAACATTGTGTGTGCAAATCGACCTTTTCATTTTGAAAACCACCTAATTTGGACTCTAACTATTTCAGAACTGTTTATTTTTTCACTTCTCTCCAAAGTGAATAAATTAATGTAACAAAAACATTTCTTCCAGACTTTGTTTCATTAGAACTGTATTTTCTGATTTTTTCAAGAGATTTTATAGTTCAACAAATATAATAGCCAGGTAGTGCTACAGAATGCCCTGAAAAAATGAAGCCATTTACTACCCATTATCTCCCTATGTACATCAGTTTTAAGCATTTACTAATTCAGAAAATAAGAAGCTCCAGGAACAGGAACATGCTTCTACTGCTTAGATAAGTCTTATATTTTTACACATGTGAGCATTTTGCATTCTTAGTATGCCAGTTCTTCAAGTCAAAAGTGCTAAACAGGTAATATGGGAGGGTTATATTTGTTCTGAATTATATAAATTCAAATTTTTACATTATTCACTCTCAGAATTTTGCACCTTGAAACCATAACTTAGACACACAATTTTTAGACATGAAGCAGCAAAGTGTCACAAGGCTCCAAATGTCGTATTTTCACACAAGAGAGGAAAATTGTTAGGTTCAACATCAGACAGGGTGGTATATATCTTTTGACCACATCCAGTAATGTATGTTTCATTTTATAGTAACTTCTAAGACTGTTGTACAAATTTAGCTGTAGACTTGCTCTTTAACAAGCACTATTTACTGTATATGACAAGTTTAGAAGTTCAGCCATTTTTCAACAGTCTAAGTGATAAAACATGGTGATATTTTTGAGATGGAAGTTTAGCACTGCAAAAGTTCTAATATAAAAATGAGGTTTTCTTCAATGGCAAAATCAGAAAGGACTAGGAAATACATTTATGACTGGATAAAAATTAACAAGGAACATTTCCAAACAGGTGGTAATAAGAAGAAAATTTTAATGGATTTGAAGGTATTCAAAACAGTGTTTGTTGTTTTTGCTCTTGGGTTTCTTTTGTTTGTTTGTTTGATTGATTGATTTTGGCTTGAGATTTTTTCTGCTTTGGTCAACCCTCATTCACACTCACACTTGTTTTATACACTTGTGTAGATCAAGGATGTTTGAGTTCCCTCCTCATTGAGCTGCACAGAAGGAGCAATTCTGATAAAAGGCAGTGCAAAGCAGAAAAGATATAGCAGTGACAGTACACATATAGATTATTCACAGTTTAAAATTTTTTGTCTCTTTTAGTAACGACCCTTTATTTGGTCTGAATTACTTTTGGTTAACCCCTACATTTCAGAGTTTAATTATTTGGTAATGCAAGGAATGATATTTAGCTATTCGAAATTGTCATCATTTTTGGGAAGCATCTAATCATTTTACTTGCTTGCAGGAGTTATCTAGCTTTTTATTATTTCACTGTCGGCAGTAAATTCTTTTCAACACATTTTGTACTTTCCCATACTCCCAGTTGGGGCCATAACTAGACTTTGAAAATCCATATAAGTGCTGTACTGTGGCTATGCACTTTTCAAAATGAAGCAATAGTGCACTAGCACATGGCAGTTCAAACCACAATGTGTAGTTTTTATAAGGATAGCTAACATAATCCCTTGGTTTGCTCTGTGAGGTTATGGACATCCAGAGAGTAAACAGTTATGTTGCAGAAGTTTAACAGAAGTCATTTTCACGTACATTGGAGATGAACGTACACAGGTATCATTGAGTTCATCTTAAGGTAGAGAGAAAGAAATGCAAGAAAAATCATATCCTATGAGTACACTTCCATTTACTTAAAAATAGAACATACAAAAGTGTAGCTCAGTATAGATATCCAAATTGTAGACACTAACATCAGCCAAGACAATTTCCACTCTTAATGTGTTTCTTGTTTTAGTACATAAATGGAGGCATCCTAGGCAGGACAATTTTCAGAGGTATTACATTCTTAGGGAGCAGGGGAGTTTCCTGTCATTCCAAGTAAACCTGAATGGCAGATTTAAAATTAAGACCATATATATATATAAAACTTTCATTATCAAATATTAAAAATAGTGACAGTGTTTTCATATCAGAAATTAAAAACAACAAAATGTGTTTCTTGGAAAGTCTTTGAAAATATATAAATATTGTTCAGTGAATTTGTTTTTTTTTGTTTATTAGTTTATTTGTTTGCTTGACTTTAGTGTTAAAAGTAAATCCACAAATTAATTAAAAAAAACCCCACAACTTAAATGCATGGTTCAGGTTTATCATATAACATCCATCATACCTCTAATGGAAGATTTTTAAATACTTAATGTCTAATTAATGTTTTTTCTGAAAAAAATGTTAAATTTAAAATCATACATCTCATGGCTTTTTTAAAAACTAACACTGACATTTCTGTTGCCTCTGTGTTCTAGAACTAAAGCTGTATTTTTATTTAAGCTTTACAGGATGACATTTATTATGGAATATGCTAAAATTGGTTTAATAAATACCTATTTTCCTTTAAAAACACTTGACACTTTTTATCTAAACATAAAATTTCAGTGAAATAACTGTTCAGCATATTTTAGCTACGTGGTTGTTTTTTTGGAGAATTTAAGCTCTTAGTAAATGATAAAATATAGCATGTAGCTCAGTTCTCTAGTTACAAAATCACATAAAACTGAAATGAACTTAACTTCATTAAAAAGGTTCTTATTTTTATAAGCTTTCATTAGCTTTAACAGTACATGTCAGTATATGCATGCATATAAACATCTTGTGCATTCAGTTATTTGTTTAGCACTAAGTTGAATCAGGGAGAAATATGATAATTATAGCAATATCTTCTCAATTCATAAATTAAAAAAAAATGTAAACAGACAAGCCTTTTTTTTCTTTCTTAATTTCAAAGAACTTTTTAAACAAAAAATGAGACTTCATCGACAGCAAAAGAAGAGGTTTCTTCCAAAATTGTCTCAATACTGAGACAGTGTAGCAAACACAGGAGCCAGAGATGATCCTAGGGTATGTTTTCCTGTTGCCATTTCACTTCTACTGAGGTGAGATGTCACCACAAAATTAAAACAGGGCTCTTTATGCAGGATGATTTAGAGGATTTACCCAATGATTTCTTTCAAGCAATGGATCTGTATATCAGGAGTTCACATACACTCTCATGTGCATCCTGAGGGATCAGTTGTACTGCACAGTTTGTCTACATGAGGCACATAGTGCAAAGCAAAGCGGGCAATGAGCCATACAGCTAATTTCTCACGTGTGCACAAATACAGCTTTCCTGAGGGGTAAGTTTCTTACCTTCAAAGGAGGAAATTATTGTACTTCTGGTAACTGCTGATGTGTTCTCAGAAAGTTTGGATACAATAAACTCAGACCTAACTCAACTGTGCCCTGCATGCAGTGCACTGAATCACAGGGTGGACAGAAATTTCCTCCTATCATTATTACACAAAAGACCCAAGATCCTCACAAGGACAATATTTTTAGAGCTGCTTGCATGTGGGCTGTGAGCAGGGCCTGAGAGAGGAGCCGATGTTGTCACCACAGACTACACCAATCTGTCACCAGCAGAGGCCAGCAGCACCAAACTGCTGCCCTGTCAAGGAGCAGGCACACACAGGAAAAGAGCTGTGGCTCCTGTAGGTAACTCTTGGAGGGAGCAATAGCCAAAATGGGACTTGCAGGGCAGTGAGGAAACCACAGAGGGAGATTAGCAGTTTCAAAAGCACCACACAAACCAAGGGACAGTGCATACAGTACAAGGAGAGGAAACTGAAGGTACCAAAGTTTCACAAGCACTTGGCTGCCACATCTTTGCAAGAAACACTAAGGTTTTAAAAGTGTAGAGCAATGAGCAGAAAACTTGAAAAGTTGAAACCATTGCAGCTTCCCTGTCAGAACCTTTAGCGGTAAACCATAATGCACAACATAATGAAATTCAATGTAATGCTTGCTGAAGGCATTACTATTCACAAGAGTTGATATTGTAGAGGTAAGGGGACACATAAACTCCCTGCTACCACCTTAGTGGAAACTACAAGTTCTTTTGCAATCATTAAATCTTACAACTAAGAACTACCTAGTGTTTAACAGAAAATCTTTTTCTGAGCAAAGGGAAGATTGCACACATAAAATTAGGATTTTCTCTTAGTCCAAATGCAGATTAACAATCTATTAGTGAAAGATATTTGACTAATCTAGAAAAGCCCTTCAGAGGTAATATCAAAAATTCTTATTCACGTTTCCTGATTAAAATCTTAATGAATGATAAATAAATTTAGGCCTACTAGGGGGATTTTCTGCTATGCCAGGATATTAAATGCTAGTGAAATAAATTTTTTTGATAAATGAAACTGAAGTTGGACAGACAATTACAACACATAACTTCTTCCTCCTTGTCAAAACTTCACACAGTCATAAAGGCCATGCACTTTTTTTTTAAAGGTTGTTGAATATGGGGCACCATATTTGTCTGATTCTGATACTTTATTATGTGTCAAGAAAATCATATTTTCTTAATACTGTCATTGTTGAACTAGCTCTGAAAAACAGGTAGAGTAGGACTTAAAATTAAATAATTGATGGAGGTTGGGTATTGTTTCTTTTGTGTTAGTTGAATTTTTTCCGTTGTTAGGTAACTAATTGCTGGGTACTTAACCAAAACAAGGGGGTAGCCAAGCACGAGTTTCAGAACTGATATTTTCTGATAATGGGCCATTAAGGCTCACCAATGACATGAGACATTACATCATGCCATTGTGAGATGCTCTGCCCAGCAGGGGGGGACCCAAGCACCCCTACCTAGATAAAAAGGGGAGACATAAGAACAGCAGATCCTCCTTTTTCCACTGGATTCCCAGAGGAAGACTGGATCCATCTCGTCACCACTGGACTTTCTTCAGGACCATCTCTACTCCACAGGACTGTGTCTGTTACTCCAGAAGGATTCATCTGGACTGTTTCTAACACCCTGACCAACAGGGTGTCAGGTCACATCCTTGACTCTGTCAGGGTTTTCTGGGTACTTTTGTTTGTTTTACTTGCATGTTTATTTTATTTCCTGTACTCTTACATTTGTATTTTTTTATATTCTTATTAAAGGACTGTTATTCCTATTCCCAAAACTTTTCCTGAGAGCCCCTAACTGCAAAATTATAATAATTTGAGGGAGGGGTTTATATTCTCTATTCAAAGGGAATTTCCAGCTTTTGCTGGCAGATACCTGTCCTTTCAAAACCAGGACAGTAACACGTAAAAGAAATGAATGTGTTCTTTAATCTTTCAGGTGGTCATATCAACTACACTTCTGATATAGATCTTTCTTTGATATATATTATGGATAACATTAGTATTATAATTGTGAGGAAATGTTCGACTGTAAGATAAAGGCAGCAATAGAGCAGCACTTATTCTAGTTCTGTTAAAAATGACCCTTCTGCTTCAACCTGATCTTTACAGGAATATACTAGAAAGAGTTCAAGCTCTCTGGAAAAAGGAAAAAAAAGAGTTGTTATCATTTATGTCACTGTGGTTTTTTTTTTTTTTTTTTTTTTTTTTTTTTTTTTTTTTTTTTTTCATGTTCCATATAAAATCTGTAAATTTGCATGTGTTTTTAACCTACCCCTCACTTTACACTGATGGATAACTCTACAGTTCACAATTATAAGAGGATATTTGTTCTTTCAAGCCTTTGAATGTGATACTGGAGACACTCTTTCCCATTTGTGAAATCTAAATACATCCTTTTTCCTATATGTGTTTAGCTATAGACGGTTCCACACTTTTTCACCATGTCAAGTCAAGAAAGAAAAGAAAACAAAACAAAACCAGAAGCAGCCTAAAAACAACAAAAGGGGGAAAAAAAACACAACAAATTCCAGGACAGGTAAACAATTTACAAAACAGTTATAAAGTTCCTGGTGAATGAAGAAGGAAGTCTGAGGACCAATCTAGATTCCCACTGGGATGACAAAAACCTTATCAATTATGTTAGATTTAAGCAGACAGAGAAATACTAAAGGCATTGCATGAAAATGCACCTCAAAGGCTGGGTAAAACCTTATTTGAGTGCTGCTCTTCTTTCAATGTAAGTATTGGATCTCTCTTGTAATTGTAAAATTTTCCACACCATACCACATAGTTTTATAGTTATCTGATGAAAGGTTTAATGGATAAGTCTATTGTTTGTCTATGCTATCGCTTTTAAAATATAATCAGAAAGCCTTTGTTCCATCAAAGAAGATAAAGCGATAAAAGTAAAATCCCAGTGGTGAAAATTGACTAGTAAAACTACATAGAGCTAATCTGATTGAAGAAAATGTCTCATTTTCAGTTCAGTAGAGAACTGACTCTAAACTGTTGGAAGTTGTATTTCCTTATACACTGAATAACAGAAGATAATCCCAACTTTGTAGAGGAGAATGCTGAAATGCTACTCTTTTCCATAATCATGAAGGTGGAGTTACCTATTTGCAGTCATTCAGTCATCAGAACTGCCCAGAACTTTTCTTCATGTTTCCTTGGTTGCAAAAGGGAATTCTCCAGATCAAGTTCCTAGCTTCTGCTACAGTTTGGTCAGTACCTGTCACTGTGCTTCAGATGCAGAAGTGTGGTTTAGAATCAAGAAATTCTAGGAATATAGAGTTTTCAATTTTTTGGATGCAAGCTAAAGAATCATCTCCCCATAATTAGATAGAAATAACTCAAATACAATTCCATGTAATTATTGTGTGAAAAATATTATGTTGCTCTAGAAATCATAAAGAAAACAGGTACATATTTTGACCCCAGATCTTTTAATATATTGTCACAATGCTAACCCACTATCCCACTTCTAACAGGGGCAAATGCATTAGTTGTTAAAAACAGGAAGTTACATTAAAGGGGGTTAAAAATTTAATGGAAGCAATATTTATACCACATAAATTTAGTGGAGCAATAACAACACCCATCTACACTAGAACTATTCTAGGACTTCAAGGGGCAAAAAAAGTATCTTACTTTAGTAAAAGTGAATTATAGACAATGTAATAAAAACATTCTTTAAGTATAGATATTACTCTTAGTTTCAAGATATGTTCACTAGCATGTATTTTTTCTTCAAATAATTAAAACTGCCTCTTAAAATATTCTGTAATAAGTAGTGACACACTAATGCTGCAGTTAAAATAGATTATTTTAAAATTGAATCTAAATGTACTGTAATTCACATTCATTAAAATACTAGACATTTTTCAAGTAAATTAAACTATTCCATAAAAATCAATTCACTGTTCAACAGTAACACATTACAGACCTGCAGTTAAAATTCAATCATTTAAATGGGAGAAACACTAATCCAACAATAATAATTCTATTGACTCAAGAACAATTATTGAAATTTAAGAAAATAAAATACCCACCCTGCATCTGCGAGACAGTCTAGAGTATCTTTAGACTTAATAACTGTTTATTAGCCATGAAAAGACAGTTTATTTTATAGACTTCAAATTTGAAACATACATTGAGAACTGGAGAAAAAAATTATTGTAGAAATACTTCCAACTTCTATCTACAGATTTTTGTCCCAGTATTGGATATTTGACATAAAATTAATGGGTTTGTGTAAATTTATTTAACTTAATGAAAAATATCAGATGATCTACAGATATAATAGCATATGAGTTTATAATTAATGGTATACTTTTAGTGAAAACATAAACTAATACATGCTATTTGCAGAGTTTCAGTTTAGGAGTTTTCTTCAGGGATGTTTGATTGATGGAAGGGAGTTGCAGAAGTGATTTTTTTTTGCCTTTTTAATACTAAACTTTAGGCATCAGAAGGTAGTTTTTTAAAAATTGGCAATTTGATATATTACTTAAACATTAACATAAAGTAACGGAATTCCATCTTTTATTAAGAGTAACACCATCTCCCACTGTGAAGCTTGCATTCAGTGTTGTAATTCATGAGAAATCAGACATTTCACATTTCAAATGTGGAGAACATGATCATGGTTTTGACTTTAAATGGCTTATCTCTTCCTTCTAAAAAAATTCAAAATGGATTGTTTGAACTACGTTAAACATTACTAAATCTGTTGCTACAGCATTAAACTTTTCACTTTTCATGCACAAAATAAAAAGAAAGAAAGTCAGACTGAAATCAGACACACTTCAATTATTTTTCTGAACCAGGTTAACTGCAATGGTGATTGAATTTCACACACTGAAGAAGGTGTAGAAGTCAGTAATACCAAGACATTTTGTAGTTTTAGTTTTCAGGACTGTGCATCAAAAAATTAGGCTGCATAAGGCAGCAGAAATGTCCCAGCATTTGTTACATATGATTGATTTTTCTATTTTAAGTGTGTATTATATAAAGTTGCTTCAGCATCAAGTGCTTTTTGGACAAATGACATCCATAATCCTCAACAGCCATTGTCAAGTTCAGTTTCATCTGGATATTAGTGCACTTCAAAAGATTCTTGATACTTAGCTCATTTTGCAGTGCCACAACATTGAAAGACTGAAATTTGCCAAATGTTTCAGGCAGGCAGTTGCGTATCTTAGGACTATTACTTATCAGAATAAACTTAAATTGTCACCAGGGCCACATCCACCACAGATAAGAAACATTAAATTCTCTTACACTTTCATATTCTAGTGGAGTTATTTCCTACACGTTTTAATATGTTTAACTGTGGAGATTTTTTTTTTCCAGGAAAACACCAACCTGCCTTTGAGTAGATAAGAGACAAACAAGGTTCAGACTGATTAAAGACTTCATTGTGAACAGACAAGCACTTATAGTTTGATTCCATGTTACCTGCTATTATGACAGTGGTTGACAAGAAAGCAGAGTTTGCTTCACTCTAATCAAACTCATGAAGACAAACCAAGAAGAACAATTATGTCAAGAATACTTAAAGAGAAGCAGCCAACAAATTGTATCTCACTTGTGAAAAAGAATCACTGCTTGAGGGCTTTGAGAAACTGAAGAAATTATCTTTGGGTATATAGATTATATAGATTCTAACTGCAATCAGATCAAAGCTCCTTGATGACACTTAGCAATAAAAGGATTCAGATAAACAGGAATGCAAATTGCCTGATGATCAGTAAGAATACTTCCATTAATGAATGTTTGACATAGAGTATAGAACTGAAATTGTGATGGCTGGCTGCTTATCTCATCTGCTGTTATCTCTACAGATGCCCAGATAAATGATGATATAGAGTACTTCCACAGATTACAAGCATATGTAATACAGTGCAGGATAGCAATTTAGAACTACAATTTAACGCATCTCATTCATCTGAAAATTATGTGTTTTCCTGATAACAAGTTGTCCCAACAATCCCAAATATTGTCATTTATTTCTATAACAGCATTCTATTCTATTCTATTCTATTCTATTCTATTCTATTCTATTCTATTCTATTCTATTCTATTCTATTCTATTCTATTCTATTCTATTCTATTCTATTCTATTCTATTCTATTCTATTCTATTCTATTCTATTCTATTCTATTCTATTCTATTCTATTCTATTCTATTCTATTCTATTCTATTCTATTCTATTCTATTCTATTCTATTCTATTCTATTCTATTCTATTCTATTCTATTCTATTCTATTCTATTCTATTCTATTCTATTCTATTCTATTCTATTCTATTCTATTCTATTCTATTCTATTCTATTCTATTCTATTCTATTCTATTCTATTCTATTCTATTCTATTCTATTCTATTCTATTCTATTCTATTCTATTCTATTCTATTCNATTCACAAATTTATATATTGTAATTGCAAACTCTTCCTCAATTTTAGACATGATTTTTTATTTTTTTTTAAATTGCGTACTTAAGGTCACAACTGACGTATCTGCCATCCTACTGCCTTGGTAGATTATCTGAAATTTATAAACTCAATTTGAGTCACATATACTGTTAAAATTATAATATTNTATTCTATTCTATTCTATTCTATTCTATTCTATTCTATTCTATTCTATTCTATTCTATTCTATTCTATTCTATTCTATTCTATTCTATTCTATTCTATTCTATTCTATTCTATTCTATTCTATTCTATTCTATTCTATTCTATTCTATTCTATTCTATTCTACATAAAGCTTTTCTTATAAAATATTCATGACAGGCTTGGTCACTCTTTCTTTTTCAATGTGTACAATTGTTTCATGGAAAGCATCAACAACTGCTGGGATAAAACTGTGACTATGAGAACTCTTCTGATGGCCAGAATTGTGTGTTGAAGTTAAAGTTGTTTACCTTTGAAACCAGTCTTATGCAAAAAAATGCACAAATTTATATATTGTAATTGCAAACTCTTCCTCAATTTTAGACATGATTTTTTATTTTTTTTTAAATTGCGTACTTAAGGTCACAACTGACGTATCTGCCATCCTACTGCCTTGGTAGATTATCTGAAATTTATAAACTCAATTTGAGTCACATATACTGTTAAAATTATAATATNTGTTAAAATTATAATATTTTCAACATGCAGTATATACATGATCTCATTTTTTTTCAGAAGACTGTCAAAATCTTATTTTTATCAGAAGGAGAGGTTTTATAAACAGGCCATGAAGAACCTTCTGCTTTCAAGACAACAGAAAAGTTGAACGCTTGAATAAAACTTTTAAAAAGATTGCTAACCTGGAAGGAAAACATTGAAAGTTCCTCTCCACAGACTTTCTACAAAGTTACAAGGTTACATGTCTTCCAGCAATTCAAAGAACACTTGCTGATTTGCTGCATGGATGGAGAATGCATAGAAAGCAAAATGTTAAATGTTAGTGAATTATCATTGTCTTATCCTGAAAGATAATGATCATTACAAAGTAAGGCCAAAAATAAACAGTAAATATTTGAAATATACAGAGACTGGCATCAAATGCCTTAAATACACATTTGTGAATCTATGAAAACCCAGAAAGACTATGGAAATAAAGTTTCACTGAGTATTTCTTTGCATTTGTTTTGATTTCTCCTTGTTTCATTCCTCAGCAACAGGAAAGAAGGACAGGACAGTACAAAATTTCTCTTCCTCCTCCTGGTTCAGATCCCCAAAAATGTTATTTTCTTTTCACTATCAAATAGACTTATGTCACAGCTCTTGTTCTACAGACCATACTCTTTACACTGTACAATGTTTCTGTACCATGAAATAAAGAAGTTATTTTTAAAATCCATCAGAAGAATTCTTTTATGTGCTTCCATCACTCTAAGTACTCTGCAGCCATAGTTGATCAGCAGGTAGGGGTAACAAAAATTCATTTGGAGCAGATCACAAAAAAGTGAATATCTTTGTTCAGTCATGTAAGGAAATGATTGTACCTCTGCAGTCAGCTTGTTGAGGCCATACCTCAAGTCCTGTGTTCAGTTCTGGGTCCCTCACTTCAAGAAAGACATTGATGTGCTGGACCATATCCAGAGAAGGACAATGAGGTTGGTGAATTGTTGAAAGGGTACATCCTCTCAGGGGCAGCTGAGGGAGCTGAGGATGTTTAGACTGGAGAAAAGGAGGCATAGGGGAGACCTTATTGCTCTCTACAAATCCCTGAAAGGAGGCGGTAGCCAGATGGGGTTGGTTTTTTCTCCCAAGCAACCAGAACAAGAGGAAATGGCCTCCACAGGACAGCCTCCTTGTTTAATTGCAGTGAATGGTTGTAGTTATTAACCTACATTTCTTCTTAGCCGGACATGAAAGGAAAGAAGCCTTCCTATGTGGAATTCAAAATTGTTAAAAAAGAGAAAAGAACAGAATTTGAAAAGGAATTGATTTGGAAGATAATTTGGAGGCATAGTGCAGGGTGGAATTGTTAAAATTTTTACAATGGGCAAATGTGACTGCAATATTTGACTTTAGGATTAAAGAGATTTTAAATGCAAAAGGTTTTAGTGCTTCAAATTGTGCCAAAACAACTTGTTTTCTAATACAAGATTTTATAAGTTACAAGTTAGATAGTGGACAAGAAATTTTTTATATTGAAGAGAGTAACACATCTTACCTTTCTGGTTTTTACAACTCACCCATCTATATAAGATAGAAGGAAAAGAGCAATAACTAAATGGAAAAGAACGGGAAATGTTTATCCTTCTTTTTGTTCAGCAGGGTCAAAATCAGAATATCAATAAGATCTATGGTACTTCTGAAATAAATAAATAACATTTTGTGAAGTATCATCAGAGTAATTGAACCCAAAAGCTTGTTAATCTACAGAGGTTTTAATCTTCAAAGCACTACAAACACAACAAATTCCTAACTATTTCCCAAAGCAAGGAGTGTGCCCCATGAGAGGACCAATGAAATAGAGGCAGCAGGCACTGAATGACCTCCAAATTGCTCTCTAGAGTCTCAGCTATCATTAGTCACAACAGAGTGTAGGTAACATTTTCAAAAATATCTCTGTGATTTAGGAGCTGCCAGGTTGGTAGATGAAATCTGGCAAAATTTCTTCAGCATCTAAAGATGGCAACACCCCACAGTGATCTGTTTTCTGCCTCAGTTCAGAGTTAATTCCTCTAAAACAACCTCAGATGTTTTCTTCTGTACACATGAATCAAAATCCTACATTTTCTAAAACTTTTCAGACACGGAATATATAGATGTGTGGCCTCAAGGTACTAAGGTACATCGGGTGACTAACTCTTGTTGCCTCCCATCATTCAGTCCCAAGTTCTCAAAAGTGTTTTGGTGTTTACCTTTGGGGAAAGAAAAAGAACAGGGACTAGACTTAGGAACCTGGAGGAAATCATTGATTTTTAGAAGCTAAAATTCAGTATTTTTAATCTTTTCAAGCTCAAGGGTTAGAATCTCAGAAAAATTTTTCAAAGGTTTCCCTAAATAAATATGCTTTCTAAGCAGCTAGTACATACTAAATATATCTTTTTAATATGAACAGGGATCTCAGAGGCTATATTGTTGCATAGTCCAAAATTATAAATTGTCCTAAAAAGCAACAAGAACATTAGAATTCAAAAACTCTATGGCTTTCTGATTCTTACAGTCTGAGAAGCAAGTACGAGGGCATGTACTTCTGCATCTGCCAAGGAGATGGGATAATTTAGTGGCCATTTGATAAAAATGGGAACAGTTTTAGGAATGGGAACTAAAGCAATGCCTCCTTTATGTTCCCTGCATTACTCATTATGCTTCCTTCCAAAGGGAGAATGAAAGTCAAGGCCAGATCTAAGAGAAGAGAGCTATCAGCTCAAAGCTTCCAAGCTTGAAGGAGAGGACATCACAACTTTGCTGACACAGCACTGTCCCTGCTGAGAGTTCAAGGAGAAAAAAATAGTTTAGGTTCCTCTCAAGGCTTAGATGACATTAACAAACAGGTTAAAACCAGTATAATCCTATAGTGTTGGTGTCCTTTTTTTTGCACAATGTGTAATTTTAGATGTCTCTAAAATGTTCACAATATCAGGAAAGAAGTGGAGTCATATAGTGTTAGACTTCTGTGCCTATTCTTGTCTTCAGTTCCTTTTAACTGTTTAATCTCGGCTAAAGTATTTAACATTATGGTCATTAAGAAAGCATTTAAAAATTATCACATTGGTTTTTCTCTATATGTTTGCAAAAATGAAATAACTACCTCTTAGAAGACATTTTCTTTTAGAAGACAGAAACAAGACATGATGTGGACCTGGAGGTTTTTTCAATTGGATCAAATGGGCATGATTTTTGTAACAAAAAACACTTTTTCAGAAGTTTTCTTACTAAAGCCTGAGCTTCTGACATGGTTCTGATTGCGGTGATGCTTTCTTGAGAACACATTTTGAAACACGAATGAAAAACCTCTGAGAATACACCACAAAAATGGACCCAAAGATGACATTATTACATGAAGCTTTTGTTTCATCTCTATGTGTTACAAATATTTTATTGAAAAACAAAGAAGTTATGAAACTGTGTATAGGTGATAATCTCAGCTTCTCGGAAATTGAAACAAGGTTTTATAAAAAGACTTGACTGGACTAAAATACGTGTGAATTTATTAATTCTTAAGCTCTATTTATTAGTTATTCCATATTTGTTTTCTAAGTTTTGCGTATTTAGCATATAAACACTATTTTCTCCAAAACTCATGACCAATAAAAATATTTTTTATTTTGAAATTAAAACAGAGTCACTTGAAATGTAATAATGTTGAAATCCACTGCTTTAGGAAAACCACCAAATACTATGAATATAATATTTAAATTATCAGCATAGGCAATACTGTTCTTGCACAATGAATTTGCAACTCATAAAGTTCATTTCATAAAAGAAAATAATGCACCTTAAATTACAAAAACAGTTAAACATTTTATTAACACTCTCTTTGCTGGTGCAATGCTTCACAGCAATCTTATCCTTTAGAGCATCTCTCACATTTCTTTACCATTGTCTGAGAGACCATTTGGGGTTTGTTTAGCTTTTAATATCTACATTTAAACATTTCTTTTTTCTCTTTCCTCCTAAAAATTTGAACAGCTTAGTGGTAGGAAAGAATAGAAAATATCTATGTAAGTAGGATTTTTTAATCCTTTCTGGAAGAATAAAATACAAATACATTCTGGAAGCAAGTAATGTGCTAAGACATTTTACCTTCTTGATATATATTATGAATCAAGAATCTCTGTACTTGACACTGGGCATTAATTCACTTGAGAAATGTCTAAACATCCTTAAAACACTGAAAACAGCTGTCCTATCAACACACAGATGCAGGCAAGGTAGATATGAAGAACTGGGAATTAGACATAAATCCATGCAATACTCTGCAGGAAGGGAGGGAAAATTCAACCCTTACCTTTGGGGCATCTACTTGTGTTTTATGTGCAGCTTGTCAGCATGATCTTAATATCTCAAGATCATGCTAACTTGGCAACATGTCTTCTGGTTTGGAAATTATCCCATCCTTCAGGCTTAGAATACATCCAGAGCACACTCATTTCCACCTGGAAGTAACTGCGCAGCTGTACCTTACAGCTGAGATATGGGATACTAGGGCAGAAGGGAGATACTGCATTCCCTGGTTTGTCAGCAGCAGCTGTTTTGCTCACAGCAGTTGCCAGAAATCTAAAAGTTACTGTCAGTTTTCTCTCTGATTCTGTTTATCCTGTGGGGTTTTGACTGCTCAGGAAAATTAGATTCCCTTCAGCTTTGCTGTTCTTTGGTTTTACTACATTCATAGGTCCACAGAAAGGACCTCTTATTCCTGGGGCAGTTGTGGCCATTGCATAGCCTGTAAGAATGTCTCCAAAACTGATGTTAATCCCTGAAGCACTTTAGCAGTGTCATAGAACCAGCCTGGTGTATCAGGCTTGACTGAACTAGGGTTTTTCAATTTCCAGCAGAAAAAAAAAAAAAAAAA
>WEIU01024063.1:1537-18053 GCA_013389925.1 Aegithalos caudatus
TTTTTAACCAACTTTTTAATGTCTAGGTATTAAAGAGTCTGGGCTCCTCAATCTAAAGAATGTGATCATAGGCAGTTAGAACAGATTTGATTTTTGTTCTTGTCAGTCACAGGGCATTACATCAGTTTGATTTAGAGCATAATGCTGGGTGCTTTGCAGGATGCAAGGAAGTGATTTTCTTCCATTTTAGCCCATCAGAGCGCCTGAGAAATTGTATTTCATGCCTAAGGTCTAAAGACAGGACAGATCACTTCTGCTGAACTTTTAAGAATTCGCAAGTTGTAAGGGATGTGACAGACACACAATGGAAAGAGTTTACTATTAAACATAGCTTTGAGAGAATGCTGATGTTGTACAATTACCTCATTAAAACTAGAAAATGGCAGCACTTTAAAAACTAAAGCAATATGAGGGGAAAATCTAACTACTGGGAAAGAGCACAGAAAACTTCATCTTAACGATCATGTTCATTCTCTATTTTTTTTAATTTATTTCTAGTGATTTCTATGCAGTATCTTTTAACTTGGTATTTCAGTATGTCAGACACCTGTGAAGTTTCATTGTAGAACATGGTAAAATCCTAAAATTCACACAGGTTGAGCTTGAGTGGTTGGTTTGTTTTGTAGGTCCTCTTTTGCCGTTTGACAGAGGAGCAGCGTCAAATCTATCAAAATTACATCAACTCCAAAGAAGTTTACCAGATTCTCAATGGAGACATGCAGGTGGGCATTAATGAGGATAGTGACAGGTAGGGTTTGATGGATAAAATCATGGACTGGCCTTTGCATTCTTCTAGCTGGATTCTGAGCAGTAAGGGAAGCAAACACACTGATGTCTGTTCAGCTTTTGGAGTTGTCTATTTTTTTCTCGGAAATGTTAGATGAAATATATTTTCATTAGTGATCCGCATGCAGTGACATGACCAGATAAAAGTAGGAGTGAAATGAGCTTCACATTGTTGGTGATCTTGGGAACAAATTGTGCTTTTTGGATCACTGTTGTAGGTAACTGTATGCATGCTTTTAACTAATTGCCCAAGTGAAGTAAAGGAAAAGTGTAGCTAGGCCTGAGAGTACAGTCCAGGTGTGATAACTTTGTTATGCAACAGTTGATGATTTCACAGTATTAAGAGAAAGCAGAGCAAATAGCAAACATGCTTGTTACTGTCTGCTAGTCACTTTCAACATCTTCTACCTCCATCCTCACAATGTAAGTGTTGAAATTGCTGTGGCCAAGTGTAAGGTGTAACTGGGGTACAGTTTCAGTTGCTGGCTGCTGCTGCTGCCCATGTAGAATCTGCTATTCCCTGTGACTCCTGCCTTATACATCTGCTTCATTTGACATTTTATGCATGCATGGATGTGTCTCCCTTCCATTTTAGCCCTTGTTTGTAGGATGGGTGTTGTGTGTTGGCTATAATGTGTAATTCACCATATTTTCTTGTCTTCTGAACTGTGAAATTCATCCTCCCTGCATACCCAGTGGCTCCAGTCAGTTGTATGGTCAGCACATCCATACATATTGCAGTCCCATGCAAAGAACACATTGACCTTATTACTCTTTTGACTTTTTTTAATTTTCCAAATCTCACAGAGGTAGAGTGGGGAAGTTTTTCCAAGGGCATAGCCATTTTAGTTATCCCAGTGAAAATTACTTAAAGGAGCTTGTTCTTTTAGAGATGACTTGTAGAAGACTATCTGCAGAAATTTCTCAGAGATGTTGCAGAATGGGCTATTATATTTGCTAGGGATCTGAAAATTTTGAGCAATAGATGCCAATGCTTTTATTAGATATTCCATGATGACAACAGCAAATCCCAGCTGAAAAACAACATTTTAAAAACAAACCATAAATTATGGGCAGGCTCATCCAGCTTGTGGTGCTAAAATAAATATTGAGAGATTCACTGTTTCAAGCTCGTTCAGTATTCAGAATATTCAGAAGTATAAATAACACTTGTAATATTATTGAATGAATAACTGAATAGACTCCTTCTAACATGGCATCAAAAGTGGCAATTTCAGTTTTGTATTTTTGTTCAAGTATGTTAGCTGGTGTGTTCTTTATCATGCATCCTGGTGGGTATACTGACTATCCTCAAGGTCTGTCTTAAGTTACCTGCTCATATGGTAGGAATTGGAAGAAAAGACATGATAATTTCAAGAAACAAATTGGTGGAATTTTTCCTTTTGAGTAAAAATTATGACCTTATAGCTAGGGAGGGACTGGTTTTACTAGTGTGGAAATTGTTGCAGAATTCCCTTAACATTGTCACCAGAATAGGCTCACAAGTACATAAAATTTCATTTTTCTCTTGTCCTGATTTTTCCTAAAATTTTCCTTTAAACAAGTATTAGAATCAAAACATTATTAAAAACAAACATTGATGGTGAGCATATTAATCTATTGCTGTGTATTTTTTTTGTCCACAACCCATATAGATACAAGTATTTGTCCTGAAAATAGAAATATTTTTCTCTTGTATTCTTTAGATTCTTTTAGGACTATCAACTTTGAGAAAGATTTGCAATCACCCTGACTTCGTTGCTGATAGTCCCAGAATTTTGAAAAGTGTGCCAGATGCTGAAGCAGAGGATCCAAATCAGTTTGGATATTGGAAACGTTCTGGAAAAATGATAGTGGTGGAATCCTTGCTAAAAATATGGCACAAGCAAGGTCACAGAGTGCTGTTTTTTACTCAGTCAAGACAGGTAAGATGAGCTAATTGTTTTTAATTTTAGCTATTACTATTACTTAAAAATGTATGTGTGAGTTCAAAAAAATTTGTAAGTAGAACCACCTTTTGGTAGTGTCTTTCTCATAAAATCAACATCTTACTGAAAAAGTTATTGAAATTACTGATGTCTTTGGAATAGTCAGAGACCAGCTCCCCAACTCAGTGAGCTCTGCTGGAATGACCAGCGCTGTGTCCCAGTTCCACACACTGTGCCGAGGCTGTGCCAGCTGTACCTGTGTGCTGGCAGGCTGTCCCTGCTGTGTTGTTTCAGGGTACAGCTGGGCTCAGTCTGCATGCTCTGTGTGGTGCCTGTGCCTGTCTGAACCGAGAATCAATCCCTTTGGGACAGTGGCACAGGCAGTGACCTTTGCTTGTTTTCCCCATGTAACTCACAGTTTTCTCTTCCTTCTGGGAATTTCCCTGGGATGCTGCAGCCCAGTCTGTTTAATTGTCTTGAAGCTATGGCCCTGGATTTTTCCAAACCAAGCACAAATATTCTACTGCATTCAGATGTGAATTTTTTTCTGCATTTACATAAATTGGTTTTCTGTCACTTAAGAAACTGTTTCAAGCTTTTTGTTGTCATTGTTTGTTTGATTGACACTGCAATTAGTACCAGAAATTGTAATAGGTTCATTACACGGATGCTCAGTCTTCACATCTGGATTTCATTTCATTTAATTCTTTTCCATCACCACAGATGATGCAGATACTTGAAGTTTTTGTGAGGTACAGAAACTATTCCTACCTCAGGATGGATGGCACCACAGCAGTGGCTTCCAGACAGCCTCTTGTAACAAAATACAACGAGGTGAGATGTTCCATCCCACACGTGAATACATATTAATGAGTATGATAAAAGACTACTTTTATTTGTCAAAAGAAATACTAGACAAACAAGGAAATGTGTTCCTTCTCTTGGCTTCCTTTGCATCTTTGCCTGTAATGCTGATAAAATAATCTAGGAAATATTTTTTTTAATGTTACATTTTGGTAATTCTTGCTTTAATAAATTCTCTCTTGTCTCACAGGACAAATCTATATTTCTTTTTCTTCTAACAACTCGTGTTGGTGGCATTGGAGTTAACTTGGTTGGTGCTGACAGGGTTATTATTTATGATCCTGACTGGAATCCCAGTGTAGACACACAGGTGAGTTTGATTTATTACATTCCATTTACCAGCTAAGCTGAAATAAAACTGAAGACAAAATGACATTTGTCTCCTCAAAGAGTGTTAAAGCAGTGTGTTGCTCTTTCCTAAGTTGCTGTTCCCAGCAATGGTCACTTAGGGTGCAGCTCCACGTTATGATTACTCTTGTGGCAAAGCCAATTTAAGTGGTTCCCACCACATCTCCTGTATGCTGCTATACCTTACCACTCTTCAGGGTTGTTGATTCATGTAGTCAGCTACAGTGCAGTCAAACACACAGTTCAAATGGCCTGTGTTTTTAAAATACATAACCCAGATGTTTCTGAAGGGCAAGTACAGCTGTGCAAACTCTTGAACAGGCAGGACTGTTGGTGGTGACAATGCAGGGTGAGAAGAGGAGAACAGATGCTGCTCAAATTGGCTAACTAGATAATGTAGCTGTGACCTTAGAGAGCTGCTCTAAGCTTTTAGAAGTTGTTCACTATCTCATGGTGTGATAAGACTGATTTATCAAATCATGTAGCAGTTATATGGTGCTTACAAGTTTGAGAGGAAAAAACTTCTTTATAGAAATTCTGCGTAGCTCTGAGATCTGCAAGTGTCTGACTTAGAGTGCTCCATATTACTTAGAGATGTTATAGGAAAGATTTCAGTTAAGTTAAAGAAGAAACTTCAAAGGAAAGGTGTGTATTAAAACTTTATTGTGACATTTCCTTCTGGAATAGGTCTATATAAAGTACATATTCAAGGTAAAAATTCCTATTTTAACATAATCTATTTATTGATAATATTTGCATAGATTTCTTGGTACAATTTGAGACCTTCTAGATCTTTTTCCTCTCCTGCTGACTTAGTTATCCTATGCTCTAGAAATACCACTTCTTGAAGTATTAGTTGAATGTCCAAACTAAGTTTGGAAGAGTGTTATCATTAGCTCTCTGTCACACAGGTTTGATAGGCTCATGTCTGGTAACCAAACCTTTTGTGTTCCAGGCTCGGGAACGTGCTTGGAGAATAGGCCAAAAGAAAGAGGTGACTGTGTACAGGCTTCTCACTGCAGGCACTATTGAGGAGAAGATATACCACAGGTCAGTATGAACCATTCCTTGCACACAGCTGCATGCTCAGGTAAATGTTAGTAGCAAATCCAAGGTGGTGTAGCAGTGACATACCTGGGCATGTGCACACACTGCTTGTAATCCCCAGCCTTGGTTGTGATTGGGCACATCATGGAAAACTTCTAAAAGTTTCTTCTGAGAAATGAAGAGCCTTTTTCTCGTACTAGATTCACAGCTTTACTGTTCCATCCCTAGTTGCAAGATCCATGTGCTAAATGTACCTTATCTGACTGTGCCCAGCACATCCAGAATTCACTGTATGAGGCACAGACAGAAAACAGTGAGCACCTTATTCAGAACATGAGACTGAACAAGTCTGAAATGCAAATTCAAATCATCAAGTTCTTTATATTCTCCTTGGGATGTATCAAGATGTATGTGGTACATATATCTATTTACTACTGTGCAAACCCAATTTGATTTTATTCCCAATTCATTCCAAAGTGAAAGAATTAAATCCCAATAACTACCAGTCATATTCATGTTATTTATTCCAAAATGTAGCTAAAGCCTTAAAAGTGCTTTTAAAATACTTCAAAATCAATGAAATCATTTTGGTTTGCTTTCCCATTTAGCTTTCTCAGTAGTTAGCTTCACTCACATGAATTCCACATGAATGTACATGGGCATCTTGTGTCTAGAACTGAAATACCCTCTTCGAAAATTCAGATGAACAAAAATCTCTAAATAATGAAATGTCCACACTTACTTAATGCCTTTTTTTTTAGTCTGTTTTGCCACATGGACACAAAGCATCCGCTGTTGTTTGGCTTGCATCCCTCTGGCACACTTCTGTTTGAGCAATGCTGACTGCTTCAAGGAATTGGACTCTTAACAGTCAGAACATCCATCAGAAATTCATTTCTTTCCAGAATAGTGCAGTGGACCTTGTACTTTAAGAAGCTGTCTTTTTTGTTTTCCTGTGCTTTCTTGCCTGCTAATGAAAATTTAGGTTTTTAACCACTGGATTTAAAGATAGTTTCCCTGCTTAATGTCAGCAGAACCAAAAGTGTGTTAAAAACTGTTCAAGAGAACTGATTGCCAGTTTCATTTAGGGATGTATTTTTTGTACAGAGTAAAACAGATTTTGCTTTAGGCACTATGTAATACAAATGTGTCATAGAAGCAGTTTTACCAATACTAGAAGATTTCTTGCAGCTTTGTTCTCCTACAGATTTGTTCCTTTTTGTCCTCTGCAAGTGGGCTCTTTTCTTCTCAACCACAAGTCTGATTCCAGTTTCAGTGGCTGTCATCCAGTCATCACCATCAGACTGAGCTGCTCTGCTGCTTTTGATTCCTCCAATCAATTGAACCCATGAAATGTCATTTTAACAAGCTCTTGTTTTTCTTTCAGGAGCTTTCTGATTGTTTTTATTGTTACATATGCAAGCTTTTCAATTTTAATGGACAAAAAAGTTCTAGCTGTGAAGTTATTTATTGCTTAGTTAAGGGATGCCTCATAGGACATCTCAGGATGGTGGTTACCTGTTGTGTTATGGGGTTGTTGCAAAATAATAAATCCCTGTGTTTAACAATCTGCTTGGTTGTTTGAAAGTTACTAACTCAAGATGGTCTTTTGGAAACTAACATCATCTTCCCACTGCTTAATTGTTCTGCAGAGTAATGTTTGTGCTTATAGTTTTCTGTTTTAGTACTGTACTCAGTACTTAAACATAGCTAGACATTGTTTTATGCACAAAGTACTTTTTTTTTCTTTTTTAGACAAATCTTCAAACAGTTTTTAACAAACAGAGTGCTGAAAGACCCTAAGCAGAATCGCTTCTTCAAATCCAATGACCTTTATGAACTATTTACTCTGAACAGCCCCGATGTGTCTCAGGGGACAGAAACAAGTGCAATTTTTGCAGGTACATGCTTTTTTCTATTTGTTTGGAAGAAAAAAATGTCTTAATTGTTTGTTAAATGGATATTCATTTCATTCATCCCTCAGGTACTGGTTCAGATGTTCAAGTCCCAAAGCCACCTGATAATGGCACTTCTAAACGTGATGTCCATCTTGCAGAAAGCAGCTCACACAAGAAGATCAAGTCCTCCAATTCCTATTCCACCACACACATGAAAGATTCTTCTTCTAAAGCAATAGAGACAAGTGAGGAAACCAAGGGAAATTTGGAAGCCTTTGACCAAAATAGCTACACAAAAGATAATACACAAGCTGCTACTGATGTAAATTCATTCAATAAAAGCAAGGAGGAATGCTTGGAAAGTGATGATCAGTGCATGTCCCAGTTAATGCCATGCAAAGCAGGGTCTTCAGAGAATGCTGAATGTCTGACTGCTGTGGTGGCTGGTGAAAGACATGGAGCAGCTAATGCAGATGCCAGGACAGATCTTACTTGTGATGCAGCTGGCACTTGGGAAAAGCAGGATGCTAAAACTGAAGATGGGCAATTTGATAATAATCATTATAAGTGTATCTCAAAAACAAAGCACAGGGTGGATATGCTGTCACATGAGAGCCACAAAGATAAGTCCAAAAAGAAACATCACAAAGATGCCAAATTTGAAGGAAAGCGCATTCCTCATCTAGTGAAACAAAAGCAGTACAGAAGGGAGAACAGTGAAGAGCAAGACTCAAAGAAGAATGATGACTATGTCTTGCAGAAACTTTTCAAAAAATCAGGTAACAGTTGTTGTTTGCCTGCTGACTAAACAGAGGTGTATAAAACCTATGCAAATGAGGGAAAGAGCAGATCTTCCTCTGATGGTTAAAGCTACAATACAAAACATGCTTGTTCTCTTACTTTAGTGTAACTTAAAATGTTGATTGTTTAAATTTAATTTAAATGTAATTCCAGTTACAAATTTGCTAATTGCCTTGACACAAACTGTTCAGAGAGATCCTCATTTCTTGATACAGAAGTATATGCAGTGTTTCTCCTGGATATTTCCAGGATGTAATCAACCTTCATTTACACAAGGGTTTCACTTCTGTCTGTCCTGTCCATAACAATGGAAATGATCAATTTGCCCACATAATTGCCAGGTCTGTTGTGAATAATGACCTCATCAGCACACCACAAGTGATTTACTGTCAGATTGATTACTTAACTGATAAAGATGGGGGTTCTCTCATTAGAAATTACTGTACTGATGTGCTTAATATAATCACCCTGAAAAAGGAAAAATGTGATTGTGGCATTTGCTTTAAAAAGTGAGTGTTTGATTTTCACATAAATTAAGAGATGTCCTCCTTCACCTTTTGTATCCCTTGGTTTTAGGGGTACACAGTGTTATGAAGCATGATGCCATTATGGATGCTTCCAGTGCAGATCATGTGCTGGAGGAAGCAGAAGCGAGCAGAGTGGCCCAGGACGCCTTGAGAGCCTTGAGACTTTCTCGTCAGCAATGTTTAGGAGCTGCTTCTGGTGTGCCAACCTGGACAGGCACAAGTGGTCTTTCAGGTGCACCATCAGGGATAAAGTGAGTTCAGTTCTCACTCTGCTTTCCCAAACACAGGAGTTGCTTAGAATGTTAAAAATTTACATTTTTTGTCTTAGTATTTGCAGTAATAGGCATCAAAGTCATGTGCATGTTTTATATTTAATATAGATGTGAAAGCCTATTACAAGTGTGAGTAGTCCATTATGAAGTACAAAGAAAGCATTATTGTTGCACAGTAGAAGAGAGAGCTTAGCAGAGGGCTCTTGAGAACCCTAAAACACAAACCCAGTCTGCCTTTGAAAAAAATACCCTAGTCATTTTGAGAAGGATATTTCATGGAGTTAATTCTTTCATGGGTTTTTAGGAGTCGGTTTGGTCAAAAAAGGAACTCCATGCTGCTTTCTTCACATTCCACTTGTGCATCACCTGCAAAGAAGCACAAGGTAAGAAACACAAGCTAATGTTTCTGGTTTAATAGCTGATATATGTGAAGTTTATATTTATTTATGCAATAAAACTGACTTGCCCTGTAGATGTGTCATACACATTTATTGCGTGATTATGTAGAATTCTAGAATTTTTGTTACCTGTGAATTTGAGTTTTTGTTTTCATGAGGTCTAGTTAGAGCAGTCACAAATTGCACCACGGTTTGCTTATCTGTCTCAAGACCAGCAGTGCTTTTCTTTCATTTCCTAAGTTTTAAAGTTGAGACCAGAATACATCACCTCTTTATTGTATACTTCAGATGACCAAGTTTTGAATGGTAGTGTTTGTTATTTAAGTCTAAACAACAGGCAGATTTTGTTTCATAGATTCTGTGGGTCTCAAAACTCAATTTTCCTCATAGTCTGTATGTTTATTTGCAGGATGGAGATCCAATAAAGAAACAAAATGTAAAGAAGTGTAGTTCCAGTGAGCACTTCAATGGAAAATCTGGAGAATCGTCATCCAGTGCTCTGGACTCTTCATCCTTATTAGCTCGTATGAGGGCAAGAAACCACCTTGTTCTACCACAGCAGAGAAGGAATGAGGGTGCTGAGGATCATCAGCCAGCGCCCGTCCCAGTGCAGGGTTCCACAGAATACGATGAGCTGCTGGTGGATCTGCGGAACTTCCTGGCGTTCCAGGCCCGCGTGGACGGCGAGGCCAGCACTCGGGAACTGCTGCAGGAATTTGAGTCCAAACTGCCTGCAGAGCACTCCTGTGTCTTCAGAGAACTGCTCCGCAATATCTGCACCTTCCACAGGAGCCCAAACGGGGAAGGGGTCTGGAGGCTAAAGCCGGAGTTCCGATGACCCTTGAGCAGTGAAGGCACCTCCGTACCCAGCTGATCGCCGTTCTTCTCTCAGAGGAGGAACACTGACTTGGAAAATTCTGGAGTATTTTGTATTCCTGAATTAATTGATGACTTGAATAGCAGGACTTGTTGCGGGCTTAAAGCTAACTCAATTTCTGATTTACACTATTTATATAAAAGTGCCATCTACCTCATAGATGAAACAATACAAAATATCAGCACCTTTTCTTCAAAAGAAATTTTAATATAAACGGGATGAAGAACATATACTGACCTTTTATTACAAAAAGAACCATGGATGTTGCCATGGGTTGTAAGACTTTGATTTCTGTGAAATTCCAGATAACTACTTCCTTCATTTTCTGTTTATTACTTGAATGATCATAGGGCACAGTGTGCCATCAGGGACAAAAAAAAAAAAAAAAGCGGGGAGGGGAGATGATAGTAGTTAGCATGAGAGATTCACTTGTGCATCAGAATCATTTTATGTAACTTTCATCAGTGGTGAGAATATTGCTGTAATGTTTAACTAACTTGGGAACTAATTCTAATGCCATGAAAGCTTAATCAAAATAAATGGAAAGCGTGGCAGGATATTGAGTTAACTGACAACTAATAATTATGGAAAGCTTACTGAATTCCAGATCACCTGTTACCACCATAATCATCAATCCAGTTACAGTTCCATGCACCACTGGCAAGTGCTTGCTCTACACTGTTTCTCAAAACAGGGGACAGTAACTGTTACCTTTGTCACAGGTTGTGGACTTGCAACTGAAATCTCACTAAGTGCTCTATGTTTCACTGTGATTTAAGTCCAGTTACCTCCTAGCACTTAAAATTTTATAGTTGACTTAGTCTGGGGTGTTAGCTGGTCAGAGGGGGAAGGGTGTCACTGTATTTTACTCACCATAATCATATTTGGACATAGTTGGAATATATATGGAAGTTCCATGTCATTCATCCTCTATAGATAGGGAAAACTTAAAGTTTCTTGACAGTTGGGTAAGCTCCAATACCAGGTATTTGTAGCAAATCCAAGTGCAACATTGGTTCTGTCTCCAAGGTACTCATGTGCTACACAAGGAAATTTTAAGGTGGAAAATGTGGACATATTTTGAGAAGAAAACCACATTGTAGCAGCAACATTAAATTACTGTATGGTTTAAACCAGAATAGTTAAATATGCCTAATGTCCTTCCTATCCCTAAGCTATGGAAAGCTGAGCTACTTTTAGCTTTTTTGTTCACTGTGAAATTATCTTGTTTACTTTAAGTGGGAGTGCAGATATTCAAAGATGAATGGTGAAGCAAGAATACAAACTTGCTTTTTGTAAAAAAGAAAGAAAACCATTTAAGAGACTTCCAATGGCTTTTCCTCTTGTTTTTACTCAGTGATAAAGGGTCTGTAGAGACTTGCAAGAAGTGGTGCTTCTTGGCTTTTCAGAGGCTGAAATTGGGCACGGCAGACAATTCAAGAATGCTTGCTTTCCTACTAGCATTTGAAGATGGGACTTCTAACATCTCTTTCTCTGATCCCATTTATGTTTGCTTACATTCCCTCTTTCAAAAAAAGCCGAAACAAGGAACTTGGGCTGCAACTGCTGTTGATATGACTTGAAATGGATCAGAAAAAGAGTAAAAACAAACCAATTTTTCTGTCTTCTTCAAAGCTATAGGGAATTTGAATTGGTTTGGGTGTTATGTCCCCATGCATCTCTACTTATCCCTGCAACAAACCAGGAATTCAGCAGTCAGCAAAGCTGCTGTTGTCACCTTATCTGTTAGTTTTGGTGTCCTGTTTTTTTGTACTCCCAATTTTAAAGACATAGTTCCTGTACACAAAGGAGAGTTTGCAGCTTCTTGATCTGTTAATGTAAATAGATTTGCATGTACTTTTTATAAATTCTTAGCTTTTATGAACTTATTAAAAAAGGAAAAACAAAAGTGTGTTCTAGAAGTCATTGGGCAATGGGAAGAGTGGGCAGGGAGGCATTTCCTGTATGCTGTGCACTGACCAAATGATTCATGTAGTCTTTAATTATATTCCCATTATTCAGGCAGTTTCAAATTATGCATCCTAACTAGCTTTTTTCCAGTACTTACATTTGTTGAAAATCTTTAAGGACTGAATTAGTACTAATGTAATACTCAAAAAATTTAATTTCAAAAGCATATGTGATTAAAGGTTTACAGAGTGATTTATCGGTAAAAGTTTTTCTAGAATATAATATAGCTACTATACATTTTAATGTAGAAGAGTTATTTCAGAATAATTCTACTTTATTCCATAAAATATCTGATTTTTGTTTGTTCCTTTCACATCTTCACAGATTATCTGAAGCAGTTCCTCACTAACGATGTTGCATAGTCAAACAAATCTTGTATTTCAGCTGTCTCAGTTTCTAAGTCCTCAATGCTGTGGTTGGTAGTTGCTACTTTTTTGTGCACAATTCCAAAAATCACTTATGTGGAATGCGTGTATTCTTATATTTTGTTTTCTTACCTCAGTAAAAAAAGGCAATAAAGAAAAATCAAAATACAGATGTTAATTTAGGAATCAAGCTCGGAAAAAAACACTAACTCTTTCTAAGGAAAGACATGTCAGCATGGAACAGTGATTATAAACTTTAAATTTAAACAAAGCATACCACAGGGAACTACTGAAAAGTTCTTTCCTGTGAAGGTGCTAAAAGCTGAGCACTGTGGTACTGTGGGATGTGACCTACCATCCACACAGCTGAGCAGACAAATACAGTTGAATAAAAATCTAGAAAGCTAAATAGCAGAAACTTTGATTGTTCTGTAAGCAGTTGTGGGAAGTGTGTACGGTGCTTAGGTAAAACATGCTGAATTGACACTATAATAGCAGAAGTTACAACTTCAAAATTCTTCCTTCTAGTGCTGTAAATCTCTGTCTTTCAATGGGCTATAACAGAAGGGACAAACTTGATTGTTACTTTCTTTTTCTCCTGTTCTAAAATGAAAATAAGGGACTGGGATAATATCTAACTGGAATTCTCTTTGCATACTGCTGTGATTCATATGTAAAATCCAGTCATTACAGTTTAAGGGTTTTCTCTCTTGAAAGGAGGAAGTGTTACAGTGGAACAGCTGTATCTCAGTGATTCAGCACTGAAGAATGTTGCAATGTTTCTTGTGCTGCTGGAGGCTGTGCCTTCTCAGAAGATATATAAAGATGGTGAAAATTTAAATATGAAGAGACTCTGTAGCAACTTTATCCAAATTTGGCTTATTTCCAATATATGGGCTAAGAAATTACTAAATTTCTTCCTAATTTTTCCTCATGTGTTACATTGGGTAACATAGTCACTGAGATGATTTCAAATGTGGAGTAATCTACCTGCTTGGTCTTTTAGGAGCAGGAGTGTCTGGAATTTCCTGCTATAAGCCTCTGGCTAACTTTGGATGCAGCACTCCAATTCCTGCATTGGTTTCTCCATCTGATGGATACAGTCTTTAGAGCGAAGCAATACATCTTTCAGGTGCTTCAAAAATGCTTCAAGAAATAATAGCACAGTACAAAGAAGTCCTGGTTGGAAAAAGAGGTATTATGGCATTTTATTGTCTAGATCATTAATTCAGCAACTGTAATTTACACAAAACTATCATAGAAAATTCCTGAGAGTGCAGTTTTTGAAGGGCTTGCATAGGGCACATGTCTAGGAGTCAGGATGTGCTGGCGAGTCTGCACTTGGGAGTTTATCTCCTCTGGGAGAGGTATTTATATATTAGATACATGGTAAAAACACTTTGCTACTTAGGCCCATTTATAATGTCCATGTTCCAACATTCAGGCTAAATGCTGAATATACTAAATGCTTACTAACTCAGTGGCTCTCTCCATCTACCCAGCCCTCACGGGATTGCTATTCTAGGCTCTGGGGTGATGTCACCACTCCTACTTCACACAGTATTGCTGATGTGGTACAGTCCTGTGCCTTCAGCTGAGACCTTAGTAATTCTTAACTTCTTCTGGTGGCTGTGCTTTTGCTACCTCTCTTAAAAGTAGAGTAGTAATACTTCACTAACAGTAGAGAGGAATCTGACATCTTTCATGCAAAAGCCATTCCTCTTTTCTTTTTTAAATGGGCCTAAGCTTCTATGGAACTGAGTGAAAAAACTTGTTCTTGCTCCCTGCCTGAAAAACCTGGGGAAGAATGCAGAGCATCATCATTCCATTCACAGAGCAGAAAAGTAATCTTTTCCCCAGAAAGAATAGACCTATATGAGTCATTAAATTAGGAATTAGGAACTACCGAACCAGCACAAAAAACAGGAAGTGTCAGGCAGCCGTGTAAGAAAGAAGCAGCTTCCAGCCTGCTCTACCCATGGGCTCTTCCTGTTCATGCTAATGTGACACAAATGAGAGAAGGGAGAGTGTCTTCTGACCTGAGCTCCTTCTTTCTGAGCATCAGGGTTGGACTTGCCCTTCAGTCCAAATTTGATAAAGTTCTGAAATGCACAGTGAAGGCTCCCAAGTTTGCTCTGCCCACTAATGATACCATGCAATAACCATATTTTTTCAGCATTGCTCTCCTATACTCACCACAATGGCATCAAAGATGGTGTGGCAGGTCATATAAAAAACGCCCCCATTCTCACCCATACTCTGTACCTGAAAGCCAGATTGTGAACTCTTCAGACCCAACAAGCTGTTCATCCAGTCATTTGAAAGAGAAGGGGAAAGCAATGCCAATGCTGAACTCTAGAGAATCCACCTAGAATTTTAAGTTAACTATCTATCATAGTTCCGTACAAATTCCCGGTTTTCCTGGGCTCCCAAAGCCACACTGCTCACAACACATAAGTTGAGAGAACCTATTTTTATTGTACAGAACAGGGAGGTTGAAGCCTAGCACTAATTGCAAACCAGGACTTAGAATCATCAGAGGAGCTATGACCAACTCCTGCATAAGGCTTACATAAGTGGTGAGTCATGCAATCTTACAAAATAGGGAGAGAGGCTTTCATTATGTTGTTTGCCTAATCAGAAATATGAAAATAAAAGAACACAGCACTCAGTGGGTTACGTTTGGCTAACTGTAGGCTGAAATTTCTGCAGTTGCACTACGATAGAGGCGTTTCGTTGTTTGTGGTCCCAGCTTATATTAAACAGAGAGGATTTTTTTCATAAATCTTTGCCTCTGGGGCAGAGTTAAGGTTCTTTGGGAACCCTAGCTATGTGTTCCCAGACATTAATGTCTGGAAGCAGCACCATGAGACTAAAAATGAAGGTATATGCCTAGGGAGGATACTGGGAGTAAATGAAGAGACCCAAAGGCAGGGTAGGTTTGTAAGGATAAGCATGTGAAGCAGTGGAGTGGAAGCAAAGCTTTTTAGGTTGACTGAAAAGCAGTCTAGTGATGATTTCTCCTATCTTACTAGTCTCTTTCCAAGCTCTCAGGAAGGTAGCTGAATGGGTATTATTTTAACCAGCACTGTTGTTAGGCGTGGGCTGAGGTACCTGCAGCCCTTAGAATACAGCTGGAGAATTTTAAGGATCAAAGTTGGCTGAAGCTTTATGTGCAGCAACATGTGCTCTTTACACTGGCCTGATTAACCCATCACTGCTTCTCATGTTCCTCCACTAGTCTTTTGCATTTCAGGGGACAAAAATCTGGGACTGTGTGGATCTGTGGCCTCTTTGTCCTCACATTATTCTCCTATAGGTCCACCTGGTTGCTCAGTGCAATTACTCCTGTCCAACATCGTGTGCCTAAGCAAAGGAGCCAGTAGGCATTTTTATCCCCTGCCCAAAATACCTCCCAATACCTTCCTGCCTGGAAAGAGAACACAGCACAGTGTGGCACAAGCAGAACAGGCACTGCTGCACGAAGCATCAGGAAGGTCTATTTGCTTCTCTGTAAGTAGCCAGACTGCCTTGAAAAGGACGACTGACTATGCAGGATCCTTGGGGCTGGGGTGGGTTCTTTTGCCTTGGTTTTCTGTTTTAGTATTTCTTTGGGGGTGGGGTGTGGAATCCTCTCCATCAACCAATGGGTGGGGAAAAAAAGGCAAACTACTGAAAGCTTTTTGACTCTGGAAAATAGTTTAGCCTTAAAATAGCTCGTCAGAATGTGTATTCTTGCCCCTATCCCTGAATACTTCGAAGGCTGGCTGTTCCTGCTGCACTGCACTAGCAGAACCGCGGACTTGTGTACATGGATCTCCATGGACTTCAGGGCTTCTCAGAAGATGCTTTAGGAGAGCATCCTATTGTCAGTACACTTCAGCCTTAAAGCCTCCTCCCGTGGGCAGCTGTCGGGCCGGAGTTTGAGCCTGGGGAGCTGCAGCCTCCGTCCTGCAGCCCGGCCCAGCCCGCGGCACCGCGCCCGCTCCAGCGGCGATTCCCGGGGCTGTGAGACGGGAAGGTACGGGGACCCCGGGCATTCCTTAGGCTGTGAGATGGGAAGGTACCGGGGACCCCGGCCCTTCTTCGGGCTGTGAAACGGGAAGGTATTCCAGAGACAGGGAAATACAAAAACTCCGCCCATGTCCCAGTATACTTTTTATTGCTGCGGCAACGACAGGAAACATCACCTGAGCTCAGCATCTCCAAATCATAGCTTTGTTCGCCTGAAAATAAAAGACGGTCCATTTAAAGGATAGGGGTTTCGCAAGTGCGGTGTTCGCCGACACCTGGCCCTTCCCCCGGCAGCCCGAGCCCCCGAGCCGGCCCGGCGGCCGCTCTGATGCCAACGAGCGCACGGCGATGCCCCATTGAGTCCTTAAGCGCCGCTGATGGCCCCGGCTCGGCCGCCCGGGGCCTTTGGCCCTGGGGGCT
>WEIU01024063.1:18325-29462 GCA_013389925.1 Aegithalos caudatus
GGCGGGGCCGAGCCCGCGGGGAATCCCTGCGCTGAATCCCCGCGGCGGGAGCGGGCCCGGCGGGGTCTGGCCGTGTTCCTAAAGAAGGGTCTTTTCCAGTTCACGTGGACCGCCACCACTTCTACTTCGACCTCAGCGCGATGGAGAAGGGCGAGCAGATGCTGAAAGCCGAGTTCAGAGTCTTCAAGCTTAAGAGGAGGCGTCGGTCCAGACGGTCCGACGTGGAACACTTCTGCAAAGTAAGTGGGGAAATAGTTAAACATTTAATTCTGCTATCTTTGTTACTAATACTGAAAATAAGGAGTTGCAACTACGTATCACACAAACCTGCTTTATTGTTATTTTTGTTTTGTCATTCCCACTTTTTCTTTGCCTCCAGCATGCAAAGAAGTAATGTGAAGTTCTGACTTGGGCTTTACGCAGACCTTTGTGCTATGGCTGTGAGCTTTCCCTAAAGATACCAATGTCAGACGTATCCCAAATCAAACCGTACTTTTCTGAGATTTGAGATGTTTCGAAATTCGAATTGAAATTTATTTGCTGGAGCTGCTCCGAAAAATAATAATAGCAGCCAGCGATTCATGGGAAAATAGGGTTGGTAAGGAAATTGAGTGTCTCTGTTCCTCTGGCAAAGGGCAGGATTGGACTTCTTGCAAACCTGAAGACAAATATGTGGAGGAACAGAAGACTTTGATGGTATCAAGTGTTCAAAACCTGGCTTGAATTGTCAGGATATTTTTCTATAGTATCTATAGTCTGGTATCCTGCTTCTGAAGATATCTAGAACTAGATGTATGTAGTGATAACTTTTTCTGTTAAAATGTCCAAAATCTACCTTTTACCTCTTTTTAGAATGACGATAGTTTTACAGCTGTGATGTAGCAGAAACCTACATAATCTTCATCCTCCTACTTTGCTGTAAGAACAGTCAAACTAATTTCTTATTGTTTTTACTGTATATTGCTGTAATTTAGGTGGAAGTGTATGAGCTCCTGGAGAGTGAAAATAAGCCACAGAAAAAACATCTTATTGCATCAAGATTATTGTCCCTCTACACGGAAGGCTGGGAAGTCTTCAACGTCACACAGACAGTAAGCAGAGAAGTCTGACTTAATTTTATTTCTAAAATGTTTAAGGTGACACCTTATAACTGGAGCATTGCCATTAAGCTGTGGTTTGAGGTCAGTTCAGACACAAGGACAGCAAATGAGGGGGATACTTTCTCCATACCCTTAGAAATAGGCCTGGTGCTACCTGAATTAAAGAAGTGTTAATGAGCTGCTAGGAGCACCAGCACGTTGAGAATTGAGCAACCCAAACCTAGTGAAAGGAGGGACACCAGGCCAAGTATGTCGTTGTGATTAAAATCTTAGGTTAGTTGGCATTAGTTGTGTACTAAGAATAGGTTTTCATTTCTTCTTTTTATTCTGGCAGCACTTCTGTAGAGTACTATGCTTCAACGTTGTGTTTCTGGAGTTTATTATAGTTGGACTGCCTGTCATTTAACTTCCCCCATAGACTTGTTTATTTGTAAGCTTCAAGACTTGTTTTGTAGATATCCATAAATTGTAACAGTAGGTAGCTGCCTTTCCATAGCAAAAAACCACACACTTGGTTTAAAGCTGTGCTCTGGGACATTGTTTTTCATTGCCTAAGCTTTAGGATCAGACTGAACAGCATGTTTGGATGATTGGTTGAGGTCCATCTTAAGTCATTATATTCCTTCTAGAGAATGGCCTGGCCTAATCGATCAGTGTGTAATTATAACAATTAGATAAGTAAATTTGCTTGATTGTGAATTTCTTCAAATGACATGGCTTTTAAATTTACAGAAGTCTTAACGGTATAAAAAGTCTGGAGAGTTCATATTACTGTTGAGATTGTATGAAAAATAAATTTCTGCTGAAAGAGAGTTTATTTTAATATTAACATCTGCACTCAACTGTTCACTGGTAAATTCTCTGAAATTAATTATCTTTCTGTAAATGTAGCATTGGGGAATGCATATGCTATTTAGTATTTTTAAGTGTTGAATTACTGGTTTAAATATTAAACTCAATGGAGTCTCAGCTATACAGTTATCTCACTTCTGTTATATGTCCTTATGCTCTCATAGCTTGTTGCCTATTCTCTTCCTAATAGAAACGTTGCTTAATCATAATGCTAAAATTAGAATATTGAAACAATATTTTTTCTTTTCCCTGTCTTCACCAGGTTTCCAAGTGGGTTGGAAACAGCAGCTCCAACCATGGCTTTTGGATAACTACGACACATGTTTCCAGCAATGGGATGGAACACGACGTGGTTACATTTGCCAAGAGCCAGGGCGCTTTGCAGGACAGTAGAAATGCTCTCCTTGTCCTCTTCACGAACAGTAACAAGCAGAGGTCTCACAGCTTTGTACCCTCTGCATCAAGTAAGTGCACATTTAGGATATGAATTGCCTGTTCAGTTTCTGTTAACTCCTGCTACCTCACGTAGACCTAGCCTCAGTTATTTCCTTGCAGGATTGAACAGGTTTGAAGTTCAGTTTTGTCAGTGACTGAAATTTGATTTGATAGTCCTTGCTAGTAGGTCACCAGCATCCTAAATTGCCCCTCCCCTCATAAAAACTCTGTGTGCCAGAAATATTCATTAATCCTAAGGGAAATCTGGTTTGTTCAGTTTGTAAGGGGGTGGGACTTCTATTTTTTAAGTACTTCTTACATTATTTTTGTGGTGTCAAAATTTGCATGAAAATCGTATGTTAGGTTTAGGCTGAAGAAAACCTCAGTGACCCGGAGTACTTTGTCGAAATTGTGGTAAAGTGTCTGTAAGTAGTCATTAAATGTGATTTTAAGAGTGAAAGAGATTGTTAAATAAGCACTTTGAACGTCTCCATCCTTGGCTTGGTTTTTAAGCACCTATTTAATTTCAATGACTAATTAGCATTGTGACTAAAGGCTGCTTTCACCAAAGACACCGCCCTCGTGCCTTAAAATACAAAACAGTGTCTTACCTCTCCCACTGGCCTTGGTGTAAAATCAGCTACGGCTGGATTTTAGGGCCTGATAAACTTTAAGAGCAAAAGCTTGAAGGAGGGGCAAAAATCATGCTGTTCTGGCTTTCCAGGTTTTCTGCTAAACGGTTGTATTTGCATGTCAGAAAGAAGTTAGGTAGGACAATATTAAGAAGTAGGTGGTGAAATTGATTTAAAAAATAAAAATGAGGCTGGCCTGTTTATTTTTGTTTTCCAAATAAAAATTAATAGTGAGATGCTAGATCCACTTTAATAAACATCAAGCTCTGCATAGGATACTGCAGGATAATGTCAGGACTGAGAAATTTCTTAACAAAGAAACTCTCTAGACCTGCCCGATTTTAATGGTGTGTGGCCACACAGATTGTTCTACATATCAATGGGTTTCAGCTTGCGTACATGGATCTCCATGGACTTCAGGGCTTCTCAGAAGATGCTTTAGGAGAGCATCCTATTGTCAGTACACTTCATTGTTTAGCAGTGTTCTGTACACCTGGTGGTGGTTTTTTGTAGGATCAAAAATTTGAAAAATATGTATTTTTACAATGTTATTCTACAAATCACCAGGTTACTGAACATTCTGCTTTACAGAACGTATGTATTGGGTATGGGTAGAGTTCCTGGTACAGGTAGTGTTCCTGGGAGAATGCTGGAGAGAAAAAGGCTGAAAGAAACATATGGTATAGGTAGAGTTCCTGGGAGAATGCTGGAGAGAAAAAGGCTGTGATCTCCACTCTCTGTTAGCACTGCCCAGAATAATGTGTGTTGTAGGAGTGGCTGTATGAACACAGTTAATACCATTCTGACCAGATTCGGCCCTGAAGAGGGACTGCGGAGTTCACAGAATATTTGGTAGATCATTGTGTTTTTCTTTTATATCTCTGGTCAACTGGGGCTTTTTCAGGGCACACACAAAGTGAAGCAGAGGTTTGACAGATTTGGGAGTATGGCCGAAATGACAATTGAATACACATCCCTTCTGGTACATTCGCAGGTTAGGTGCCGTTATAAAATCTGCTCTGAAGACTTTGATGTAGATTTATTTAATAGACTTTCATGCAGAATACTGTACTTAGCAAGTGAAATTTTTTTTTTTTGAAAAAAGTTTTTTTGAGCTTCCTTTCAGAATCAGAAACAAACGGTGCCAAATCTGATGCTTCACGTGTTTCTGGTGACGCGGATGTGACGCAAAGCAGCAGTGGCAGCCTGAGCAGGAGAGCCCGGGCCGCTGGCAGCAGCCCGGTAACAGCCTGTCACCGGGGGGAGCTCTACGTAGACTTCCATGCTATTGGCTGGTCAGGATGGATTATTCACCCGACTGGATACAATGCATTTCATTGCAGAGGCTCCTGCATCTTCCCTTTGGGGGAAAGTCTAAATGCAACAAACCATGCTACAGTTCAGTCCATTGTATATACACTGAAATTGTCTCAAGAAGTCGGCATGCCGTGCTGTGTGCCAGATGAATTGAAGTCCCTCAATCTTCTCTACTTTGATGACAAACAGAATGTTGTCCTTAAAAATTATAAAGACATGGTGGCAACAAAGTGTGGTTGTCATTAGCAAGACTTTTTTTTTTTCTCTGCATTTGATGTGCACCTGGATTCAGTTCCCCATTTGCCACTGAAGATACCAACGGAGATGGCATTTTAGTTTACAGAGGAGGAGAGACAGAAACTTGTCTGTGCTTCAAATCCTCATCATGGCTGTGTGGGAAGGGGGCTGGCTTGTGAAGAGCTGTGGACTTCAAGACCTCCATGGAGAGCTCTTCAAGCTCCTGTACACCAAGGAAACTTAAAATCAGGGACTTAAAGAATGAAGGAGTTGAAACATATTAAGTTGACTGTTCAAATTAAGGTCTTGTTCTGTATCCCAAAGCTCAGAATTTCCAGTGATGTAACATGCATGGCATCCTTCCCCAATCCAGAATGGGATGCAGGTGTCTTAATAGCACAAACGTAATCAGTTTTGGCTGCATGATCCAGTGGGGATGTGCACTCCTACTTTGAGCTTTCAGGGTAAGTATTTGCCCAGAGCTAATTTCAGAGGTCTCTACCACTTGCAGATCATGCTTTACCAGGACTTGTTCCCCTGAGCTTTATGCAGCTCTATCAAATGCAGAGACCTCCTCACAAGTCCCTATGGGACTTGCTAGCCAGTCTGAAAGAGCCCACAGGTCAGTATTTGTCTGGGAATCAGCACACTTGTCTTCTAATTCAGGGCTGCAACTCTGTATAGTGAGGCCAGTGCCTGTCTCTGTAATGGCTATTGGGGTGTGTGCCACCAGAGATTGCCTCTGTGTATTTGCTCTGCTCTGGGATCCTAAGCTTGGGTCAGAATCCTTGTGGTTTATCAAGAAGAAAGAAAACCACAAAGCTTTGGAGGTCCATGAGAATATGCTAGATACTGGCCTGGTCCAGTGTCTGAGGTGAGCTGGGTGGGATGTACTTGCTGATTCCCTTCCCTTGTTTGAAGAATAGGACATAGTCTTAGATGGGTCCCCTTGGGACCTTTCAGTCTTGCTACAATTTGATGCAGATGACCATCCCATTGCTGCTCCTCAGTCAATTCATTGAGTTGTATCTTAAGCCTGGGTAGGTTTCTTGTCTCCATTAACCTGTGAAGGAGGCTGACCTCTCACAGGATGTGGTATCTCCCACGGGCAGAATCTTCATGGAGAATCTTTTTACTCCAGTGAGACGTAAAAAAAAGAAAAATATATAATGTCCTTCTTTCTGTAAATACTGATGTCTATAATAAATTTATTTAATTTAAAACCCAAACACTTGGGGTATATTAAATTAATCTGTACTATAAAATGCTAGTTTTTAAATAAATGCAATGTAACATTGGTATGCTTTGTATGTTGTATTTGAACCTCTTTCCTGGAGTCATGAATCAATTTTCCAGAAGAGAGGAGATTCCCAATGGCTTCAGTGGGTACTGTACCAAGTCCTCTGTGTCAAGGAGTATTACAGATAAGGAGAAGAGACATGTTTCCCTTCAGGGAGGATCCAGTAGTTATTCCTCAAGTGAAAGCGTTTTGATCTTGGTATATGGTTGCCCTGGTAAAGCCGTATAAATCTGGTAGCAGGGTGGTTCTAACTGCTGCATCAGCCACACCCAGCCCTGGGATTCAGTGCCATTGCCAAAGGGACCTTGGGAAGCATAGAGGGCCATAAAGGATCTCCTTTTACTCTTTTATTTCCCAGGCTGCTCTTTTGCACTTTTCCCTGCAGAAGTACCTGTGGTGTTTTGACTCTATAGGAACCTTGGGAGTGGCAAGATGCATCTACAGTGAGAATCTGGATGAGGTTGTTTCTGAATGGTGACTTCAGCTGATGTTTTATCTCTGCTTCCTTTGGTAGAAGCCCTAAGAACTGTAGCCAGAAGTTTTTACTGGCAGCATTTGGAGTGGACTGGCAGAGGCAGGCTCTGTGTCCAACATCACATCTTCTGTCCATGCATGACAAATGCTTCCAGCACCATCAGTTGTGTATCAGCTTCATCCTTGACTGCTCAACCCAGAGAACTGCTCATTGTTTTTCTAGGGTATCTTAATGTATTTCTGTATTTCTTGTTGCTTCAGATGCCAGAAAAAAAAAAAAAAAAAAGAAGGAAATTTTCTATTGAAAAGCAAGTATGATTACTAAATGAATGATGGGCACACTGACTGTTAGCTAACATCCTGCTGCCCTACAATAGGTGAAATATGCACAGGCAAGCTAGGAGCACTAGGTAGTTTTCCACACATTAAATTATTTTTTTTCTGCACCACTCAACTTAGTCTTATTATGCCCCATTAAACCCTGATAATTAAAACAAAATATATTGGAATTGTTTATCCTGGACTTTGTGAGGAAATGAGGTTCATAATAATGCCAAGGGAAAAAATTTACACTACACCACAACTTGTAATTAGAATAACAATTAAGCACAAGTAGGTTCTTCCTTTTTGTTGCCTTTTTTTTTTTTTTGTTGTTGTTGTTTTGTTTTGCTTTATAAAAAAAGGTGAATTTTCTTCTTATTCATTAACTGAAACATGTAAAAATTCCACAATAAGAAGAAAATCCTACTCATGGTGAAACTGAACGGTTACACTCAGCCCCATGACAAACACTTTGGTCCAAGTTCAGAACTAAAATTGTCCAGGCATGTGAGATATGTGCATCACACTCTGCTCCTTAAGGCAGGGAGAGCACTAAGCCTTGTCCTGACAACATGGCATGGGGGACTGAGTATGTTGTGGTAAAGAGCACAAATTCACAAGAGTGGTCTCCCATTTGTAGAAATGTTTGTTTGAAGGGATTTCTGTGGTGCTCCTTTCACAAGGTAGAGATTATGGAAAGGTGCTTCTTGACACTGTAACGGGAAAGGATATGCTGGGGGTGTCCTATAACAGATCAGTCAGAAGGGATGGCCTTGGGGAAATTGACCTGAGGTGGTTTCCTTTTTTTTTTTTGGGAGGGGGGAGGGGGCAGGGGTAGAGTGCTGGGCAGGAAGAGAAAACTTCCATGTGCCTGCCCTGAGGAAGCTGGAGCACAGCAGAGGTGTAAGCTCTCTTCTATCCACTCTGCAGGCTTGAAAATGCTGTTTGGTATGAGGCAATCTTTTAGGAATGCTCAGTGTTTCTTTCAGACTGCCAAAGGTAATTACTATGGTTCATGTTCTTCGCTTAGCAAATGGGGCAATTACTTGAAAAACCCGTGGAAGACAGTATTTATTCATAGTCCTGGAGCTTGTCTCCGGGAAAGAGGAGTGACTGGGTGCCTATGGTATCCAGGGCTTCCCCACAGGTGCAAAATCCTCCAGACCATCACCAGACCCTTTCAGATTGCACATGCAAATGCATGTATACACGTGGGTTCATTCTTATGTACCCCTATGTGCACATGCATTCATGTTCAGAGGCAGCTTCACTGCTGGTTCATCCCAAAGGATGGGGCAATTTACCGGGAACTGGGACGGAGTGCTCAGGCTACTGTGAGAGCATTGCCACATCCAGAGGGTGCATTTCAATGGCTTTGTGCAAAAAGTATGTCACACCTAGTCCACTTCCCTCCTGGCATGGAGTGCGGCTCACCTCCAAGGAGAGTAGTTAGTAGGTGTGAATTTGTCTTACCTTTGGTGAATGAGACAATTCTGCATTAAAGCAGCTAATAAAATGTTTTATTTATTCCTGTTGGGTTTATTGCTAGAAGCCATTCACAGAATAAAGGGGACTGCTAACTTTCTCTTGTCACAGGACCAGCTTTAGATTCATGCATATACTAACTGCTGTTATTCAGAGCTAGATCATGGCCTGCCTTATCGTGGAAAACAAAAGCTGCAGATTTTCCCTGAGAAAATGACCTGATACTGAGAAGTGACTAAGCTTTAACTGAAACCATGACTTGGCGATGCTGTAAATTCAGGCCTTGTGACACAAAGCAGCATTATGGCATAAACCCCAGTATGCTGGTTCAGATCTGCTCACAGAAACCTTGCTTGGTTAACAATCAAGTTACGTGGAATTGTCGGGCATCACAAAACTGATGTGTGTATTTAAAAATCTGTACAGACTTTCTAGTGTGATCCACATGGGCTTTCTAGTGTGATCCACATGGTAATCAACTCTTCACTGTGTCAGATTTTCTGCTGAATGTGCTGAGCCAATGTTCGTGGCCAAACAATTGTGTCCTCAAAAGCCATAGACTGAAAAGACCTTCCCTTGGAAGTCTTTATTCACAGCTCTTGGTTAGAAGACTTGTTTTATCCAGGAAGAAGCTTTTGTATGATATCTTAAAAACTCTGAAAACCAGCGTTGTTTTGCCTCATCCTGGCTCTGAGTCACTTGAAATGGTAAGCATAGGTTTGGTAAAGGCACAGATCCTGGCAGAGGGTGGCACATACCAAGGAAGGCTCCTGTCAGACTAATCTTGTGTGCCACTGGAGATACCACAAGGTACCTTCTTGTTTTCCATTGAGAGGGAAGGCAGGAGTGATTTATTCATAAGGTGTTCATAGGGTCCGGGCCAGCTCTGAAAGGAAACATGCACACTGTGTCTAAGAGAACAATAAGGAGGACAGTGGTGAAGGTCTGTGTGTACCTACACGAAGATTTTGTAATCTGGATTGAATGAGTATGACACAGGGACATAAATGAGACAAGAGATCATAGGATCAGGCTTGGCATACTGAATGATTTCTCAGTGGTATGTAATTTAAACTAATATCCCTTTCTGTCTCAAGCACTTCTTTTGCCATGTCATGAAAATTCTACCAATTCAATTTGTTGCTCAGCCCTTGCCCAGGCTCTGGTTAGAGACTTTCCTCTCTGATGTTGCATGTTCCTTTATCTAAGGGTCATGTAATTTCTGTCAACAACAGCTGTCAAATGAGAAGAAAATATATACCAGTATATACATACCAGTATATGAAGTCCCCATCAGAGACAGAGGGAAGACAGAGAAGGAAGGCTTACTTTCATTATATGGGACCAGGAACATAAAAGTTCAATTAGCAGTATGTACTTGCTTTGCACATTTTAAACCTGTTGTAGCTACTGTAACCAGGACATGCAGTTGGGCCTAATTGCTGCTTTCCAGCTTGACCTAATTGATGCTCTGATCTGCACTCACCTTACCTCTATGAGCCCATGTTTCATTACATTTTACCCTTGCTTCTGAAATCCTAAAATTCCCATGGGGAAAAATAGACTACAGCAATCTAGAGCTTTTGTGTATGAACTGACAATTCTTTCTCTCCTGTAAATTCCTTCATTTGTCCATGAATAGTGAAAATACAGTGGGTTGACAAAGAGGTTTATTGGATACCCCAAAACACTCCTTATTTAGGCAGGCATAACCACTTATAACTCACTGGGAGTTTTACTTAAACTCTGAATGAAAATTGCAGTGATATAAAATCAGCTTAGAGATAATTTCATAGCCTAATTGGGGTGTTTATATTACAGGACTCTGCTATTCTCAGTCTTTGCCCATAATTGCAAAGAAAGAGTTCTCTGGTGAAGACTGTGTCAGTATTTTCCATGGAAAATTATTTCAAGAAAAGCTTTGGAAATATGAAAACCTCGTGGTTTTAGCTTTAAATAAGCATTTCAGTCATCATAAAAAAAAAAAAAAACAAAAAAAACAACAAAACAAAACAAAACAAAACAAAAAAAAAACCCTCTAATGTCTCCTGCAGCTTTGATTTCAAACACGTCACATTCTTCATTAAAGCAATCATTGTTAAAACAGAGGGACATAAAGCAACATAGGATTTATTCCTTCATTAAACTGATGATCCGTATATGAAGCCAATTAACATTAT
Organism: Aegithalos caudatus; assembly: GCA_013389925.1. Lineage (NCBI taxonomy): Eukaryota > Metazoa > Chordata > Aves > Passeriformes > Aegithalidae > Aegithalos > Aegithalos caudatus. The sequence goes on from WEIU01024063.1 coordinate 28,659, forward strand.
GAGTCTGGTGAACATCAAGTGTAAAGAGGTTACAGAAAATTAAAAGCAGTCACCTTGGTCTTTAGATAAAGAAAGAACACTTTTACATTATAAATTATAAGAGTGTCCAAGCGGGACAAATCGGCAAATTTGGTTAATTGGAAAATACATTTTACTGCACATGAATTAGGGTAAAATAACCTTTTAGCTGCTAGCCTTTTTCTGTGGTCAGGTATTGAGAATCACGGGAAAGGAAGCATTTGGACATGGAAAGGCAAGAGAGCCATTTCATCAAACTGAGCTGTTCCTTGAGTTTTACAAATGATCCCCTCAAAGCTCAGTGCTTCCAAGGAAAACATCCATTCAGTGATTTTGGCCAGCAGTTCAGCCCTAGGTTTTGTTTTCATGGGTGAAAGATAAGAGGAGGTGTGTTTGTGTGTGCAGCACAGGAACAGTTCTGCCCTAAGACAGACACCATCAGCAAAGTGTCTACCCAGAATTATACTTACTGGGACTTTGTCTTGCAGACCTAGTAACTGATATTGATATCACAATAGTCACAGTAATAACAACAGTAATAATAATAATAACAGTAATAATAATAATAAAGACAGAGGCTTTAAGGACTTTACATTAAAAGGTAATTTTTTTATAATTTTTATAATATTGTCGTTCTCTATGTTACTTCATTCTTGTTTTTAGTGCTTAGATCAGAGGGACTACCAGAGAAATACTAGGCACGATCCCAAACAACTTAGTGCATATTTCTGTGTTCCCGGTTGTCAGCAGGGGGGCACGGAGGGCGGCGGGGCGGCTGCGCCCGCG
>WEIU01024063.1:34969-72840 GCA_013389925.1 Aegithalos caudatus
CGCTGCCCGCCCGAGCGCTCCGTGCCCGGCCCCAGGGCACAGCGGGCGCTAACGCGGCTCTCGGCCCGCAGGCGCGGCCCCCTTCGGAGGTCACTCCGCCGGAGACTTCGACGACGGGTTCCTGCGAAGGAAGCAGCGCCGCAACCGCACCACCTTCACCTTGCAGCAGGTAGGAGCCCGCTTCCCTCTGCCCCCGCCTCTGCACCCGCTGCTTGCCTGCACCATACTTGCTCCCTGCCAGCTCCCAGCATCCTTCCCGCATGCCCCGTGCCCCGTCCTGCCTGCCCCGCTGCCTCGGTGGCCCCGTTTTCCTCATCCGTGCCTGGCAGACACCCCTGTGGGGCGGCTGGATCCCTCACGGACCTCTCACGGATCTCTGCTCTCCTTCCGTCCATCAGCTCGAGGCTCTGGAAGCCGTTTTTGCTCAAACCCACTACCCCGATGTGTTCACTCGGGAAGAACTGGCTCTGAAAATCAACCTCACGGAGGCCAGGGTGCAGGTAAACATCCTGGGGAATTACTTAACTCGGATATTAGAACTGGCAAACTTTAAATTTTTTTTTTTATTTGACATCATGACTGCAGAGTGCACATTTGGCCAAAGAACGCAAATGAAGACGATCTGTCATTTTCATGATGCACTTTAATAACATCAACATAATGTGGAATATTAGATTAGGTTGATTAATCGGTCATTCATAATTAACTAGTGATAATGTTCTACACTAATTTGTCCGCGTCTCCAAGGTACTAAATTACATCAATGCACATCCATTTCCTTGCTTTTGGAGGGGGGGCGTGGTGCAGAGAAAAGAGCTGAGACGTGATTCTCCAAAGCAACTATGACCACTGTCGAGCAGTGGGGTTAGTCAGCTGCAGGGAGCCCAGCTGCCAGGAAGAAAGCTTCTGCACCTCTCCAGCTTTTCTCCCTTTCGCCTTCTTTCTAAGCACTTAATTTAGGCAGCTAAAGAGCCTGCAGAGCAATTCCCACACCTTTAATATTATCCAATAAATACCATTAGCCGTGATTACTCTTTCCACAGCCACACTTTTCCAGCCCTTCCTTTCTTCCTTCTCACCTTTTTCCTTGTTTGTATTTTTCTTTTTTTCCATGTTTGTTTTTCCATATCCAGTCCATATATATGTGTACATGCTCTGCTGAAAGAAGCAGTCCTGCAGTTGTGAGAGATGGATCCCTGTAACTCTTCAGGCATCCACCACAGAGTTGCAAACCATTTTTTGAACATGATTATGCATTCATTTTTATTTATGGGGCTTTTCTGCATGCTGTTCTTCTATTTCTTTTTTTTTTAATTATTATTTTTTATTTAGGTGCATGGGGTTAAGACTATGCAAAGATCTAATTGTAGGAAATATAATAGCTTGCCTTTTGTTCCCTAGGGTCATGTTAGTATCTCTTAAAACCCAATGGCTGAAGAGAGATAATGGAATTCACCACAGTAAATTGGGGATTGTAAACAAATTATTTCTCCTATAATCAGATTATGTGATCCTGATTATTAAATCTGAACATGAATCATTGGTCATATGTGGGCAAATTAAACTGATTATTATTTGGAAATGAAAATCTCCTTTTACCAGTGCATTGTAGGTACTGGCTTAAAAAATAATAAAAAATGCCATTTTGGCTATTGGTGCCTAAAGACTGAACTGCAAATTGAGATAAATGGGACAATTATTGAGCATTCAGAAGTGGAAGATCATAACTTCTTCCTGAAAGGTGCAAGGGTGAGATAGGGGTGGTGACAATTAGATTGCTGAGGACTGGTGTTTAGCTTTGTTGTTGGCTATTATGCAAACAGACAATAGATGCAAGCATTTGTTTAGCCTGCTTTCATGCGGGGACATGGGGAAACACAGAGGATGGGAGATATGTTTACATTTATACCCCTTGCTCATTCAAATATGATTAATGTGCTATAAAGCAGAGTCTTAATCGAAGATGATGTTGTCAAACAATAACTAAATAGGGAAATAAACGACTTCATCATGCTCTTTCCTCAGAAGCAGGCAAACTGTCAGTGCAAAGTCATTAAAATATGATAATGAAAAATAGCTCAATTAAATATTGTTATAGCTGTGACCTTCATTCAATTAAGACACAAGAAAGTGTCTGCATTTTGCTTTGCATTTAACCGCTCTAAATTTAGAATATAGATAAAATCATTATTCAATGTTTGCTGATACATGCAATTAAAAGGCAGCTAACTAAAATGGAATTGGAGAAGAATAATAACAATCTCGCCTATACTTGAATTCATGTATTAAAATGTGGATTTCCTGACCTCAAGAGAGGCTTGGCATTTTCCACCTCAAACCTGGTTCTTTCAGTTTATCAGCACCAAGGTTAATAGAAAAAAAAAAGTTTTTAGACTAGTAGTCAGGTGAAAAAAAATCAAGAATATGAATATTTGTTTTGCATATGGGAAAAAAAAATGTTTGGAAACTGGTGTTCTATTCTGAGGTCATAGTGTGACCTGAGGTGGGGGCAGTTGCACAACCACATTATTAAACTGCAGAATGATGTTCCAAAATTAGTACCTATCAGCTTTTGAATCCTCTGAAAGCAGACTGGACATGAGGAAGAACAGCCAATATCAGCCCTCTCCAGAAAATGGGTTGGATGAGATGGCTGGATACACACCTTTTCATTTCTGACCTCTCTGATTTAACACCAGCTGATTTAAAGACTTACACATGTTTTCATCAGGATGCTTAGATATGTGTTTGACACCATCCCTATAAAAAGGCTTTTAGATGTGTTAAAGCATAGAAACCAGTGAGAATTAAATGTGTCCATAAAGGCTTGCACGTAATTAAATGCTTTTCTAACTGGAACAGTAGTATCAAAACTATTGCTTTTAAAATTTTTGTTGTGACATGTATTTTGAATGTCTTTAGACCTTTCTGGCTTGTTATCCAGACACAGAAATATTACAGATACAAATGTAAGCCTAGGACCCAACTAGAATAGCAATGAGGATACAAAAATAAGAGGAAGATTTAGCCAAGATACTAAATGACAGATTTCACTAGAGTAACAATTTACAATCTCCTTGCTTCACATTTGGCTAAATATGGATTTCACCTAGGATTGCTCTCCTGCTCCAGGTGTGGTTCCAAAATCGAAGGGCTAAATGGAGAAAAACAGAGAGGGGTGCTTCTGACCAGGAGGGCCCTAAGGAAACCATGGCTGAGGTGGCACCTCCTGCGAGGAATTTAAATTCCCCTTCTCCAGCAGATCAAACGAGGAATAAAAAAGAGGGTCTGGAGATCCAGCAGAGGTAAGAGTAATACATTATTATATCAGCTGGCTGTCTGTGCAAGAATTCCTCGTATGTGTGTACGTGCATACAGATTTCCTGCTATGCCTTGACATACAGGTATCATCTTCAGAAAATGAAGGGTTTCTTATGCAATCCACTGTTCCCTGTGGAGATGCTGAGAAGCTGGTGGCCGTGAGAGGCTGATGTTGTCCAGCCTGGGTCACATCTAGTTGGATGCTGAGACGCCAATGTGTTTGTGTGCATGCACAAGTGGAATCAGCTGGTTCTGGTTTTGTAAGGAAGTTGTTTTCTCTTCTCCACCAGCCTGAGCCGATCAGTGGGTCCTACAGGACCTTTCTTCCCTTCCTGCCTGCCGGGGACTCTTCTCAACACAGCCACCTATGCACAAGCTTTATCCCACGTCGCCTCTCTAAAAGGTAAATTACTTTACTTAATTTGGGGTAAGCTCAAAGAGCATCCCTTTCAAGCTAAGTGGCATGGTCCCACTGGCCTCTGTGGGGAAACCTCTGGGAAATGGTAGATCCCTCTTTCGGTTTAGATTGGTAATAACTGCACTGACCAGTGCTGCATGTACTGAAGTGAGTCTCCTGTTGTATCTCATAGCATTATTTGTGGGAAAACTCCCTTATTTTACTCTGACAGTTACTTTTTGTGAGGTCAGGTTTTCTCTCAAGGAGTAAGACACGTAGGGTTTGCTCCTTTAGATTTTTGTTGTATATGCTTTTTTTAAGAGTTAAATTTATTCTAATAAATTAGTTATATACATCCTTTTGCATTATGTAGTACCTGGCACCATTACTGATGCCTCATCTGCTCTTTGCATGTGGTTTCCTTTGCAGTGCATCTCCGCACAATCCAGACCTTTCTCTTCTTGGACAGTAGGTCCCCTTTGAGAACTTGAATAAAGTATGTTCCTGGGGATAGGGGAAGATACAAAGTAATTCCTCATTACCTGAGACCCGGGCTTCAGGAAGGGTACATCCCGTGTCTATATACTTTCAAGTTTCCAAAAAGCAGCAGTATGCATCTTTTAAAAATAAATCACCTACTCATCCATTAGCTGTTCTTAGTCTAACAGTTTATAAGACTAAGGGTGTAAGCAGGATGAATTCAATTTATAGATTTATAGGATGCAAAGCCTCATAGCAGTGCCAAGCACAAAAAGGCACATACATTTACTCTGTGTCCCAATGTGCTGCCATAACTTGTGAGGAAAGTTTCTCATTTAAAGACCCCCCACTATAAAGAAAAATGTCCTCTAATACATCTTTTTTGCTGGCATATCTCATTCTCCTTGTATTTCCAGTTAAATCAGCACTGTCAAGGTATACTCCTGAAGCAAATGTTTGGAACTCTTGAGTTGTGTGTTAAGTCCAGTGTCCTGCTCCCTGCACCCCCTTCCCTCCTGTCCTTTGAAAAAAGCTGAAGCCAGACACACCACAGTTACTGCGCTTTTGGGAGGTGTGGAACCTGGAATTCTGAATCAAGAAAGGACACAGAGGTGTGACCTGAACCCTAAAACTTAAAGGTTTATTGTCAGCTGTAAGTGGGCAGCAGCTGTTTGGAGTGCCTGAGTCCTCTTGATCTTCACCCTGTGAAGTCTTGGGGTTATGAATTTTTACTTTTTTCCATTGGTCAGGAACAGCCTCTCTGGAGTAGATGCAGCTGAAATCTTTCAGGCAAAAAAAAATTGTTCATTGATAAATGTAGTCCCAAAGAGGTTGAAAAGTGTGGGAAAAGGGTTGTGTTCAGTGAATAATTTAGATGAAAGTAAGGGGGTTTTTATCTTAAAATTTACATTCAAACATTTTCAAAATTAAATGCATCAATATGTGTTTTTGCTTGTTTCATGTTGACATGTAGCTAAATTTTAAGAAAAAAATTACCCAAATAAACAAAGCCAAGCAAAATGATATAAAAAAAAGATTAATAAATTGTTGTGAGGGGTTGGTATTTTTAGCTGGTTGGTTTTTTGTTTGTTTGGGATTGGATTTTTGTTGGTTTTTTTTTTTTTTTTTTTTTTTTTTTTTTTTTTTTGTGTTTTTTTTTAGTTATATTTATTTGGAAGTCATCCTGATACTATTTTCTTTGATTTTACAGCTTAGCCACTAAATTGAGAAACTAATAATTTGCTCTTTTTTTTTGCTTAATTGAAGTTTTACAACCTAGGGGCAGAAAAAGTTCTATTCCTGAACCTTTGGTAGATATTAAATAGTCAGTTGCACAGACTAAGAGACAGTGTCCCTGGAGAACTGGTCCCAAATGTAAATAGAGATTTTTTTATTTATACAGTTTTTGAAGGAATGGTCAGTTATCAGATGCCTGCATATTGTCTTGGCGAATGTTGTCAGTTATAGATGTAGTTCATTCCTCAAATACCTGTTCTATATTTCCTGCCTGGTACTAGAAATCTCCAGGTACATGCAGGGGGACTGGGATAATGTAGTATATTTTGATTTTATGCAGTCCAGTTACAGATGTGCACATCTGTGTATTCACCTACCAGGAGCTGTCTGTGCCTGTCAGAGTATTGTTATCCTTGCAAAGATCTGGTAGTCTGAGCTGCTGCTTTTTCTTCTGCTGCCAGCTTTGCTGCTAGGTCTTACTAATGTCAAATTCTGGCTTTGGGGTTAAGGGGGAAGAACTTATTGTTGTATGAGGGACCAAATCTGATATATACAAGCAGAGAATAATTGTAACATTTTTCTTGTGGTATTGATATATGGAGTATTGTGTCCTCCTTCCTTGGCAAATCTCCACAAGTCCCTCTTTCCCCACTTCTCCAAGAGTAATTCACGTGGGCCAGGGTAGGGCTGTGCACAGCAGTCACTGAGCTTTGGTCCTGTTAACTGGTGACCAGGGCAATCTCTAGAGCTTCTGGGTGGACCAAAGGTATCACAGGCCTAATGCACAGTTTATTTTCCCTTGGTTTGGAAACTCCAGGTGAACGATGGTTCATTTAAACCAGTGTATTTGAGAGCACAACCAAGGTCATGTGTCAGTCTGGGGGAAAAGATAATGCTTGTGGGAAGGAAGGAAAGGATAGGGAGAGATACAGTGTTCACAAAACCTTAATATGATTGTCGTATACTCAGTTCTGTTTGCTTGACTCTCCCGTTTCATTTCCATTTGAGACAGGAGTTGTGTGCATGTATATGTATAACAGTATATGTTCATACTCATCTTAATTGAGAGACCTAACCTAAGAAAATCTAGTTGCATTTTGATGCAGAAATTCTGCCAGAACCCTGCCACAGTCAGGCTGGAGGCATAGGACTTTATGTCACAAAAATTCCATAAAACTCAACACAGGACATAAAGTTATGAACTGCCTGGTTTTTGGATTGCTTGGATAAGGGAAAATCTAACAAGTAGAGAGGTTTCCAAAATTTTTCAAGTTTTATTGAAGAGTGAAATGATTGAGAGGTCTTCCCAGTATTTGTCTTGTGCCAGCCATGCTTTGAAACTACCAGGAATTCTCTGTGCTTTTGAAAGCAAAATAGTTGCTCCGGAATCAAAGCATTATCTCACTATGAAAGGATGCATGACCCTGCTTTCTTCTATGCAAGTGTCAAACCAAATGCAGGTCCTCTATGAGGATCTTGTAAATAGATATATATTCCCACCATTGGGAGAATGATCCTGGACAGTAAAAGGAATCACATTCCTCAGTACAGCCATAAGAGCTGCCTGCAAAGAAAAAAAAAAAAAAAAGAGCACTCTCTCAGCACATCAGGTTCTACTAGGAAGTGTAGGTTGTTTTCTTACTCTTTTGAGGAGACAAGATGCGCTTTGTTGGACTTGTGAGTCAACACTTCGCTGGTGTTGATGAATAATATTTGACTGATGCTTTAAAGGAGACAAAATCAATGTAGTGAATAACAAGTGATGATGGTGATGTAAGTAATTAATAATTACTTTATGCTCTCAGGGACCATTTTCATTCCATCATCTGAGAGTTCTCCATCTTTTTTTTACTACAGATGGAGAACTCTCTTTCTCTTTCTGAGACTTTGCTTGGCTCCAAACCCAGGTTTCCAAAGCTACATAAAGTGCTTGGGTCACAAGGTTCTGGGATCTAATTTGTAGTATAAGGATGTAATAGTTGAGGGTGAAGTTGGTCTATAAGAGACAGGAAATCTCAAGACAGCCTAGTCTGGGACAGGGACTAAGCCTGCAACTTTGCTTTTGGAAAGACCCTGAAGTACTTGTTAGGCTTGCCTCATGTGGCTCTGGACCCCACATGTGCCACTTCTAGGATATGGGATTATTGTTGGAGCATGAGACCAGGTCTGCTCTGATAAATGAGAAGAAAGCTATTTTCCCTAAGCACTATGCCCTATGAACTCTGCTGTCTCTGAAACCAAGATTTTCTTTTCCATCAAAGTGAGGATATTGACACCACAGGATGTTCTGTTAATAAGATGGCCTGCCTATACTATGCAAAGAAAATTGTTATTCAGAATACAGTCTTTTCCAGAGAAGAGTATTATCACTGGACAGTTTTTCCTGTTCCTATCAAATATTCTCTGTTTAGTAATACAACAGCCCTTTTCCTGTCTCTCTGAAGTTTAGCACATTGGAGGTTGTACTCAGTAGCAAGCATCTGTTGTATTATCTCCCTATCTACTATTTTGTGAGGAAATACAATTCCTCATTTGAAAAATTAGCACGAGGTCATAATTTCTGGGGTATACAATGTTTCCTACTTCAGGGTTTTAGTACTTCACCACTGCCTGTACTTAGGAAAAAGGTTGACTCACAGAGGTGAAATTTCTGTGAAATTTTTCTCTGAAATTGCCCTGACTTGACAACTATGCTACTTCATTGTGGTGACTTCGACAGCTCCATGATCCTCCAAGATGAAACACTTACTGTAAGCCAGGCATCTGCAGTCCATTTAGTAGATTTAATTGCAGACCTCAAAGATGAAGGGAAAATACTTGTTTTATTTATGGGCTGTAAAACTATAGAGTCATCTGGAGAAGCTAGTGTTCTGTGCAGAGAGAGACCTCAAAGTACCTTCTTAATGGATGACAGCATGAATGCAATTCATTAATGCAGAAGATGTTATTAATGGGTGTAAACAAGAATCTCCGTTTTCGAGCGGATGTGTTCTACCATGCTGGTGGCTGAGGCCAAGAGTGTGTCTGTTACGTTCTGCTGAAATTTCCCCAGACCCCATGATGAGTGAAGTGTATGAGGAGAGAATAATTACACTTGCCAGGGAATTACTTTCATAATTCACCCACAGCTCTTCTCTGTACAAGTTATAGCTCAGTTGGTTTTCACGGCACCTCCACAGCACTGATAGAGAAGCACGATTGCATTATGCACGTCCAAATGGGTACTGCAGGACACTGTTGATCAGGCTCTTTTATGGCTTGCTGCTGCTGTGGCTGCTGTTCATATTAGGGAGGCTTAATTGCAGTAGCCAGGAAAAAAAACAAACCTAAAACATATCTAGAACTGCCCATCCATTACATTTCAATTTCTATTATGGAAAGATGAAGGGGATTTGCCCAGTTCCACTGGGCAATTCCCATTGCCAACACTATGAAAGAAGTGTTCAAGGACCTAACTCACCCTTGAACTGGTGTTGACTGAACTGAAGCTCCACCTGTTTACTGTAAGACTGGGGAACGGGAATAATCTTGGGGTCCTTTATTTTCAGTGTCATTCTTGATTATGGACTTACTGACTTTTCTCCTGTAGCATAGTCAATATATTAAGTGGGTTTGTTTGGCATTTTTCCTAGTTTATCTGCCACTCTGACTTCAGAGAATCTAAAACATTTCTTTAGCTTGCTGTAGATGCACACACCTTGGAAAACATTTTTTGATTCCCATCACAGGTCCTCAGCTCTAGCACTGCCTTACCTCTCAGGTAGAGAGTTTTGGTCTTTTTCACAAATATTAGGAAATACACAGGTACCTGGAGCCCTAAGAGCCATGGATAGGAAATGGGTGCTGTCTTGTTCCTCCAGGACAAATCTTGATTCGGTTAGTGGACCTTGGCTGGGCAGGGGTTCCTGTTGATGAGATTGCTGAGCTGACAGTACTCAAAGCACTGGTTCTTTTCTCTCAGCCTTTTTGTGGGCTTTGCTGCCAGCCTTCCTGCCCTAACAGGCAAGTCCTGGCTTCTGATTTTTTTTTTTTTTTTTTTTTTTTTTTTTTTTTTTTTGAGAGTACTATTGGCACAAATAAAGGAGGATGAAATCCTCCAGTTCCAGTGTCAAGTTATTTAGACAAAAGGGCTGATGATAGAGCAACTGAGCCAGATCACTTGCTCTTTATTGTTTCCACTGGGTATATAGGGGTTACAGCCAAGGAGACATGAAATTATAACATTTGGACTGCTATCACCTCTGAAGTGCTCTTCCAGCCTCTGGGCAGCACAGGGTACATTCCACATTTAACAAGTTTCTCAGTAGAAGAAGAAACCATCTAGTATAATTCCAGCAGCTTTGAGGCTAACCCAAATTAAACTGGGACCATCTGATGCTTCTCCATTTCAGGATTGAGTTTGTGCCTTTCTTTTTCTGAACTTCCTGATTCAGAGCTCAAGAAGATTTGCATAAAGCCACTTTTATGTTTCCTGCTTTTGACTCAGGCTTTAAAAGACAGAATGTTGGTGTCATCTGTGAAGTGCAAGAGGGAACTCCCTTTGAATCAGCTCCCACTGGTAATCAACACTATGAACTTGAGGTTGCTGTTGACCTTCCAGTCCTTATGAAAGGGATTAGAATTGAATAAAATCAATGTGAGGACTATGAGAAGATAACAATAATTAAATAAAACATAGTATTTTTTCTGAGAACTAAACAGCATGTATTGATATATGAGGATTTTAAATGGGATTTTTTCTCTCCTTCCCTACATGTCAGATTGTCATTCAGCTGTCCATATCAAATGCTGATATGCACAAATAATGAAAGAGGAAATGAATGTGGGGTTTGCCTTTTGGAAAGATTACCTATTAAATTCTTCAAGCTCTTGACTTAAAACACAAAATGCATATTTAAAAATTTATATTGATATTTGGTATCAGCATGTGCCCCACTCCTATGCCTCTCTTTCCACCTGAAACTGAATGATGGGACTGCACAAAAGAGTCCACAATGAAAAATGTAGATCAAATATTGTTACAATTTAAATGTGATGTTGGCAGAGACAAGACAAAACTAATTTAATTTTTCCTGTCAGTCTCTGTAGTAGATCAATTAAACTGCCAAGTGGATCAAATATTTCAGACTGTATTTATTACATTAAGTATTTATGTTCAGGCTGGGCATTTAAAGTATGATCTCATATAGGGATAGAAGGAGGTTCAGATCAATCCAGCAGAATCTGCTGTAAGTTAATGGAAATCTAATTGTGTATTTTAATTTTGTGTACAGGAGGCAGTAAGTTCCTGAAAGAAAGCAAACAATACCCTCTCCATATTGCAGCAACTTCATACAAATCCTGTTAAACTAATCTCAGATTGTCACAGATATTGGTGGAAGCTGGATCAAGATCTAGGGCTAATAGCTGAACCCTTTCTGGGGGAGGTTTGGGAGGTGGATGGGAGCTGGATGCCTGAAGTCCTCTAAAGATTCAAAATAAGTAGGAACAATTCCTTCTTTTCCCACTGTGGGCTCAGGGCTACTGCAGTAAGATGTTAAAAACCACTGCTGCCTGCTATATATGAGTGTCTCTTTCTTGGTCAGCATCAGTTTGCTGGAGATCGTGGGCTGACTGACAGGCAGGTGCAGACCTTGGACTCCTGAGTGTCCCACTGTTGGTCTTGGCTTTGTGCTGGCAAAGTCCAGTACATTTCACTGGACTTATTATCTGAAGATTCAGGGGATTGTAAGGTAGAGTCAACCTTCTTTACAACATACATTAAAAAGGAACAGGGCTAAATCCTATTCTCCTCTATTCTAGCTGGACCCTGGACCAAATGTTGCTTTTTACTTTACTTTTTTTCATGTGTGACCTGTTTGCAATTATTTTAACCTCAGCGAAAATGAAAGGAATGGTTTATGGATGAATTATTGTTAGAGATAGCTTAGTTTCCACCACAGGTAACTGCACCCTCAGGTTGCAGAGCTACTAGGTAATATCAGGGCTAATTATTAAGCAAAGAGCTTAGGCTGGTACTGAATACTGATAAATATTTTATTCCTCTAACAGCAGAATGAAAATTATTCTTAGGGGATGGAGCCGATTCCTGCTTTTTTGAGAAGGGGAAGACTGCTTTCCACTTCTCCCCACCTCTCACTAAGCAATGTCTGTGCCCAGTCCTGCATTAGGCACCACAGGCCAGCCCTCCCCTCAGGCTGGGAGCTGAACAGCTGTGTTAGAAAGCCTCATTCAGTTTGTGTTAGAAAGCAGCAGTGCAAGGGCACATGCAGGCCTCCTGGCTCCCCTCTCTCTGAGCAGAACCTGAAGACAGTGGGACTTGGTGCAAAAGACCTGCTGCAAACTGCAGGGACTCTGAAGGGCCTCTCCTCCCTCTTGTTAAAACAGTGGCTGTGATTCAACAGGGCAGAAAATTAGTTTATGAGCATGGCTGGTGGTGGCAAGAACTGTAAGTTGTGCTACTGAGTAGTTTTATTATAAACCCACCTTCTGACCTGCTCAAAACAGCCACAGAATTCAAGATTGAGCTTCCTAGAGCTAAAAGCAAAGAAGCAGGGGATTTTAGTCAAGTGCTTGTGCTTAAATGCCTCGACCCATGGAAATGTTGGCCTGCTGATCATATGCTTTATCAGAGAAGTATTACAAGAGAAAAGGGATATTTCCATTTATATTGATAAGCTTTGTCATTTTTAGATGCTGTTTTTTGAAATACAAAGAATACTTTTTCCTGAATGTTACTGGCAACCACAAATCTCTGACAATTGCTGTGGAGAAGTCTTGCCAACATCTTAAAAACAAACAACTGTCTGCCTTCATTCCTAGCAGATGGGTGCTGACCCGTTGCTACCAAGAACAGAAGTGTAAAGCTCTGTAGGTTATTAGTTCCATCACTTAGTCATGAGCCATTTAACTCAAATATTAACTGCAGAAATTAAAGCAAGTCCTTGGCTTGGAAAGATCAGGGGAAGATAGTGCATCGTGTCAGGATGTGTGTGGCTGGGCTGTTTCTTGTTGAAAGGGAGCATATCAGCAAAGGACAGGCTTTTGCCAGGGGTGTACATGAGGATGTGGAGTTGGTGTGGCCTCTAAGACCCCTGGAAAAATGGTGACTAATGATATCTGGTTTTTTAATCTGAGAGTAAATTCAAGAAGTAGCTCAGCCATCCAACCTGCGTCCCCATCCTACTCCTCTGACACATTCTCCATCATTCAATAGATGCCTCTAAGCTGGGTACCAGTGTGGTGTTCTGGATGGACTGCATGTCCAGCCCAGTGATCAACCTACGCTTCCAGGTGTGCTTGTTTGGGAACTGTCCCAAGCTCCAGCATTATCAAAGAGAACCAGAGGAAGAGCCTGCAGTGTTCCATCTCAGGAAGGCAGCTGGTGGAGTGAGGACTGCCTCTGTCAGTGAGTTGCAGGGAAGACTTTGGCTTCATGAGAGATGAATCACTTCATCTGCTCTCCACTGTTTTCTTGCCTGCTTGGAACAGCCATGTCTCCCAAATGAGATGCCCTGGCCCATCTCTCCTCATGGGACTCTTAAGCTGTATCACAGCAGCAACTTTAGGTAGCCTTGGCTCACTTCTGGAGGCCGTTCTCTTTGAGGTGTCACCCTTAAGCAGCACAGACATTGAATGGGTAAGGATAGAACAGACTAGCAGGTAGACAGGGCAGTAGTTGGCAGGGGCCTGGACAAGGAAAAGTATCTCATTTTAAAGTTAGGTAAGAGAAGGTCATCATAAAAAGTGAAGTATTTTCACCTTTCTCTCTGCTGTAACCTTTCAGGCAAAGATAAGTGACAAAACCCCTACATTCACTCACCAAGTGCTGCTGCCCACATTGATCAAGCTCTGTGTGCAGGTGGAGGGCAGGAGACACCTCCAACTTGGGGCTGATGGCAGGTACAGAACAGCAGCTTGGTAAGAAAGGAGGGAATGAGCTAAGCCTTGCTTAGGAGGAAATCTCATGTGTGATCTGAACTTCACTGCTCCCTTCTGTCTCTACTTTCTCTACTTCCCTCTTACACTCCGTTTGTCACCCTGAATGACTCACAGTGTAAGATCCTTCTTACAGAAGGATCAGCAGAACAGGACATGAGTTTTCTAGCCCTGGTGATCCAGAGGACACCTGTGTACTCACTAAAGGTCAGCGTACCCTCTAAGGGTCAGCCCCATCTCTGTCCTCTTCAGACCGACCACGGAGGGCACAGATGGTCTCCATGCCCTTCCCCAGCAGTGACGGTGCCTTCTCTTCCTCCCCAGGGAGCCCGCTGTGCTCGTGCTGCGTTCCAGACCCCATGGGCCTCTCCTTCCTGCCCACCTACGGCTGCCAAAGCAACCGCACCGCCAGCGTGGCCGCGCTGCGCATGAAGGCGCGGGAGCACTCGGAGGCCGTGCTCCAGTCTGCCAACCTCCTGCCCGCCAGCAGCCCCACTCCTCCTGCCAAACCCGGCCCCGAGGCCGGCCAGGACAAGCAGCCCTCTCCAGCCAAGGAGCACGTGGAAGGGGAGAAGAGCGTATGAGGGCGGAGCGGTGCCGGCCCCAGGCCCGGGGCCGTGCCCCGGGTGAACTGCAGGGGGCCCTGCCCGTGGGACGGCACGGGGCCGCCAGGGACCCGAGCGGCCTCTTCGGCTGCCTTTCGTGCACCCCTGCTTCTCTTGTGTCGCTGTAGGTTCATTTCCCTAATTTATCAGCACTATCTGTGTTTGGAAACGTTGGTGAAGCTGTTTTTACTCCCCCCCTGCCCCATACATCCCAGGGACGCTGAAAGGTCCAGGATCCTGGCTTGCTCCTGCACATCTCGACTTCCCATCCTGGCTGAAATGGATGGCTGGAAGCGGCACATCACTTCCAGATGTGAGTTCTGGGGCAAGAGATACACCCGGGCACCAGTTACTGCCCTGCTCACATCAGAGGGGAAGGAATATCCAGGTATATCCCAGTTTGGCCTGCTGTTTTCTGAAAGCATTTGACTTCAACCGAACCTATCCCAGGCAATCTGGGTGTAAGAGAAGCAGAAAACAGAACAAAACTCTTCATATTTTTTTTTTCTTTTATCTGAAAGTGAAACTTCCTATGGAGTATATTACTGGGAAACTGCTGAGATCAGTTTACCTGTGACTATAATCCTTGCACTAGCTTCTGTGTGAACATTAGTGTATTACTCTTGCCATTCCCTGGGTTAGGCATGAAAGACACATGACTTCAGAGTGGCATTCACAGCTTCAAACAGTAATGCTGGTATTTAATGGAGAGTGAATTGTCTCTAGATCTGCACAAAACTGGGGGTATTTGGATCATCACTGTCTTGTAAAAAGAGACCAAAAGATAAAAATAATCCTTCATTGCAAGACTGCAAATATGGTTTTTCCATGTTTTATGTTTAATAAAGAGGAAATAAAGCTTAGAAAGATATTCCTTTATGCCATCCAAATTCAGATTATTCCATTTACTGAAAGCTTGTTGTAATGAATCTAGATATGAAAACATATTAATTATTATAGATTGGGAACAGTGTAAAGGAGAAATTGTTGCGTTAGTAAATTTAGTCATCTCTCACCCAAACCTCCCCAGTGGAAAGCAGGCTGCTCTGGAGAGCAGTCATTTTAATCCGGGGTGCCACGGGAACTGCTCATGTAGATTTAAATTTAGTGACATGGACTTGAATTTTCCAGATGCCATTTGCAGATTCCTTAGGTGTGTCCCTGGTGTCCCTGGAGAACAGGCTGAAAACACTTATCTGAGATTTTGATCAAGTAACATGGAGGCTAGTGGAAGGATTCCTGCCACCTCTGGTCCTGCACACTGTGCTGAAATGTGCTGAGCACCTGCCTTTATACAGGGTTTTGTTTAGCTCTTCACAGGATCTGAGTTAGAGGATGTGCTTGGAAAGGCAGTCCTGAGTAAGGTTAGCAGCAAAAAATTTGTCTCCTTCATGTAAGTGATTTCAGCCCATGAATTTGACAGAACCTGGGACTTTCATACCCCTGGTGCACACCTTCCTTTCCATGAGGCATGATTTGATGGCAGCACCCACTCAAAGGGTGGGAGCCCTGGTGTTCATGGGGTCGCTTGGCAGCACCCAGCACCAGCACTGTGGGGGAGCCAAGGGCACCAGGCACCCCCAGAGTGGAGTCTGTGTCTTCTGGGCACAAGCCAGCAGAGAGGGCATTGCTGGCTCTGTCCTTTGGTCAGAGAACAAAGAAAAGTCAGACAGGGTCCATTCATCAAATGGAGAGATTTTGCATTACTTCTGCCACATAGTGTGTTTCTTTTGGGGGTCCTTAACTGTCCTAATGCAGGGAGGGGAACATACAGTAGTCTGTGATCTGCTTTTGTGCTTCAGCTTCAGGAGCTGCTCTGCTGAACTGTGGCTGGAGGTGGCCTCTCTGGCTTCAAGTTATGGCTTAGTTTAACAACAGCAACAACCTTTTTCTTCCACCAAAATAAAAGAGATTGCCATGTGCTTCGTTGTGGGGAGTTGGAGGAGAGAGAACCATTGTTTTCTTAATGATATTCCCAATCATAATATTTTTTCTTCCTCCTTAAAAAGACTAAAAGAACATTCCAGCCCAAAGAGGCAGGCCCAACTTTGTTTCAACATAATTACCTTGCATTCAGTTGAACTTCAGCCTTTCTGTACACTAACTCTTCAATCTAATTGTTTGATTAAACTCGTATTTCCTCCAGAAAGGTACATAAATAAGTGAATTGTTGAGCAAATTAAGAATACTTAACAGCATTGCATCTGAAAAGTAGTTACGCTGATTAAATTTTCTGTCCTTGAGGATTTTCAGGAAATTACTTTTGATCGTCAATAACACAATTAAGTAAACTACACGCACATTAGCATGAATAATTGATAAGAAATTATGTATTACCACGAAGCACTGATTTAATAATTCATGATGCGACACTCTAGTGACTGTGCAAAACTGGGTAACATCGACAAGTCTGCCTGATGTTGCTGGAAATGCTGCAAATACAAACAAGTCCACAGTTTTGTTGTACAATAAAGGAAAGTATCTGATGCATGCTGTAGTTTCTGTTTGTTTAATACTTGAATAAATTTAGAAAGAAGACCCTGAAAAGCTCCTGTACTGTTTTCATTCTGATCCATTTCTCTGTGTTTTCACATTGATGACTGCCCAGTTCTACTTGGACCACAGTGATGCTGCAGAGTGAGGGAGGCTCTCCCATGCACACCTGGAACCTGCTGAGTGTCTCAGAACTCGCAAAATCAGGGGACTCAAAGCTTTACAAAGCTTCCTGGTAAAGAGCAAAGCAGCATTAGTCCCCCTTAAGCCTCAGCTCTTCAGTGTCTGATATGCCTGTGATTATTCAGTAAGATTTTTTGGGTGATTGCTCTAAGTCAGCCTGAAATGAGGCTGATTTGTGTGTTTTGAGTGTACACAGTGCCGTGTTAAACCCTAGGCCAATTCTCTTAAAATCCTCACAGTTTGCTTAGGGGAGGAAGATAAATATTTGTGTTCTTGTCAGCATATTGGAGCAACCAGGGCATGGCTCTAAGCCTTTGATCTGAGACCTGGCTGCTCAGGGCAGTGCATCCCAAGAGAGCTTGCTCGAAGTCACTCAGCAGTAGCACAAGGGCAAGAGCAAAACTCCAGAGATCTGTGTCTCAGTCATGCTTGTTTCTAGCCACCAGACCCTGCTCCCTTCCAGATGGACTTCCCACTGCAGATGAGCCACCTGCCTACTTTCTGTGCTGTCATATATCAGGGCTATGCCACTTAAACCACTCTAATGGCCATTTCAGTAGCTCTGATTAAGTCTGGCATTTAAAAGTTTATAACTCAGCTATAAAAAGTCACTCAGGCTGAACCCCAGCTTGAGAGGCCCAAGCCCAAGGGGATGATTTACATGAGAGCTATTCCAAAATTAGCCTGCATGGTATTTTTTTGGTTATGTGAAGGAAAACTGGAAGCCCAAGATTTAAGGGATAGATGTCAGACAAATATGTTTTGTTTGACAGCTCACTGCATTGTCACTGGATCCTATGCAGTAATTTTCTCTGAATTTCTGTACTAGCATGAGTCATGTGTAGCAGGAACAGTCACCATGCCAGTGTTGCTTGCTTAGGTTTGGCAAAGTGTCCCCAGTCCTGGGCTCCTTACTCAAGAAATCACAGACACCTACAATGCCCAGGCTCCCCCTCATCCCCCACCTTCCCCACATCCTCATTCATGGCTCTGTGGAAAGCCCACGGCCCTGCCTGCATTCCTGATGCTGAGGCACCTCCATGCAGTTCCTGCTGCCCTGGGGAGGCTCTGGCAGGGCCATCCAGGAGCCCGTGCCTCAGATGTGTGTGGGGTGACCACAGCGAGCTGGGCTGGGTTTTGTCACTGGGGGTTGCTGCAAAGTGCCACACCGTGGGGCTTCTTTGTAAGGCTGTATGCTGCTCTCTCAGCTCTCCCTGCTTGTTACCTCTCACACATCTGTTTAAGTCTCCTTATGCCTACACACATTATAACAGGAAATGTGCAGCTGTGTTTTCACTTTTGCTCAGTTTTGCTTCAGGCTAGTCCTTCCTACACTGCATGCTGGATAGTAATGAGATTGTTGGTCTAATTGGCTCTTTATTAGGAGTATTATTTACAACAATGCTGAAGGCCATGTGCTTACAGATCTTGGTTTACCATTAAACTCTTCCCTCTTGCAGTCAGTGCCCTCCCCTCTGTTCCCCACAGATTGTTGCCCTTAGAGAGTTTGGGATGACCTCTCCACTTCCCAGAGGAGCCCCCCATCCCAGGTCATGGCCAGGGATAAAAGCCTGCTGGCAGGGCTGTGTCTCTGGGAAGTCTGCGCTTCTGCTGTGCACTGAAGCTTCCTGCTTCCCCGCAGCAGAGAGAAGGCAGCACAGTGTGGGAGGAAGTCATTTGCTGCCAGGTGGACCACAGGGGAACAGGGGATGGAGATGAAATGCCTGTGGTGTGCTGCTGTGGCACATTCTCCCTGTCAAAGAGCTCTGCTCGATAAAGATCCTGTTGTGCTTGGCCGGTGGTGCGGTGGGAGCAGTGTGTGAAGCAGGGGAAGTGAGATGCCCTGAGCTGATACCCGAGCCCTGAGCACATAATTCAGAGCTCTCCACTGAAGAGTCTGACACCCCTCTCTGAGATCACAGTGCGGCCTGAGGGAGGGGGGTTGCACCACCACAACGCCATAAATAAAGGAGTAATAGAGTACAATAAACAACGCTTTATTCTTTCCAGTTAAAAACTTCCTTTGCAGTGTAGTAAAATATTGACTTTAGGTGGCCATATTACCACAAAATAAGATCTTTTCCTGGTAACTACCAAAGAAGCATTTACGCCGACTGGCTTGTGAAAATGTGAATTTCATTGGCCTGTAGCACATCCAGCCTTAGTTGAAAGTGAGGTATTGACAATATTTCATAATCCAACCACTGTGTCCTTGTTGTCTGCCCTAAGATGCCTGCCACAAGCAGGTGCTGGTCTGCTATTTCAGAAGCCTGAGCATCACATTTTGGAGTTGTGAGATGTTTCTTGTGGTAAACCAGTAATAGTTAAATCTCACTGGGGTTCAAGATATTGGCTTGTCTAACTGTTCTAGTACTTAATTTTAATGGCTTCTGCTGTTGTCAGTGATTTTTCAATATAACATTCATAATATGAAACAGAGAAGGCAAAAGACACCACTGCTTATGTCATTTTACTAAGAAGAGTTTTCATATGCAAAGCAACAAAAGGCAGCTTCCAGAACTCTCTTCTGATGGGCCTGGAAGTTACTGAAGCTGCTTCTGGTCTCAGATAGTGCAGCTAAATCACTCTACAGTGTGCTGGAGCATCTGAGATTGCAACAGCTACTTATACAGAGAAAATATCCACTCCTCTGGGCTGGTCTAATGGCAGGGTGGCTGTTTACTGACCTGCTTTCTAAGGCCCAGCACAAACCAGAGCACTGTGACATTAGTGCTCTATACAGGTGGACACCTGGAATATGTCATCCCTCATGACTTACTTACCATCTTCTACCCTAACAACGGCCTGAACACACTCTGAGAAGTCTGGGAGACCTCTGGTAGCGTGCTGGGAAAATACACCCTGAGAGCAGCCAGCAGAAAGCAGGCCAGACACAGCCATCCTGAGACACCACTCCTTGGGACTGGTCAAGGCCAGGAGAAAACTTTTCATTTTTAATTAAACTGTGTTTGCTTTGTCAGCTGAACTGGTTTACCTTTCAGTTCTTCTGTTTCAGAATTCTTTTTTATTAAACTCTAGCATTCAGTATTGGCCCTTGAGACTAACACTTGCTATAGTGGCAAATTTATTAGGGCTCCCCTAGGTACAAATAGGCCAAGTTTTTTATTATGTGCACACAGCTTCTTTACACCCGCACTGTACATGAGGCAATGTGTTAAATAAGATCCAAAACCCATTAAATGAAGAAGCCCATCTCTGCAAAGAAGACTCCCCAGGAACCTAAACTCTGCCTGTTATATCACAGCTGGCTCACCCTCGCTCCGTCGTGCTGGCTGAAGCCATCAGGTTTTGGCAGATGCTTGAGAACCAAGATGCTGATGTGATCACCAGCCTTGGCACAGCAAGGGATAGGAGCATCCCTGGGAGTTGTTACTTTTTATTAGAAATATTTCTGTAGCAGTGCACAAGAAATTGGCTGCTGGCAGGGAAGGAAGAGGAGAAAAGAGAAAGAGATGATCCTATTTCTCCTCTGAACGATTACTTTAGAGCTAAACCCAGCTGGGACTGAGCCAGAGGTTCTCCAGGGAGGATTTGACAATCACCATCCAACAAGGGTCAGAAAGGAAGTTTCAAAATCACTCTCAGAAAGCCAAATACTTGAATACTTCTCCTGTGGGTCTGAACCTGGGAGCAATCCAGATTGATGCTGCTGCTTGTTCAGATAAATAACACAGACAACAAGCAGCCAGACATCATGTGTGTGTGTGAGCATGCACATTTAAACCACAGCTTCCTCTCTCTTTTGGAGTTCCCCTCCACCAGGCTCAGGAGCAGCATTTATGTGAGTCAGCTTCATGCACCCCACAGAGCCCTTCCTCTGTCTGTGAAGCCCAGAACTCACTGCACAAGGTTTTATCCCTACCTCCACTGTGAGGCTGTGGGTGGAGCTCACAACCTGGTCCAAGTTGGAAGGAAAGGAAGGGGGAGAGTTCCTTGCTCAGTAGTTTTTAACTAGGGATCCCTTTATACTGTGACAAACCAGCCTGAGCCCTATGTTACTCTGTTTTTTTCAAGTGCAGACATTCTGAAGGGAGATATTTCTTGCTAAAATATCCCCCTTTTTAGTGATTGAATGAGTCTCCATAGCCTGAGAGGTGACAGCTCTTCACTGACAACTCACAAGACATCTGGGACCCCTCAGTGTCACCCTGCTTCTCAATGCCACACTGGGTTGTCTGCATCACATCATCACAGAGATGAGCACCAGCAGATGAAGATGCAAGTGTACTGTTTGTCCCACACAAAGGGGTCACCAGATCTTGGCTGAAATTCTCTTTTGAAGTAGCTGGTTGGTTGGATTCAATTTTTTGTTTGTTTGTTTGTTTGTTTGTTTGTTTGTTTGTTATAATGTCGTGGGTCTGCTGCTCTGTACAAATGTCAAGTGTCTACAGAGCTGTTGAGGCTGGGAAGCCTGTTGTCTATAGGAAACTCTGAAAATCTTCAAATTCCTAGCCAGTTCAGATGAAATTAAACTTCTTAAAAAGAGTTAAGAGCTATGCTTTTTCGCCATCTTGATGAATCACATACATATTAAAATTTAGTGACACTGGTACTCTTCTGTTCTTTAGTACACAGTTTGCCAGACACTGTGAAAGCAGGAGAGGAGGGAATAAATGACAGTCTTTTTTATTAATTAGATTTTAGAACTGCATTAATGAGCCAGAAAAATAGGAGCCAAGGTACTGGAAACACCTTATTCCTGCTGCCCTGCTTGGGAAAGCAATTTAACCTTGATTCCATACTCTCTGTCTCTGGGACTTACATGTGCCCAACCAAAATAGCTCCTGCATGTAAAGGTGGATGTATCTGGCCCACAGTTTAACAAGGCCATTAGCCTTAAACCTGCCACAAGGGAGAATTGCACTGGCCACATGCTACTTTTGTAAATGATGACATCTTTTACGCATATTGTTTCCATTACATCCTTTTCCCCTGCCCTCTGTCAGAGACCCTCTCTCTTCCTGAGCTTAGCTTCTCACATTTTTATCAGCAGGAGTGAACATTTTGGGCTTGCTACAGGCAGATTGGGAAATACTTGTGCTGGCAGAGTTGGCAATAAGCAGCAAGGAGCAAAAAGTCTTCTAAACAGCCCAGCATGTTATGGAGGATGATGTCTGCTGGGTGCTCTGTTAGCTAACAGCATGTACACAGCAATGTGAGCATTAATTTGGGGGAATTAGGAATGAGTGAGGGTTTAGTTTGATTCAGGCTGGATTTAGGATTAGCCATAATAAAACCCACACAAATTGGGATCATGTAGTTTTATCTGTGGCCTCTGAGCATCCCAGGCTTCCTTCTGCTCAGGCTGATCGGGAGTATGTGACCATGGCTGACACCGCTGTTCCAGCAAATGCCCATAACACAGATGCAGTCACACATATCAACAACCCTTTGCTTTACCCCCAGCTCAGCTTTGTTTACACGATGAAGGGTATTTACCTGCTGAAGGAGTGCTTCAAGTGCAGCATGGCTGTTCCATTGCCCTTAGGTTAGTGCCACTCCCACAGCCACTGGAAGCTTTCCAAGGACCAGGCTGTTGTTTGGGGTTTTCAGACGAGAAGCATAAAAATTGAAAAGTGTGAACCACGTGGTTGGTGTCCTGCTGAGGCTGATCAGATAAGCTCTCGGTATACTCCGGGGAGGCAGATATTGCACACCATAAAACGTGTCTCGGATGCCCAGAAGGGTATAAATCTACAACCAGGTTCCTCTAGCACTGGAGAACACATTTCGGCAGCGGCGGGAATGGCCCCCCTGCAGTGTTAATGGAAGATTGCCAGCCTGGACCCGGTCACACGGCAGCTGCATCCCGAGCCGCGGACAGCCCGGCACAAGAGGGAGCTCGGCTGTGGCTCACGGTGACAGCCGCTGCTGCCAGCGCTTGGGGCTGCATCAGAGACTGCTCCCCTCGCACAGCCAGTCTGCTGACCGAAACAAATCTTCATTCCAAAACGGACAAAAAACACCTAAACAGCCACTACCAACAGCAAAACAAAACCCCAAAACACTGGGGAAAAAAAGAACAATATTCAGCTTAACAAACTACAAAAAAATAAACAAAAAAACACTTTGTGATATTTGAAAGCCTTTTCTTTATCTTCAAGATCATAATACACGTTTTTAAATTAATGATTTCTTTAAAAAATACTTTCACTCCAAAAGAAAAGGTCCAGGACTATTTACTTAGACATCCCTGTAAGCAAACGAGGACTTCTCAATAATTTTGAGCAAATTTCCCATTGGAGAAGACNTAAAAAAAAAAAACAAACCCAAAAAAAAAAAAAAAAACCACCACCTCCAAATATGTAGGTTTTCTACCAGCAATTTTAGTGTTGTGAAGGCAGTGTCTTTTTCAGCAAATAAGCTGTTTCATTGGAAAATTTCTGTTAAGATGCAGTCATGTGACTTGGCTGTGTCAGTAGGTTTTTGGTCCAGTACCCCAGCTGGTATTTGATCCTGCTTGGTTTATGTTAGGGCTCATCTGGTTGCTAAGGAAAGGAGTTTATGGCAGCAGGGTGGGTGCTAGGGCCAGTTCTGCTGCTGGGTTGAATGTTGGGGCTGATCCCGTTGCCAGGAGGAGTGTTTGTGTCTCGGGCTGATAATGCAGGGGGTTCGGGAAGGGGACATGGTAAACAAAAGGGCACCTCCATCCCCCTTTCCAGTTCCACCTGGCCCCGCACTCCCCAGCTGCACCACCTTTAGCACGAGGGGACCATGTGTGGGTGACCACCCCTCCAGCAGAGAGATGGAGGTGTGGGGGCATCCCAGGTACAACCCTAGTCCTGGCAAGAATGTGGAAATGAGCAAACATTCCTCTCCCTGGGGGCAGTGGAACATGGGAATGTCAGGGGAAAATGGAGCTCCCTTGTGGGAGCTGCAAGTAATAGGACATGTGCACAGAAAAGTGGAAGTTGGAAGGGATGTTGAGGGCACTGTTTAGACCATGTCCAGACACTTCAGAAGAACATGAATGCTGTAAGTTTATGTATAGACATGTAGACATACCTAAATACATCTCTACACAGGTATGGGTGCACTATCGACAATAACATTGTCTTAGTACAAGTGATAAGAAATTCTGTTTTCATTCTTTTTCTAACCTTTCCTTTTGGAAATTTCAAATAGCACAGACAGTTTTGGCATGGAATAATGCTGGAATGCTTTCACCCACATTCCTTGGGAAGGGGTGCAGGGCACCTGTTCCAGGCAGTCAGTGTTCACCAGCAGAAACTGATTCTGCCAACAGACTTTCAGGAATCTCAGGGCAATCAAAGAGTTTCTCTTGGACCAGATCCAGTTCTCATCCCCTGCAGCTTATCAGTGCTAGGAATAGAAAGAAGGATCAATGTTTATCCCAGAGTCTGTCATCTTTGCCCTGTCAATGTAAGAATGGTGCTGAAGAAGGCCACCTTAGCTCACCTGAAATGCTTCATGTTGGTGACAACACTGACCATGCTGGCACAGCAATAATTCCCATTTTGTGTACTCTGAATGCTGCCATTCTTCATGCCAGCTTTAAGCAAGTGAAGGGACAGTTGTGGTAAGATGAGGCTTTGAATGCCAGTGGGCAGGAATGTGAACACACTGGGGACTCCATGACAAGGGAGTCCAAGTCAGCATAGGGAAGGGTCAGCCTGGCAGGCAGCTTGCCTTTGACAAGCCCTGGCTTTCCAAAGTGCAGCTCCAGCTTTGAACATTTTTTACTTTTTTGTTGGAGTCCCACTTTTTTCCATTGATAGAAGGATTTCAAAGACTGTCCCTGCTTCTCATTGAGTCTTGCCTCTCTCTCCTTCTTTCAAAGTACCCCAGGCCTCAATTTATTCAATATGGACTTGGACACAGGAAATTGCTTCTCTTTTACCACTGCAAGCTGCTTCCCCCAAGGCTTGAGTTAAATCTGCTTTAATAAAAACACAGAGCCTTAGTCAATTGGGACGTAAATGATTTCTCTTCTGCACTACTGGAATGCTGCTTTCTAAGTATGTCCAATAGCATACTAGAAGCAAATCTCTAATTGGCCATATAGTACCAAAGATCTGACTATCTAATGTGAGAAATCAACATCATGAAATCTTTGAGAATATCAAAAAGAAGCAAGGGAAGACCACAGGTCATTTTCAGCCATTCCCTATCCATTTAAACCCCGTAATTACAATATTATATTTAGTATCAGGGGACAGTGTTAAATGTGAGATCATCGTAAAACCAGAATAATCATCCTAAAGACAAAATAAATTAATCATTGACCTCTGTTGTTATAATGAGGATTTCACAAAAAAACCCCAAACACACTGAAGTTCAATTTACTCAAGTGCTCCATGTTCTTTATCTCCTATAAGGCTCTGAAGCAGAGTTTCTTTAATAAAAATGACTGATGTACACCAGTTGCTCCAAATTACACATTTATATGTATTCACTAGAGCCCATGTAACCCATCATGTGCAATATCACCAGCTTCTGATGCTGTTTTTCAGTGAGAGAGGGGATCAAACTTAGAGTTTTTTATTTACTCAGAAATGAAACAGAGTATATCCTCCAAATACAGATATGCAAACCCATCAATGTATTTCTGGTAAAAACATAACCAGCCAACTATTCTCTTTATGGTCTGTTATATTCATATTACAGTAACACTTTCACTGTCAGCAAGGACTTCTTGCCTACTCAGGGATCAAAGCAGAGCAAACCCAAATAAAATAGCCAGTCTGGACAAAATCACTCTGAGAAGAGTCTCCACTGTGTTTCATAACACAACGTAAAATAAGAGAAAATAAGGAGAAATGTGAAAAAAGACAAGCTACACACCTGGTAACTTCCCCTAGGTGGATGGGACACAGGGAATACAAAAGCCCTGATGTCCTCTGGGTTGTGGGAAGAGGGTGATCATCTCCCAGCTTTTGGCCTGGGTGCTGGCACCATATCTCCATGGTCCTCTGGCCAGACATACCACTGCCCTTGCAAAACAGGGAGGGGTGGGAATGACTGCAGGAGTCGTGGGCCAGAGGTGTTTCTGCCCAGTCTCCTGCTCTCTCTCCTTAGGAAAGGGAGGAAGAGGGATGAAGCCTTGCATCCAGTCATCTCCTAGACCTTTTATTTGTGTACTACACACATACACACACACACTTCCTTGTTCTCAACTTTTTCTGACAGCATAACTGGAAATAAAATTACAATGACACATAATTACAATGAAAATCTGGCTAGAAGTCATTCCAGTATTATAAAACAAGTCCCATTTATTTTGTTTATTAATTAATAAATAATTACTTATTTGCAAATACAGTTGCATTAATGGAACATGCTGATGATATATATCTTCTTTGACAGATGACTTAGGAAGGCACTGAACACCCAAGGAGGAGTTGACAAAAATCCATGCATGTAAGCCATTTCAATTGAACTAAACTCTCTAAAACAAATCCAGCATTTTCCATGAGGAAATTCAAGCCCTTGGGATAGAGCCATGGCTGTGGGATGGCAGTCTGAGTCTGTCCTGTGACAGCTGGACTGTTGGCATTGCAGTCACCCCACAAAGAG
Organism: Aegithalos caudatus; assembly: GCA_013389925.1. Lineage (NCBI taxonomy): Eukaryota > Metazoa > Chordata > Aves > Passeriformes > Aegithalidae > Aegithalos > Aegithalos caudatus. Next base: position 61,181 of record WEIU01024063.1, read on the forward strand.
GAGATTCAGATGGAGGCAGAACCAAGGATAAATTAAAGTCAGGTTTGGCCTCCATCATACCTGTCAAGGAAGAATCACCACTCAGGAGCCTCAGGGCACCAAGAAATGTAACATGCACAAAGGCCACATGCAGGAGAAGGAAACAGTGAAATTAATGGCCCCTGTTCCCTTCAGCCTGCTGTGCTCCTGTGCATGCCAACAACCTGCCATGTTCTTTAGTCCTAACCACAGTCTGCTGGCTTGGTTTGTATCAACACCTCTTAAACCTACAACTTCATGTCACTGTCACAAAACAGTGCTTTCCTACAACTGCTTTCATGACTATTGCACATTTCCCATAGCACCCCTCCCCCAAAGAAAAGGGTCAATTTACAGCTCTCATTCTGCCTAGTACTGACTTCTTCCAGCCCTGTTTCCCACAGCAGCAATGGAAAACATTTCCCCAGCAAACATGAACAGAATAGGGCAAGGAATGAAAATTATTTGTTGTTTGAAAAGGTGTCACGTGTCTTCCTTTTAACACACAAACATTTTGTGTTCATCAGTTTCTTATACTGATCTGCAAGTAGCAGTTTTACAGGTATATTACACATATATGTAGAGTTGTTTACATGGATGCATGTGTGCATTTGTACATACACACTCCCACAGACTAGCAAGAAGTTGGCCAGCAGCATGGTCTGGGCCAGGGACAGGTTTGTTCAATACCAGGCTGGGGCCTGGAGCAATACTTTTCTAATGTTGTTCATGCCCTGTGGCAAAGTGTGGAAAGCTTTGAATACAAGACAAGAACCACTTCCTTATCTATACTCAAAACTTCCCAGTTAGTTTAATTGCACACAGAATCATAGAATCATTAATATTGGAAAAGACCTCTATTTTGCAAGGTCTTTTGTGACCAAGAGTTGACTTAGCACCAAGTGTTCACCACACCTTTCAAACACTTCCAAGGATGGTGATTCCATTAGTTCCCCTGGCAGCTTATCCCAGTGACTGAGCACACAGTCAAGAAATGTTTTCTAGTGTCTAATCTAAACTCCATGGAGCAACTTCAGTAATTTCCTCAGCTGCTGTCACTTGTTATCTTGGAGAAGACCCTCAACTCGCTACAAGAATTTAGCTACAAATTCTCCAGGTCAAAACTCCCTCTGGGAGCTGCTCAGAAACACAGTCCACTGTGAATGCAGCTCCCTGAAGCTAGCAGAAAGGGCTGACAGAAACAAAGAAATCCCACTTGAAATGCCTTTGGTATCCAAGTTAGGACTGGCTCCTCTTTAGATGCCCATGTTTCAGTTCACCTTAACAGCAGAGGGAAAAATACACCCTGCTTTCCTCACACATGTGGAAGCAGTATAATGGAGCATCCCATTATTCTCCACAATTAGAGTTTTAAGACCCTTGATAAAAGGGTGCAGAAGCTTGCATGTCTACAAAACAAATGACAGTTAAAGAAGTAAAAGGGACATTTTAAAATACACATATACATTTTTGTCATCCATTTTTTAAATCTGTGCACAGATACTTCATGCCCATAGTCTTCCCTTGGAAAGGAAGCTTTTATCCTGTCCTCTGAGAGCCTAATTCTTGACTTGTGGCCGTTAAGGGCATTCAGATGTGTAATACCACACACACACACACACACACACAGAGAAAGGTTTGTGCACTCTGATAGGCTTTAAGATTTCATAGGTTTTGTATAAATGCACCATGGAAAACTCTAATGGATCTATTTATCTATATTTTAACATGTGGATGAGATGTTGCTCTATAATGGATAGACATTATGCTGTATAGAGCAACAGCAACAGAGAAGTGCAACATGATAGCACCATTAGTTTACAAAATATTTGTGACTAAAAAAATATTTATAGTAAGAGCCACTTCCCTTAATTTAACAACTTGAAAATGAATTTTTTTTTCCTGAAAAACTCATGATTTTCAGTTATAAAAGGAAAAAAATCTTTCAAAATGGGCCCTTTCCCAGGGGAGACTGCATTTGCTGAGTTCCAAGTCAAAGTTTGTTAAAATTTTAGTGTTTTCAGAAGAGGACCACAGGATAATTCAGGATGCAAAAGATCTCAGAAGAAGTCTGGGTGAACCTCCTGCTCAAGGAGGGCCAGCTCTGAGGACAGCCCAAGCTGTTCAGGGCTTTATTTAGTCATGTGTTGAAAACCTTCCAGGTTGGAAAATGGAACAATAAATGTTTATTCAAATATAGGGATTTGGCTGATTATGATGAAAACCCAAACCATAGCAGTACAAGCTTCTTCATTTCCAACCCACACCTCTGCTGCAATCAAACCTACCAAATCACAAAATGTCTAACAGGTGAAATGAACCTTAGAAAATCATTAAAGGCTAAATCCAAACCCCACTGTAATCAGTGAAGTGTTGCCCTTAGTGTTTGTCTAAGAGAAATGTCTCAGTAAGTGGCACTGATGAAAGGAACTGTCTCGTGGGACCAGGACAGGTTGTGAGCACATAGCTCTTGTCAGGGATGGAGGAAGGCTGAGAACTGAATTCTGGCTAAGGAAAGAGAAATACCACAAAGTGGGTCCGTGTCCCAAAAGAGGCTTCAGTCCTGGGAAATTTACTGAAGAAAACTCTGTCATAAATATTAACACTGGGAGAGTGGAGCAGTGCCTGTGTCCTGTCTCCACATTGTATTCATTAACAAAAGGCCTGATTCATCCCTTTCTTTTCAGGAAGTCAAGAGCTGCTTCACTGAAAAAAGTCCTGTAAAAATTGACTATGTGTCACTGGCACTAATTCTTCCTTAGAGCTTCTACTTCAGTTGTAACTGGGGAAGACAGTATGAAAATGAGACAGAAAAAAACTAAGCCAATACTCCAAATATAAATATTTACAAACAGATGCAATACATTCAATTCTTCTATCTTTTCACCTAGGTTTCCTCATTAACTATGATGATAAAAAAGGGCTTATGCAAGGATGAGTGATATTTTCATACAGATCTTCCAAAGAAAAGTGATAATTCAAAGAAACACTTTTCTAGAAATTAATACTTTGGACATTCTGAATAGTTTGTTTGTTTGTTTGTTTGTTTGTTTGTTTGTATTAAATCACAGAATTCACAAGATCAAACTTAGGTACATTTTTCAGGTTTTAAAAGTTAGTTCCATGTTTCAGTGGGAGCCTGAAAACAAAACAAAATACATTTCAATTACAATAGCAAAGAACATATTTTCCTAACAAACAATTAAATACTGTTGTGGGTTTTCATTCAACCTGCTCCTCACCAAAATATTTCAGGCCAAGTATCAAGATAACCTGAAGTTTAAGTTGCATTATAAACCCTGACTCTGAGGGAACCTATTTGGATGTTATCAAGAAATATAAAGAATTCAGCAGCATGTTAGTGGGCACTGCAAAAACATATGAGAAGTCTAGAGCAGCTGCAACTGTGTTCTGGTTGTTTAAAAGGGTTTTTTCAACATGGCTGTTATATCATGCACCCAGTATACAATCTTCTTGTCAATGACATCAGGGCAATCAAGATGTGCAAAAAACCTGATCTTGTATATATGGCATATTTGTAGCCACATGCTTTCTACCTGTCAATATAGTTCAAAGGCAGTGAGTGAGGGAAGTTCAGTAGATGCAGCATCAGTTCTAGGTCTCATAGGATGCATAGGATGGTCTCATGAGTTTTATTTTGTGTCATGTATCATGCAACACATCTGGGCAATAGGACACTTGCTTTGGCTATCCCAGCCTCCTTAATGACAAAGCAGCAGCAGCAGCAAGCAGTGGCTTCACATTGTCAAATGTATTTGTCTAGCTGGCATTGCCCCTTCATCTCACTGATAATTTGATGCTTACTCAATTTCTCTTTTCTTCAGAGTGTTCATTACCTTGCATCTTTCAACATGAACAGCTTCCGTTTCCTTTCCCACCCCAACCACAATGAGATTCAAAGTGTTGTACAAATATGAAATCTGCATGTGCTTTTGTGTGCATGTGTCTGTTCAAACAGTTCTTATAAACACTAGCTGGCATGTTTTGTTACTTCAGTTTTCAAGATACTCCTTCAGCAGCAAAATCATCTAAATTGGTGAGGGTGACAATGTCAGTGTGTTGGGTTGGGCTCACACCCTTTCCTAAGTGAACTTGAGTTTCTCCAGCATCTTGATGGTAGGGGTAGGAGGCTGGTTCAATGTAGGGCTGAGTATCCACAGACTCAGTGTATCTGTAGTCCTGCTGGCCATCTTCAGGTAGTTCAGCTGGTTCTGATCCAGCAGGCATTGACCAGGCAGGTTCAGAGAGTTGAGAAGGTGATTTCAGCACTGCTACCGATGAGGCTGGCAAAGGCAGCACTCTAGGGTAGGAGGCGTAGGGAGAATTCTTAATTTCTGAAGAGGTGGGATGGTGTAAGTTCTGTTCCAAGGAAGGGACTGAGACTTGAACATATTTGCCAGTTTCTGGGTCATAAAATGTCTTTAAATTAACTTCAGCTGGTAAATCAACTACATAGTATTGGCCAGAGTCAGGGTCTTGGAGGAGTTTCCGCTGGGTTGAAGAGGGTGAGGAGCTTGCTGCTGGTGCAAGTCTGGATTTCCCAGCAGTGGTTTCTGTGAGAGTAAAAGCTGAGTGAAGGGGAGGATGAAGGGGAGAATATCCTAAGGATGAAGCAGTTACTGTTGTCTCTCCAGAATGAGTAGGCTTTCTCCCTACAGCATCTGTATGCTCAGTCTGATGGTTTCTCTGCTGCTCTTGCACTTTTTTCCTCTTGTTTGCCAGCTTTTTAGCCCGACGCAGAGCCTTTTCTGTTTTTGGTGGCACAGTGGGTGGCTTGCCTGCTGGTCTCCCACCAAGTCCCCTGGGCTCCAGTCTCCCATCTTCCCCTGCAACATCAGAAAGTAGATTCTTCTGTGCAAAATCAATTCTCTCTTCTGCAGGCATGTAACTTTGTCTCTCTAGCGGCATATTAAACAAGGCAGGATTTGTAACATCCTCTGTCTCTCTAAGGGCAGAAATAGTCGGTTGATCTGAAAATGAACTGGCAGCAAGAGAGTGCATTGTGCTTCCTGACCTGGGGCTTGTAACAGCAGAGCATGAAAGATTGTCTAACAAAACAGGTACACCTTCTGTATGAAGGACGTCCTCTAAAGTGTCATTGGATATAGAAGAACAAGTGTGGTCCTCTAATATGGAGCCAGTCACAGGAGAAATTGTCTCCCTAGTGATTATTTTTTTTGCACAAGATCCCCCTTTGCGGTTGGATAAATGATGATTCTTAAAGTAATTTTTCTTTCTTTCTGCAGGATAGCTGGGGTTGTTTTGTGCTTGGTCATTTTCCAGACCTATAATTGGCTGAGCTAAGCTGTGTCTTGCCTTTGTAGGCTTCTTTTTACTTCTACAGACACTTTCCTCATTCATTTTCCCAAATTTATTTAACAACTCACAAGTCTTTTCATCTTCTTCTGTCAGTTTTCCAAATGAAAAGCTCTCTGCATCTTCCAGAAGACTGGGCTCCAGTGTTACTGAAGTAGATCCAGGCTCACTGGCTTCTTTTTCCCTGTCAGTTTCTCCATCTCTCACATTCTGCTGCCCTCTGTGTCTTGATGCCCACCAGCCAACCTCCTGGGCATGTAGCCTGTTTCGGTGTTGCTTGTTGTAAATTGCTGGGGACATAAACTTACGTTCCATTTCCTTATAACTGCTGCTCACTGTATCATCCAGGGAAAATGACCGGAGTAGGGGCAGCTTGACAGCCCTTATTACCTGAGGTGACCTGAATGTGTTATCTTTAATCATAAACAGACTGGGTTTGGTTGAGCTTGAAGATGATGGTGTCTGTGGTTCCTCAGGCCTGGGGATGGACGTGTCTCTTATACTGTCAGATGCAAGATTTGTGCTGTTGGCCTCTTCCCTTTTCTCTCTCCCTAGTTTCTCTTTCATCAAGCTCCTCTGTTCATTCCCAGTAACGCTTCCCTCCCTCTTCTCTGCTGCACCAGTACTAGGGCTGATACAAGCACAATACTGCAGTTCATCTTCCCCAACCTCTTTCGCTCTCTCCTTGTGTCTTTTCTTACTTCCTGAACCCCTTTCACTGTCAGTCCTCTGGCTTTCTTGGAGGCACGTCTGTTCTATCAGGGGCATGGGCAGAAATGGCTCTTCCTGAAGTGGCTGCTCCACTGTGGAGACAAAGGATTGCTCTGAGGAACTAGTGCTTCTTTTGGCTCGTGCTTCATGGCCAGGTATCACAATGTTGGTTTGGGTGCCACTGTAAGATTCATCTTCTTCTGGTGAGAGTTGGTTTAGGAGTGTTTTGAAGGCAAAATTTTCATTCTGAATAGCAGCTTGTCTTTCATTTTCCTCACCCTGCACACTGTGATTTTGCATGGGCTGCCCAGCTTTTGTATCTACGTTGTCTCTACTGAATGGTCTCTGTGCTGGATACTGCTGTTTTCCTAAATCAGGTTCATTTGATTCATGTCTGAATGAGGGGAAATATTCATTATCCCCTGTGTTTTTAACCGGATCTTGGTGTTTTGAATTGTCTTGCTGCATGCTGTCCCCAGTTTGGTAAAATGGAAGGTCTTCTGTTGTTTGGGGTGAGCTCAAAGTCAGGTGGTTACCTGTGAAGTGTCCAGTTAAATCAGTTTTACTGTCCTTTTCATGAACACTGCTAGACAATACATAAGCTATATCACTCAATTCATCTTTCTCTGTAATATTCTTCTCACTTTTGTCATGCAAAGTTGAGGATGAGGCATTCATTTTTGTACTCTCTTGCATATTTTCCCTTGTTTTATTTTTCTCCTCCAAGGCTCTTAACAGGGGAGAAGGGGTATAAACGCTTTTAACGCGTTTGCGCACATCCTTCAAGTTAAATAACAGACTCGATGCTGTCAACCTGTAACTATCCCAAGACCTGTGATCATCTAAGGTGCTCTCCTCATGGTCTCTTGAGGGAGGAGGTGTCAGTGGGATCAGCTCACTTTCACCAGTGTCCACCTCCTGTTTTGGTGGTATGACAGGCGTTAGGAGTTTGGTGATGTTGAAAGAGGGACTGATGGATCCAGGGGAGTTTGCCTGTTTAGCCAGAGGAGACACATGCTGACCAGGGTCAGCACCGGTTGCCTTTTCAGACAGTGAGGTCTTGTGGCTGTCTGTGACCATGTCCTTTGCAGACTGTCTCTTCCCTGCTGCCCTCTCTGTAGCCCTCTGTCTCCTCCAGGGTGGACAGGTATTGCCCGGCTGGGGGCTGAGGGATTCCTCTTCAGTTAAGGTGGCCTGGGGTTTTGGTGGAGGTGGACTGGGTGTCTCAAACCTGAGCGAGGGTGAAACCATCCCGTAGGGCACAGCCTGGGGTGACACTGAGGCTTGGGACAAGGCAGTGGGGGAAAGTCTGGCTGGCACTGGGGGTGGTGGCACAGGAGGAGCTTCAGGAGTCGGGGGTGCTGAGGGCTGGGCGGGCTGGGATGGGGGTGGGAGAGGAAGCGCCGGTGGGGAGGGGGCCGGCCGAGGGGGACCCTGGTATACGTGGTTCCTAGGGGGAGGTGTGGGAGGGAAAGCAGCAGGAAATTTGGTTTCTGAAGGGAGAAGACCCTGAGGTACCACTCGGAGAGAGAATGAAGCTTCTTGTAGAGTTGGCTTCATCTGAAAACCTTTCTTTGTAGCAACAGTGGTCGTGACAGGTAACAGTTTATGTTCACATGTGTGGGGTCCTTTAACAAATGGTAATTCTTCCAGGTGTGTAAGACCTTCCTTTCTCATTTTTATGTCAACAAATTCCTCCTTTTCTGTCAATTTTTTATTATGAACATTCCATGATTCAAAAGCACTATTCTCACTGTGAAGAAAACTACCCTTTTTTGCTGGCTCACTAACTTTCAAGTTTCTGTTTTTTAAAGCCTTCTTAGAAGAATGGGAAAAATTTGACTTGGCTACTTTTGACATCTCAATCAGCACAGGATAATAACCATCAGAGTCCCCATAACTCGGGTCTATTTTATTAGGTATTCTCTGTGGCTCATGTTTGCCACTGAGACAGTGGGTACCTTGACTGTCCTCAGAAAATTCAGAAAGTTCCTTGTGGATGCATAAAATGTCTGTATCATCCCAGGAAGCAATATCATTGCCATGATTTATTTTATTTTTTTGAAAGCTATTCTTAATGGGCTGCTTATTTGCTATCAGAGAACTTCCTGACCCTTGGTCTGCAGTCTTATCAAATGTCTTAATCAATGAGGACACTTTTGAAACATGCTTATTGTTCCTTGGACCAGGGACGGGCAAATTCAATCTCCTTTCTGTGGCAAATGTGTTGTTTTTAGCAATTCTTTTCTCCTCTGAAGCACACTTTGGTAACTGCTGGAATGTGGAAGCCCATATTGTATGTTCATTGTTTCTTGCTGTTAGCTTGTCACAGACATTGCTTTTCTTGATGTCATGGTTTAACGTCCCTGAGTGAAATTTAGCAGACAACTGGAGGGCAAAGTCAGGTGAAATGGAAAGTTCTGGTTCATTGTAAGGGTCTTCAAGTTCTGCTACACACAAACTTTTGAAAGCCCGATCTGTGAGGCTGCTCACCTCTCTGTCTGTGTCATCCAGGAGACTCCCAATGCTTGAGGAATCACTATGTCCTTCTGTATGTTTCTTATTGCCCTGCATTGTTCATGGGAGTCATGGGTGAAGTATCCAAAGGATTAGTTTCAGATGTTGAATAGGCAGGTGACTTTGTGAGGCAGATCCAGCTGTTTGCAATTTACAAGCACAAAGCCATTCTTCCAGATGGTGTTGCTGCACATTGACTCATCTTACAAAATAGCTGAAGGAAACTTTCTTCTCTGCAAAGCCAAAATTTATAAATTATCACTTTTCTATATTAACACTATTAGAGAGCATTTTCCAGATATATCAGTCACTGACTAATTTTGTGATGCTAGCAACACAATGAACAACATGAAGAATCACTGTTTCTTTCATCAATTCAAGTAGCTCATGGAACTAGTATTTTTTTATTAATTTTATTTTTTTATTATAGTTTTATTTCTGGAAAGAGCCATCAAAAGAAGCATTTTCACCTCATATGCTTTACTTGGGTTCTTAAACAATGAACATGTGAAACAAATTTCAAGTACTTTCCTTTCCCTACCTCCAGCCATAAACACTTCCAAGTGCTGTGTATCTATTCAGAAAAGAAGCTTAGCCATTTTTAGCCAGGAAGAACTAGTAACAAAAATCACTTTTAAAAAGATGTCACTGAGTACATCATTGCACACTAAGTCCAAAATGAAAGAAAAGTCGATAAAAATTGTTACAGCTTTGTCATGATAATTACCATGAACACAACCCTTGTCTGAGAAAACAGAATGGCACTACAGGTAAAAAGGATTATTGTGTGTATTCCAGACAAATAGTGCTGGGGTACAATTTAGCCACTCATAGCAGGATACAGTTGGGTTGTGTTGGTCTGTTGGAGCTGAAGAGGCTGCTAACATCAGCTTAGCCAGCAGAAGGCAGGAGTGCCTCGGGGACTGTAGCAGACCCACTAAAGTAGCATAGGGAACATTTGGTTTCAGTTCCAGAACTGCTGAGAGCTAAGGGTAACACGTTCAACACAATAATAAGATACCACAACTGATTATGATCCACAGTCAGGGCCCACAGTACTGAGGTTTTTGTGCATCTCCTGCCTGAACACAGGATGGGGGAACCTTAATTGAACAAGTGAAAACAAAATAGACGCTTTGGTTGTACTTGAAATCTCTACACTAAAACTCTTCCCAGTTTCTCTGTAAACACTTTTGATAATTATTCTCACATTTGAGGACTTGAGCAGAGTTTTGACTAAACTGCAGGGAGACCTAGTTTAAGAGCATACTCCAGAACTGGCTAAAACTCTGTTAAACAGAAGTCTGATCTATGTCTCCATTTCCTCCTTAAAATGGCATTATGAACTTGTGATGAGTTGAAACACCACAGTCCACATCTACAGCAATTTCTATACAACTGGAAGATCCACATCTCAAGCGTGGATCCACTGATTCAGCTCGTAGAATTGAGCAATGAAATTCAGATCTAGATTACAGCCTCTTCAGGTGTCTAAATCCCTGGTTCCACCTTGGTCCATCTCAGTGAAACTCTTGGAAAGGACCTGTTTTCCTCTGTGATGACCAGGTGCTGGTCCAGGTATGAAAAGTAAGAGGAACTGAGCTTAATCAGCTGAATTACTCTGGCTCTGTTTCTTCAAATGAAAACACCCCTCACTTTCCTTTTCTATTTAAAAGAATTTCAGCCAACCTATTTTTAGACTTCAAGTACGATAGTGAATTTAGATCCTGTCCTTCCAGCCATGCAATTCCAATGACTTATGCATAACTACAATAGATTTACACCAGAAATAAAATGAGCCTAACAGAGCTTCTCCATCTTACTTTGTACAAATATTTTTCAAATGTGTTTCACCCCCCTCTCAGGCATACATCTTTGTGTATAATGCAGCAATAAAAAAGATAAGATGAATGGAAGGCCGTCCTGCTCTTGGATTTCATTCTTAACTGTTATATACATGAGAAATACAAGTACATACCTGCCTTATAATTTTGCTTCTTGTTTTTAGAACTCACTCTCATACTTGTATTTGGCTTCTTTTCTGACCATCTTTAGTGAGGAGGTAGAAATAGTCCAGTGGTGTAGATTCGACAGAAGTAGTGTCCCAGGATTTTTCTGCCCTTCAGCATTTTTTTGATCCTAAGTGAACTCTGCAATTTGAAAGCAAAGATATTTGTTTGCTTGATCTGAGGATTGTTTTGATCATTTGTTCACTCCCATTTTACAACCATTTTAGGGCCGATTTTCAGGATTTCTCACAAAAAGAGACATCCCAGAGTGACAATAACCAAATACCTGTTGGGTTTGATAGCTTGTGGAGTGCAGTCAGGTTCCTAGCAAACAACTGTCACAATCTCCTGCACACTCTGTGGTGTTTGTTTTTACTGGCAGCTGAGTGAGCAATGATTTCCTGGCACTCTGCCCTTTGCAAAGGCTGGGTGATGACTCCAGGCTAAAAAGAAGAATTCTTCCCTGCTGTGCTACCCTTTCAGAGGGACTCAGAGGAAAATATGTGCCACCACTCCACCTGTATATGGCTCTTTACTGTCAACAGATACAGACATCAATCTGGACGACTTGGAACTAATGCAGCTGAGGCTTGAAAGTCTGTGGTTTTCAGTGTCCCTGTGGTAAAGGAGATGAAAGGTGGACAGCTGACATGGTAAGGGGATGTAAACAAAACATCTTTTTGCTTCCATGCATGAACCAGAGGCAGGAGATGCTAAAGGACAGCTCAGCCACAGTGAACAGGAATTGCTGCCATTCTTCTGCTGCAGAAACTCCCAAGGTTCAGGCCAGTTTGCCTGATCTTTGCAAGAATATACCAATTTCCTTCAAGGAGAACTGTCTGGCCTTGAGGCAATCCAGATAGCACAGTCTTCTCTAAGGAAACTTTTGAGTTGGCTCGTGATAATCAAAACCTACTGGCAAAAATGGCAACAAGGGCTCACCCAGTGTATTGTGTCCTGCACCTCGCCTGAGGAATGAAAATTATCAGTGTGGTTAGGGATAAACCTGTACCAATCACAGCCTTTTGTTGTCTAAAATGTGTGGGTAAAAAAAAAAAAAAAAAAAAA